>JAPPVO010000029.1:96020501-96600876 GCA_030407325.1 Camellia japonica
TGACCCATAAAGGGACGGCCATAAAGGCAAACAGTTGACTCACGTGCACGGAGACGATACAGTTGGCTCATGAGACATACAGTTGGCCCATAAAGGGACGTAAGGATCCATAAACAGTTGGCTCATGAGACGTACAGTTGGCCCATAAAGGGACGAAACAGAACATATTTGACGCTAAGAATGTCACGAATACGTTTCAGAAAACACTGGACAACCATTCATTCATACAGAAATATCATTTCAGAAAACAGATCTTGTTTCATCACACAGAAAGTAGATACAATTGAACATAACTTTACTAAGTTATTACTCACAGATGGTTGCAGAAGCAAATCAGACAGACTGGACACATCGGGAAAATCAGGCAGACAATGGCGCGTGACCTATACAAGCACATAACATGTACACATTGAAATACAACATTACCCTTGATTAAACTTGTTCTTTCAAGTCTCTAGTCTTTATAGTCCGAAGTTCTACTACGTTTATTCTTTCTCAATTAAATAAACCGGGTTCTTATTTCACATACTCTTTCATTACTAAGTCCCTATTTTCCAAATAGATTGATCCTTTACTTGGCTTCTTAAACAGTTACCACAAGATCAATGATTCATTCTTTAACTAACTAATCTATGTTGATTAGTAGCCTATTATTCTTTATTGAGTCATAAATCATGCTAGAATGCATTGGAAAGAGATGAGGATAAATATATGAACTAAATGCAACTTTTCAAAACATGCTGAAAATGGGTCTCCGCTCGAGCGCCACTTTGGCCGCTCGAGCGGACTGTAAAGTTTGAAAACTACTGGGAGGTCGATTTTCACGCTCGAGCGGGACTTCCCTCGCTCGAGCGGACAACGAAAATTCAGAAATTCTAAAATTGAAATTAAAGTTCAAATTTGGTATATTTAAAGCTTCAAAACATGCACTTTAGTATACAAATATGGAGAATAATTTATTAAAGTCATAAATTGCTAAATCATTTATTCAAAAATCATCCCCAATTGCCAAATTTAGTTTTAATTCATTTTCTCCATATCAAGCCAAATTCCAAATCCAAAGTGATTAATCTCTAAATTGAACTTCATAAATTTAACATGGCTCCAATCTCTCATTTTCTTTTTAGTTACATAAAATTGGCGTCAAGTTCTTTCTATTTTCCTTGAAATCATGAAATTGAAGTCATGAAACTTCTTATAAATTTTCCAACTAGTTTCCATAATCTTAAACTCAAGTTAATTCACAGCCTCAATTTAATTCATAACCATAGATGTCCCAAAATATGCTTAATCACAAATTACAAGTATAGATTAAAATCTAATTATAAAATCAACACTTGATCTAACATTAGGATTAATTCTAATTTTCCATAAACTTGGTGTTCAAAAACATTTTATTTTTCTCTTCAAAATATGAGATTGAATTAATCTAAATCCTTCGAAATCCACGGTGTATGCAATACAAATAGGCCCAATGTTATTATTAATAACAAAATCAACTTAATTATGAATCACACAATCAATTCTTAGAAATTCAACTTAACTCAATTTTCTAACCAAAAACTTAATTATAATCATAGATGTTCTAAAATGTGCTTAAATTGAACAAACTTATTTTAAATTAAATCACATGCATGAATTAAACAAATTCCTAGTTTCATAATAAAATCAAAACTTTAGAATTAGTTCCCAAATTTCCATAGACGTGATTTTAGTTCCAAATCATCATTTCCTTATCAATTTCCTTCTAATCCCATAAAATTGATTCTAATTCTTTTCTATTTCCTTAAATTATCAAATTGATATTATAAAACTCCTAGAAAAATATTTGCATGTGTGGAATTATAATCCACATCAAACCATCTACATCAAAATCCTTTTTTATTCAAAATTAAGCTCAAATGTTCAAGAATTTATAATTTACCACCACTTGTTCTTCTTATAACCAAACATAAAATTAAGGATAATACTTGAGACCCCCTTTTGGGGGCACCCCCTCACCCCCCTTTGCCATGTGTCAGGGGGTGATTGGATGTGCAGGAAAGGGGGACCAATGAGAGAAGAGAGGGGGTCAAAAGGGGGTCTAAAAAAGGGGGTCTAAATCACCACCCTAAAATTAATTCCTCAAATCTCCTAAAATTCCATTGATGCATGTCAAGATGAAGCCCAATTCATGAGGAAAACACAAATTAAACTTAAAATAATTAATTTCTAATTTATTTTCCATGATCATCCACATGCATGCAAGGATGAGTTTTAATTTGTGAAGAATAAAAATTAATCAAACTCTAACTGCTTAATTTCCAAATATATATCGATCTTAAACATAACTCAAAATTTCTTGGTCTTCTTGTTAATTCCTATTAATTACATGATTTTGAGTCCAAGTTTAACAAATTTAAGAAATCATCACTCATAACCTTCAACCTAACTTGATTTACATGCAAAAAAAATCTAATTTCTATCCATTTACATAATTGATCTACAAATCTTCATTTTAATCTTCTCAAAATTCATCTTGAATTAATTTATATCTAAATTATTTAAACAACACTATAAAAAAGATTGAATTTCTTACCTTAAGATGATTTTTTCACAATTTTTAACTTGAGTTTTGATAAGCCACAAGCTTTCTCATTTCCTTTTCTTCCTTCCCCCCTTGGTTTCTCAGCCGTGCTCTCCTCCCTCTTTCCTTCTCTAATCTGATTCCAGCAGGTTGCTCCTAAGACTTCGTTCTTCATCTCTTATTTTATTATTTTATTTAATAATTGGTGGGACACTTGGCTTTAAAGCATAAATCCATGTGGTGTATTTATTATTTTCTTAACTTAATTAATCCTGATTAGAATACAATTGAGATTGAACTTTAATTATAATTAGCTTAATTAAACACAATCTAATTTTAATCAGTCTTAGTCATAATTTAATTAATCATAACTAACCACAAGTTCTACATAATTTAATTGGTCTAATTGACTTTCATTAGAGCCCAATTAACTATATTTAAATTTATTAATCCGAATCAGATTTTTAGTCAGACTCTCAAAAGCTCCAAATGTTAAATTAAATTTATTATCAATATCAATTTTGATTTCCCAAATCATTTAGGCCTTCAATTCCTGATCAGACTCAAATTTTCATCAATAAATCACATATTCAAATTTGATACATCGTAATTAAATTTAATTTATAGTAACCACAATTCTCAATCCTCATGACTTAATCAACTCCAATTAGGACCTAATTAATCAAATCTCAATTTTACTAAACTGAATCAAATATTTAATTAAACTCCCAAATGGGTCCATAATTAAGATTAAATTGATTCAACTTCCTAACTTCACTTCCTTAAGTTATTTGGACCCTTAATTTCTAATTTCGAAATAAACCTTCAATAAAATCATATACGAGTCAGATTCCGCAATTCTTATAAATCCCAAATAAAATTATAATACTCGGCAATTAAATCTCAAATTCTCTTAATTAATTAAGTACTAATCATCATACGTGATAAGGTTGTTACATCTCGCCTTGGGTTCCTTCCCTTCCATTGCAACCCTTGTGCTTGGGCGCACATTTCACAATGTTGTTTATGAGTGAGAGCAGATTCACTATAAACCATATGGAGGTTATAATCATGAGACCAAAAAACACTCAAAAACCAAATGTTCAAGAGTAGCTAATCCCTAAAGCAAAACACACTTCACTGTTCATGAGACTTACATTCTTTTATCCTATATGTTGTATCATACTCCCTCATTGTGCTTGATTTTGTTGAAAATGTCATGGGGGAGAAAAAGAGACTTGATTGTTTTAGTATCTCTGATTATTTTGGTATCTCTATACTTTTAGTATCTTAATTCTTACAACATAACCTTTGAGTTGATTAGCTGTTGATAATGTAAGAGGAAGATCGTTTTCCTCAAGAAAGAGTGACTTGAATTTTAGCTCCATGTTTATGCTCTTGCTTGACAACCTTGTTTGATCTATGCACTGTTATGTCTATTATAGTCTTGAGATTGGTACGCTCTTGCTAAGAAATTGAGAATTAGATCATGCTCAAATGCTTCTCATATGCTTATTAACAATTTGATCTCTTATTATTATTTTTTGTTTGGGCTTAATTTTCTTATTTTTTTCTCTGCTTTTTAATTTCATTTTTCAGTACTTAAACATAAACACAACAACAAATCAAAATACAAATATTTACATTAAAAAAAAAAACCAAAAAAAAAAAACACCCTTCATTTTTTTACGGCCACACGCCGATCAAAATAAACATAAAAAAAAAAAACCTTCATTTTTTTCAGCCATACGCCAATCTTACTTACTTACTTTTTCCACTGCTCTCTTCTTCTTTTTATCACCTTGGGCAATGCTTGACGTCCCTGCCCCCGTGCTTTCGTTGAGAGCGACGACTCCCCGCTAACTATCAAAGGCCAAGAACGACGTTGCTCCAAATTGGGCCATGGAGGTGGTCTTCCGTTTAAGCTCTTTATTTTCAGCCATCAGTGCGCCTATTTCTGCTCGCGTATCCTTGTACATGCGCTGGAGCAGAGAGAGTTGGGCGTTGACCTGATGGAGCTCACTCGTCCTGTTCTGCAATCGGTGAGCCAACTTTGTGACTACCGTCACCGTCTCCATACAGGACGTCAGTGTGAAATGATTGGCTTCTATGTCAGATTGAGCTGCCATGATTTGCTCAATCGACATCATCGGAAGGTTAGGAAAAGGAATGACAGAAGAGAAGATAGGGGCACTCGTCCAGCAGAGCTTATTGGATCATTTAGGTCCAAAACAGAGTGAGGGGACGGATGAGGAAGCCATGTTTAGTGGTGAGAGTTGTAAAAGAAATGAGTTGCAAAGAAATAGAAGAGAGTGGTGAAGAAGAGATAGAAGAGAATACGCAGACGAGTGCGATTAAGAAGAAGGCTGAAGAGAAGAGGTTGAAAAGAAGAAGACAATGAGGGAGAGATAGCCGAGGTGAGTGGCAATCGAGGAGAGCTGCTTTTATTGGTCAATGAAGCAAAAGCCAGGCCGCATGGCAATCGCGTTTTGCGAAAAAAGAGAGAGACGTAGAAGAATTGTTTGTGTATATATATGTATATATATGTTTTGATTATATATTTTTTGATGCCATTTATCACTATTATTTTCCTCCTCCTCCTTCAGAATTCTGACCCATGATTTCCTTTTGATAATGTCACAGGGGGAGAAATTATATGATGTTATGTATTACGGTATTATTTGAAAACTAATCTGATGATTTTGTTTTTATAGTTTGATATCTTAGTCTCATATCATGTCTCTAATTAAAGCTTATTTATTACACATGTACTAACCTATATATTTAGAAATGAATTCAGGGAGCATGACTTGAGGGGGAACTTTTCTTACTCCCAAATCAAATTAAAACATCATTGTGTGCCATCATAAAAAATGGAGAGATTGTTAGACTTATTTATTTTAATGATTATTTAATTATGTTTTAATTTATTTGAAGAAAAAATAGAATCCAAAATTTATTTTGATGATTTATTTAATTATATTTTAATTTATTTGAAAAAAAAATAGAATCAAAATTTATTTTGATGATTTATTTGAAAGAGAAAATATAATCAAAACTTATTTTGATCCTATTATTTCTCACCTAAACCTTTATCCTAAATGTTGTTAAAATGTATTTAATATTTGATTAAATCAGGAGTTCAAACAGCCCAAAACAAAGGTTCAAATAGCCTAGCACAGCAGCAGGCCAAAAGGTTCAAGTGGAAGATGTTCAAATTAGTAATGATGGAGTACAACGGCTATAAACGGCTATACGTTTCATTATATATACCAAAACCTCTAATGTAAACAAGTTACAAAAAATCAGAAAATATTCTTTGATCTATAATCACTCACATCTATTCTCTGAGAAGTGTTCTTCAATTTTTGTTTACATCCTCTGTTAGAAATTATACACTGAGCCTTATAGCATTAAGCTCATCTTTCCTGTGTGAGATTTACAGAAAAATATAAGTTTCATTTTATATATCTATCTTTGAGAGATAATTATTGTAAACTTTCTTTGTAAGCAAAAATACCATTTCATTTTGTAAAAGTGTTGCAAACACTGTGTTCTTGAAATCTTGAGAGTGATTGTGAATCACCTAAGATTGCAAGGGTTTGGGCTTGTGAAGTCTGGTGTAAAATCTAGGGAGGATGCTTATGTTTATGAGGTTGCTAGCACTCTTGTGAAGCTAGAAGATAGTGGAAATCTTAAGTGAAGCTTGAGGATGTAGGCTTGGTTGAAGCGAACCACTATAAATCTGTTTGTCTCCTCTTCCCTAATCTCTTTACTTTCCTACTACTGCTATAGCTATCTAATTCATGTGTTAATCATTTGATTTTACCCTATATGTTAGTTATACTTCATTATTATTTTGCTTGATCATTTACTGCTAAGTTCATTATTGTGCTTGTTAATAATTTGTTGTACTAATAGTTAATTTTATTGGGGTATTATTAATTTTAATTTGTAGAAACCTAATTCACCTCCCCTCTTAGGTTGCTTTTTAGATAACAAATTGATTGCATGCCATCAAAATGGCCCCAACAGAGATAAAGCATTTGTCACCTCAAAAGTAACATGAAAGGCAAAGTTTTTGTTCATTCCATATGAGACAACCGAATTACTAGGCTCACTTCACATAGCGTTTTAAAAAAAATAGTCAAAAAATACTACATGTTTGACGATTCTATGATTTGAAGCCTAAATTTTGAATCTTACATAGACAAGCTTGTTCACACATGTTTTAAGACTAAGTAGGGTACAACTAGACAATATGATTTGCGAAGTTGAATGTGGATTTTAAATTGTTGAATGTTTTATTTGATGCCTACTATTTCTTGATATTGATCACCGGTTGCTTTGAGTAAGATAGTGGAAGAACATATTAAAAGTTATGACGCAAATAGTTAAGGAAGTTTGTTTTTGTTCCCTATCAATATTGTTAGGCAATCGATTATTGTTTTGGCCTTGCTTTTAATCTTTTGATGTAACAATAAAATGTCATTTGTAACAAGTAATTTTGTTGACTAGTCAATTGATCACATTTTATTTATGAAATGGCTTGGATTTGTATGCCTGAATATGCCAAAACCATTTTATTAAATAAAATCTACTTATTCAAACTAATAAATGCCTTTTGTGTTTGAGAAATTCTATGACTTAGATATTTAGGCGCTATTTGAGAAAAGGAGTTTTTGAGGTGAAAAAAGGCAAATCGGTGAAAAAATCCAATAAGCAAATACAAACAAAAGTGCATTACGTGCCTTGCCAGAATTGGTGATGACAGATTGTGAAATGATGATTTCGACCCTATGAATATTAAATAGTCACCAGTCGTTGATTTCATTTTCTTTTAATTGTCAAAGCCACGTCACTCCCTATTGTATTTGGGAAAAATTATTGTTTTAGGGGCAATTTAGTCATTTGCCATCACAACATCATTTCAAACATATTTTCCAATACAATAATATAATAAAAAAGCTAACCCATCTTTCTAAATACAAAAACTAAATATCTTAGTCAAAAAATCAAAAAATTAAAAAAGTAGCCTATTCCCAAACAAACCCTTATTCTCTTATTTATTAAATGTGTCACCAATTCTTATTAAGAAATTAGAAGAAATCTCAAAAAGTAAAGAAAAGGCCAAAAGCAAGAAAGAAAGAAAAATGTAGAAATAGAAACAACTTACAAAATGAAGGTGATAAAATAAGAGGAAGAGGCATATGCCAAAGAAAATCATTCTTCCTCCCTTGTTTTAAGTTTGTGCAATTGTAATTAAAGTCTGACCTAATAACATGATTAAAGTTGTTTCCATCCAATAGTCACTGATAACATGATTAAAGTTGTTTCCAATCAGTAGTCACTTCGTAATTGAGCTTAGCCAAATTGTCATAACATGACGTACTTGAGAACATGTTGCATTGGTGAATATAAATGTGAATTACAGTTATAGTTCTTTCTATGCTAATATATAATTCCTTGTGTCTGGTTTGTCTAATTAGCAAAGTGTATTGATAGTATCTTTGAAATCCTATCATATCTCAACTCTAAACTCACTTGTGATTGATGTTTTGTTTTTATTTTGTAGGCCATAGTAAATCACTCATTAAACTGCAATTACCAAAGTGCACTTGAATTGCCTCTGGATATGGAGCAAGGATCCTCCCCTTCATCTTTCTCCTTCATTCCCTCCTTGCAGGGGCTTTCGGGTCCACTTTGAGGCCCAATTTTGATAATCCGAACCGTTCATATTTTAATATTTATTCAATATATTATACCTGTAAAAAATCAAGTTGATCGGATATCAGAAAGTATGCGTTCAGAAAATTGGGACTACAAACTATTTTTTAATAAACAGTTTTCCGAACATATACTTTCTGATATCCGATCAACTTGATTTTTTACAGGTATGATATACTGAATACATCTTAAAATATGAACGGTTCGGATTATCAAAATTGGGCCTCAAAGTGGGCCCGAAGGCCCTGCAAGGAGGGAATGAAGGAGAGAGATGAAGGGGAGGATCCCAATTCCTGGATATGAGGGTCTTTTTATAAATTTTTCTGAATTGATTTGGGAATAGATTATTTTAATAATTTTTTAATTTTTTAAATTAAAATATGAATTGAAAAAAATTAATTGTTTTTTATATAAAAAACGTGTAAAAAATGGAGAGAATAAAATATTTGACTTTTTTTGATATAATTTTTTATTTATTTTACCTTTTTAATGACTAATTAACATTTTGACTAATATTTGATGTTGAAAAAGTCTTTAAAATCAGCCCTTGAGGGATTTAACTACACTTGCTAAATAAATCTTGACTCTTATCTTATGGACAAAACCTTTTTTACTTTACTTTAAATAATATCTAAGTGAGAGAATTTTGGTAGATGCATTTAGAATGCAGGGCAAATATCAGAATGTCCAAGAAAAACTTGTTCAAACAAATCCAATGTCAAAATATTTGGGATCAAATTACTAAGTTGCCCTTTGAGTCATGTCAAGTCAAGATGTCTCGCCTCTACTTATGCAAGAATTATTATACAATATACAATCGATCAATTTCTTTTACTATTTTGTTTGAATGGTTCAGGAATTGACTCAGAATATTAATTGTGTTCAAATTATATAATGTGTGATTTATATCTAAGATAAATTTGAATTATTAAATAATAATAATGAATAATTTTTGAATAGTTTAATATGAATTTATAATATTATTATTTACATTTTGGTCTTTTTAAAAACATTCAATATGAGGGTCGTTTGACATTGATTAATGTAGTCAATTTTTTTGTGTTGAGATTTTTTTAGCTTCGGTTGGTTTTTGTTTTGAGACTTTTTTGAATTTTGTGAGAGAAAAAGTGTAATGATTATGGGTAAAAGTAATATTTTGTCTTATTAACTTATATAATTTATTTTATCTTTGGGATACTTACGTGCAGGTCCTAATAAGTGGACTTATTGTCTAATAGGCCCTATGAAAAAAATGTCATAAAAAAAGTCACTAATTGTAAGTTTTAACGACAATTTATAAAAATTATGACAAAAAAGTTACTAATTGTCAATTTTTAGCGACATATATAAAAAATTATCACAAAAAAAATTCTTTCTAGAAACAATTTTACCGAAACTTAATTTTTAATAGAAGTTGATAAGAATTAAATCTAATTATTAAGATCTATTAATAATTTATTCTCTATCTTTTTGTGTTTTTTTAGTTCCAATAAGAAAACCAAACGAAAGCTGAATAGAGGGAGATGGTGGTGCACATATTTACGTCCATAGATCATGAAATATTTATTAATTAAAATGGAATAATTTTACATATAACTACTCAGTTTTTTCTCTTTTTCTTAAGCACTTATCCTCAATCAGTCAGGATTACGACACAATGGTTAACAATATTCTAGATACCTGAGTGTTTTTTTTAATTCTTTATTTTTTAATAAAAAGATTAAATATGAATTAATTAGATTAAATATGAATTAATTAGTTAAATATATTGACAAATTTACGTAGGAAGCAGGCAGACATTAATTGACTTTGAAATTTAATATAATTCCTATTCAAAATGAGCACTTACTCCACACAAATATACAAAACATAATAATCTGCGGTCAAATTCAGACAACTTCTTCTCCAAACAAATTAATTCATTTATTAAACACACAAATAAATAAATAAATAAATGAAATTAATCAACCCTTCCCCCCTTCTAGAACAACGACTAACAACTCCTCTTTCTCTTCCCTTCTCTTTCTCCCTCCTCGCTTTCGAAGACTTTTTTTGTCCTACTAATTTTTTTTTTGTTATTTATTTTTTAAATTTCTTTTCTTTTTTATTATTATTTATTTTTAGATGTTTGAGAGGTAGATTGGATTAAAATAATCTATTTAAAGATAAAATAAATTAAAATAATTAAAAAATATCATATTTAATCTATAATTTTTTTTTTTTTTTCATAATCATTAAATCAATTAATAAAAATCAACTAATTTCTCAAGAATAATACTATATATATCAATTAATGGACTAACTAGTGTATCAATTGATGATGTAACATAATTTAAGAAATTTTTGATATTTGTAATGTGATTAATGAGTGGGATCAATAATAATGTCATAACTAATGTTAGTATACTAATTGATACATGTAATACTACCGTTTTCTCCAGTATAACTATTCATTAAAATAGTTAAAAAATTAAATAATCAACTAATATATATATTTCACATAAAACCTTTTTTTTTGTTTGTTTTCCTAATTTTTGATTTTGATTTTGAATTGCGCATGTTGTCGCCACCCGTTACGACTCCTTCCCAATTTCTTGCAATCGTCGCTGCTATCTTTCTCTCTCTCTGTCTAATGAGGAACAATGGTTTTGACCTTGAAAATTCTCTCTCTTCCCTTCATATACACGCATTTGTTCTCTCTCTCTCTCTCTCTCTGCTTCACAAGAGAAACGAGACCCAGCTCCAGAATCACCTCTAAGATAATATCTTCGTCTACATCCAAGTAAGTCCCCAAACGATCCAATCCCGATTTTAGCTAAACCTTTCTATGTCTATCTATCTATATACACAGATAGAGAGCTTACCTTGAGCTCTCTTTAAAATTGTATATGTATAGTTGGGGTTTTATGTGTTCACAACTGTTGTACTAAACAAATATTTCTCCTAAAACACTAGACACTACTTTCCCCCCTTTTGTGCTTTTTTTATTTTTTTGGGTTCTAGCTCTGTATGTCTCTGTTGCTTTTGTTGTGAATTTTAGACTTTAGTTGAGATCAGAATCTGGGTTTTGTATGAATTTTGTTAAAATTGATTCTGTGCTGCTGGTCAAGTGGTTTCTGATAATCAGATCATGACCTCAAACCGGCCCCTTTTGATCCCTTCCCCTAGAACCCCAGGCACCCAAGACTTGCCCTACACACCCATCGTCGCCGATCTGTCCAAACCTGTTTCTGGGATGGATTCCAATAACCCAATTGAGGTGTCCCCACTTCCTGATCCTATCTTGGGCTTGTCGCCGTCCCAGCATAGTGTTTCATCAATCCAGTCCAAGGCTTCCGCCGGAAATTCTATCCGGGAGGTGAGTTTCGGTGATTTGGGATCCAAAAATATGCGGCATGGGTCAAGGGGTGCTGATTCTGAAGCGCTTAGCGTGTCCCAGAAAGAGATTAATGATGAGGATGCAAGGCTAATTTATATAAATGATCCCGGGAAGACGAATGAGAAGTTTGAATTTGCTGGGAATTCGGTTAGGACTTCGAAATATTCCGCCTTAACCTTCTTGCCTCGCAATCTCTTTGAACAGTTTCATAGAGTTGCATACATATATTTCCTTGTGATTGCTGTTCTCAATCAGCTTCCACAGCTTGCAGTCTTTGGTCGAGCAGCTTCGATCTTGCCATTATCCTTTGTGCTCTTAGTTACTGCAGTTAAGGATGCATATGAGGACTATCGGCGGCACCGGTCTGACCGAATTGAGAACAATCGATTAGCAACAGTTTTGGTAAATGATCAGTTTCAGAGAAGAAGTGGAAGGATATCCAGGTAGGCGAAATCATCAAAATTGTTGCAAATCAGACTATTCCCTGTGATATGGTGCTGCTCTCAACCAGTGATCCAACCAGTGTAGCCTATGTCCAGACCATTAATTTAGATGGGGAGTCAAACTTGAAGACACGGTATGCAAAGCAAGAGACCGTTTCAAAAGTTCCCGAGAAGGAAAAGATTAGTGGGTTGATCAAGTGTGAGAAACCTAACAGGAACATCTATGGATTCCATGCAAACATGGAAATTGATGGGAAACGGGTTTCTCTCGGACCGTCTAATATTATTCTTCGTGGCTGTGAGATCAAGAACACTGCGTGGGCACTTGGGGTTGCAGTGTATGCTGGCGGGGAGACCAAAGCAATGCTCAACAACTCTGGCGCTCCGTCTAAGAGGAGCCGAATTGAGACCCGCATGAACCGGGAGATTATTCTTCTCTCTGTCTTTCTTGTTACTTTGTGTACTGTGGTCTGCATTTGTGCCGGTGTTTGGTTAGTGCGCCATAAGCATGAACTGGCTTACATCCCCTTTTTCAGGAAAGCATATTTCTCTTCTACAGGCGAAGAGTCGGACTATAACTATTATGGATGGGGGATGGAGGTTTTCTTTATATTTCTCATGTCAGTTATTGTGTTCCAGATCATGATCCCGATTTCACTGTACATTTCTATGGAGCTTGTCCGTGTTGGTCAAGCTTACTTCATGATCAGGGATTCCCAAATGTATGACGAAGCCTCAGATTCAAGATTCCAGTGCAGGGCTTTAAATATAAATGAAGATCTGGGACAAGTAAAGTACATATTCTCAGACAAAACTGGTACCTTGACTGAGAACAAGATGGAATTTAAATGTGCAAGCATTTGGGGTGTAGATTACAGTGGTGGGAAAACGAGTTCACAAGATGAACAAGTGGGATACACGGCTCAAGGTATTACTTTTTTGTTTTTGTTTTTGTTTTTTGATTGCTGGGAAAAATATGTGTTGTCTTTCTTACCAGCTGAATATTTCATGTGCTGTCTCCTGTCTTTGGTATCAGTGGGCGGGCAGGTTCTGAGGCCGAAGATGAAGGTGAAGGTTGATCCAGAGCTTCTATACCAATCCAAAAGCGGGAAGCATACAATAGAAGGCAAACATGTTCATGATTTCTTCCTTGCATTGGCTGCTTGCAACACAATTGTGCCTCTTATTGTTGAGACATCTGATCCTACACTGAGTTTGATAGATTATCAAGGGGAATCTCCGGATGAACAGGCATTAGTTTATGCTGCTGCTGCTTATGGTTTTACGCTTATAGAACGAACGTCCGGCCACATAGTTATAGATGTTCAAGGAGAAAGACAAAGGTAATTTTGAAGTGTTTTTTCGACCTTTCTGAACTTTTTTGCTTCTCTGTGATTCTTATGCTACTATTAGGTACTACCACTTGGTTATGATTGGTATGGAGGCTTGGTTACAGATTGGCTGTTATTTTCAGAAATCTTCTACTGCTTCCATTTGTGAAGTGGAAGAAGATGGTTCTTTATTGAAAAGAAATTCTTTAAATTTTGTATAGCACATGCTTGACTTTCAAAAATATTATTCTTCCAAAATAAAGAAACACATATGCTTGTTGTCGCTTATGGTTATAGTTGATTAATTTGCCTTTCTTTCTTCATGACATGTAAACCTTACTGTCTCTTGTTTTTGGTGCTATCCCTTTATGGGCAATGCAGGTTTAATGTTTTAGGTTTGCATGAGTTTGATAGTGATCGGAAGAGGATGTCAGTTATACTTGGCTTCCCTGACAAGAGCGTAAAAGTCTTTGTAAAAGGTGCCGACACAACCATGTTTAGTGTAATAGATAAATCCTTGAACTTGAACGTAATACGTGCAACTGAAGCCCATATTCACTCTTATTCATCTGTGGGTTTGAGAACCCTTGTTGTGGGAATGCGGGAACTAAATTCTTCAGAATTTGAGCAATGGCAGTCTTCTTATGAGACAGCAAGCACTGCTTTGATTGGAAGGGCAGCTTTACTACGTAAGGTTGCTAGCAATGTAGAAAAGTCCCTGACTATATTGGGTGCCTCTGGAATCGAAGATAAACTGCAAAAAGGCGTGCCAGAAGCTATAGAGTCTCTAAGAGTGGCAGGTATTAAGGTCTGGGTTTTGACTGGGGACAAGCAAGAAACTGCCATTTCCATTGGCTACTCCTCTAGACTTTTGACAAGCAAGATGACCCAGATTGTTATTAACAGCAACTCCAAGGAATCATGTAAAAAGAGTTTAGAAGATGCATTAATTATGTCTAAGAAGCTCATGACAGTGTCTGGTGCTGTGCACAATAATACTGAAGGAAATTCTGGAGCTGGTGCAAGTTCACTTGCCTTGGTCATTGATGGAACAAGCCTTGTTTATATCCTTGAGACTGAACTTGATGACCAGGTCAATACTTGTAATCTAACCAATCTTCTCCTTTATCTTCCTCTCAAGATGTTGCGCTAGCTCTATTCTGACTTGACGAACTCTTCTCAATTTTGCAGCTCTTCCAATTAGCCAGTAAATGTTCTGTTGTGCTATGTTGCCGTGTGGCTCCATTGCAAAAGGCTGGAATTGTTAACCTCGTCAAGAACAAGACAGATGATATGACTCTTGCCATAGGGGATGGTAAATGCCTCCCTCGCTATTCTTTCTGCTTTATTATTATTCTTAATTAGATTGATATCTCATAATGAAAAGCATTTTATCTAATCTATTGGGACTTTGCCCTGATAATAGAAGTTTTGATTGAATGTTCACAGGTGCTAATGATGTTTCAATGATCCAAATGGCTGATGTGGGAGTTGGTATCAGCGGGCAAGAGGGTCGGCAAGCTGTCATGGCATCAGATTTTTCAATGGGGCAGTTCAGATTCTTGGTTCCCCTTTTATTGGTTCATGGACATTGGAATTACCAGCGGATGGGCTACATGATATTATACAATTTTTACAGGAATGCGGTGTTTGTTCTTGTCTTATTTTGGTGAGTTTAATATTTTTTTTTGTAACGTATGTTCAGATAGAAAAATCTATACTAGAACAATTGTGATGTGAAAATGTCAATCAGCTTAGCTGACAAAATTTGAGGACGTAATATCTGACCTTGGTTGAAGGCTTTGCCTGAGCCTTTAACTAAGTCTTCAATTGTGACATGTCGGGAGTATGAAAGGAGAGTAATACTATAAATATATTTTTTGGGTTTTTCTTTTTTAAAAAAAAGTACATATATAAATTAAAACTATTTATTGTAGTGAAATTCTGCATTTCTCTTTCTATTTTTGGTCCTCTTCTGATTGTTCCCTAATTTTCCTTGTTTAAACTTGGCCAAAAATATATTAAAGCTGGTTGCAAAAATAATAGTTGTAACCACATTTGATACAGGGGCTTCTGGGTGAGAAAAAAAAAGGGTTGGACTTTGACATACTTTTACCTTGAGCCAAGAAATTTGGCTGACAACCAGTATTTAAAAGTGATGAATGTTAAATAACTGTTTAGTTAATTGAACGAGGCTGGAAATTATGCATGTTTAGTACAAACACTGGTTGTATACAAAAACACTCTTTAACTATGTAGCTGATATTGTATAATTAATTGTATGGTGTAGGTATACACTTTTCACTGGTTTCACTTTGACAACTGCAATTACTGAGTGGAGCAGCGTCTTGTATTCAGTAATTTATACTTCATTTCCTACAATCTTTGTTGGAATCCTAGACAAGGATCTAAGTAGAATGACTCTTCTAAGGTATCCCCAGCTTTATGGGGCTGGACAGAGAGGGGAAAGCTATAATGCAAAACTATTTTGGATAACAATGGCGGACACTTTGTGGCAAAGTGTAGCTGCCTTCTTTCTCCCCCTCTTTGTGTACTGGCACAGCACCATTGATGGTTCGAGCTTAGGAGATCTTTGGACACTTGCAGTGGTGATTCTGGTTAATATACACCTGGCCATGGATGTGATTCGGTGGACTTGGATTACTCATGCAGCTGTTTGGGGATCTATAGTTGCAACCTTTATTTGTGTCCTCGTTATTGATGCTATACCCGGATTACCTGGTTACTGGTAAGATCTCTTTGCTAATTTTTTGTTTACATATTGAATATATCTATTTATATTTGTGCACATGTACTTGCCTTCCTTGCTTGTATGCTTCTGTTGCCCATGGAAAATGAATGCTACATCATTGAATCTCATAGCATGATGGACTTTGCATTTGTGCTCACCCTTCTTGCTTGTGTGCCTTAGTTGCACACGACAATTGCATCATAGAGTAATTTTGTGTTAGTTTGCATTGCCAGCGTTCTTAACATTTGTTATTGATACCTTTGAATGTTAGGTGCTGCATGCACTATGGCCTTTCTGTTAGGAAGCTCCTCAAACTAATTTTTTATTTCAGTTTGATAAAAGAAAAATGTAAGAAGCATGATATAAGCTGAAAAATAAAAAAGAAACCAAAAACTGAACACAAAAGACTTGCACTTCTGTGTAGGGTTGTGTCCCCAGTTGAGAAGCACTTGGAAAAACTCATAAAGCTTTTTCTGAAGAGAGTCAATTTAATATCCATGGATCTCACTTTCAGTTTGGCCTTATAAATAAACTCCAGATACATACAATCACCCACAAACCATATCAGTTGAGTGTTACGCGCCCCATGAGAGTCAAATATGAGACTTTTTACTTCCTATGTTCAAACCCTTAGCCACAGGGCCACCTGTGTGGGTTGTTTGAAGCTTAGCTCAAAATAAATTTTTCTAGAAAGTAAATTGGTCAAAGTACCAAGATTTTTTTTTTAAAAGAGTTTATTATATACAAATTTTACAGCATCTACAAAACAAAGGTGGGGTTGTGATCCCTAACCAATACAAGCAGTGGTTTTCTACCACTAAGGTCCAATAGCGGTTCCAGAAATTCTTTCTATTGTATTCTTTACAGAGACACTCCAAAACATGGGTATTAAATGTAAGCAAAGAAATCCTTTCTGGGAACATAAAACTAATTGCAATTTTACAAAAATTTTGTGATGCATAATAACGAGAAAAATTATCGGTGATCGAACAAACATCACACCTAATTAATATCTACACCATACATAGTTCTAGGGTACAATGTCTTGTTCAAAAATAAGATTAGAGAATCCACAGAAAACAAAAAAGAGGGAGAGAATATTACAGTGTAGAGTAAATATTGGGTATAAGGGATGACATATTCAATCATATTTTTATTGGTTAGAGACACCACCTAGGATTATGTCATTGTTAAAAGTCAATATTTATGAGTGTTACATGATCTCCTATTTTTCACCAATTTTTTTGTTTTGCTTTGTTTTTGTTTTTGTTTTTGTTTTTTTTTTTGTAAATTGTAAGGTAATTATAGAATGTGTTGGGATTCATGACTAATTTTCCACTCTTTACATATATCATATATATAGGTAAGCCAAAAAAAAAAAATGAATATTATTCAATTGAATACCCTGATGAATGCATAGTGCCACCCTGCTAAGGGCAGAGGATGAACGAAGTTGTCTTAGTGTACCATTGGTGGCTTTACGTGTTTAGTGACCATCTGTGACAGTTGAACTGCAAAGTTGCTACTTTCTTTAAAATTGCTTTGCACTTTATATAATGAATAAGCACAAGCATTTATTACCGAATCCATTTTCTTATAAATGGAAATGTTCTTCTGCTCTTGACTTTCATAATGTCAATTCTCATCATTGTTTGCTTAGCAGATCAAAGACTGAAGTACAACTCTTAAAATTAATTTTGCAGGGCCATTGTTCATCTTGCTCAAACCGGATTGTTTTGGTTGTGCTTGCTTGGCATCCCAATCGGAGCATTGATTCCTCGTTTTGTTGTAAAAATTTTTGTTCAATACTATGGAGCTGATGATATTCAGATTGCAAGAGAAGCTGAGAAGTTCGGGGGGTTTAGGGAGTTTGGAGGTGCAGAAATTGAAATGAACCCAATTTTCGATCCCCCCAGGAGATGACTAGGTGATTTTGTTGTGTGCATCTAATCTTCTTCTTCTTTTTTGTAAAAACTGTAGTTGTCATATTCTTTTAGGCTTTTTTTTTTTTTCTTAATTATTTTATTTTATCTTCTTTTTTTTTCCCCTCTCTGTGAAGTATATCGTATTATTTAGGCTGCATCATAATATATCTCCCTTTCACTCTAGCCACATTTCGATTGTTTGCTATCCGAAGGATAGAAATTGTAATACTTGAGTTTGTATCCTTCCTATTGTAATTTTTCACAGAATGATGCAATGTAAATTAGAGCGCTGTTTACAACACAAAATCATTACCATTGTTATACATTTATTTGTTATGATGAAAAGAGTAAATTTTCTCAGGCTTTTGAGTTGTGTATAGTATTCTTGGTTTTGGTGTTGTGGTTAATTTCAAATGTTAATTTGGGATAACAGTGTGATCCAAGGAAATGCGGTTAGTTTCAGATTTTATCATCAGAAACATTTTGGGAATATGGTTTTGGTGTTGTGGTTATCACATCCCAACTGTTGTTGTGAAGATGAGTGTCTTCCTTTTCCATGAGCTTGTTGCTACTGCTGCTACCAAAATGGATTGGTGACAGTTGTGTTTGACTCTTTCCGGCTGATCTATGCTTTTTATTTATTTTTATTTTTTAATTTTTTTTTATTTATAAATATGTTTGTGACTGTAATGATTGTGTTGTGTTAGCAGTCAGTTGATTGTTCTTTACCAAATGAACAATATTATGGAGGAATCTACATCTCGGGCACTTTCTTGATTTTTTTTTTTTTTGTGCGCGCGCGTTGAAAATTCTGGAAATCAATAAAAGCTTTGTGGATATCATAGAATTCTTGCTGTGCTGTCGGAAAATATTGGCATATCATAGAATTTTTGTTTTGACTTGGCCCTAGCCGGCCGGCCTGCCCTCCTGCCTTAGATCATTTCTTCCATTCTGGATGCAAGCCGCTCGAGGGCATAAACGAATAAAGTCGCCGTTTAGGATTTAGGGTTTTTTTTATTAAATTTGAAAAAAAAAATATCTGTGATGTTCAGGAAAAAAAAAAAAAATAATAATAAAAAATACACTAACAATCCAAGGTTCCGGCAAAAATTACAATATGCCTATAAATTTAGTATAATTACATTGATCTCTTTTTCCGTAATGTTAAAGTAATAGGAATTAATGCAAAAAAGTGTATAGACATAAGCATGAACAAGAAAAATACATATTTCAGTGTAAATATGATGTCAATATCATTTTTTTTCATATATAGGGCTAACGAATTCTTGATGAAAAAATGTCACAGTTTTAAAACCTTAAGGTAATCCAATATAATTATGCTAAATTAGTTTGATTATGCAAGCTTAATTAGTAATTTAAAAAATAATGTTTAAGCGATAATTTACTGTAATCAGTTCAATTTTCTTTTTTCTATAAACCAAATTTTGCTAAACTATAAAGTAACAAGATCATATATTATCTTTTTGAATTCTTATAATGATTTTTTTTTTTTATATATCTTAATTTATGTAAGCGATAGAGAGACCCCGCAAAGGCGTTGGAGAGCCTTTCTCTGAAGCGATTTCTAGCGTCTTTATGGCAAGCTCCAAAAATATTTTCATAGTGCAGATCTAGATTTTTTTATACTTAAAAAGAAAGGTTTGAGAACTTTTCTCCCTATTTTCTGCATAGATTTTTAGAATATCTAACATTCTATTTGTTTGGACGAAAAATATTTTTTGAAATTTTTTTTTTTTTGTATTTTCTAGTATTTGGTATAATGAAAAACGAAAGTTAATGAAAAACATTTTCTATAATCAATAGAAAACAAGCCTATTTGAACAGAAAATATTTTCTATTTTTAAAAGGTGAAAAACGTTTTTTGAACTAAAATTTTACCATTTTCACCTCCACCAACACACCTCTCTCACCTCCGCTACTACATCACCATTACCACGGCCACCACCATCATCGTCGTTGTCACTATTGCTTTCGCCCCCACCACCACCACCATCATTTTTCGTTCAAACAAACAGAGCATAAGGTAAGACATTCTTTCTCATAACTTCCCTACTCATTAACCAATCATATCAATGATCTTGTAAATCTTTTTTCAATTTAAAAAGTAGTTAGAATCATCTAAATAAATATATTTTTTAACTTTTCGTAAAATAAATATGCAAAAAAAAATAGACAAATTACACGTGGGTAGTGCACCCCAAACCCTTTCTAAAATCTAAAATCGGAGTGTGACAGAGCGTAAAGCGTGGTGTTACTGAAAATCGGAGTGTTCATGAGTCGATGAGCAATGGGATCGGCGGGTTTCGGATCAAAATTCCCGGTCGGTCGAGTGTTACAGTGATTCTTGGGACGAAAAAACATCTTCTCGTCACCCTAACCCTAACCCTAATTTTGTGTCTACTGGGGTTGTGAGAGATGGGTATTGAGAGAGGTTAGGGTTGGGGAAGAGAGGCGGTGGTGGTAGTGGTGATGGGGTGTGGATGAAGAGAGAGGGGGACCCGGTGGCGGAGATGGTGGCGACGATTAAGGGATTAGGAGGTAGGTTTATGAGGATGGAGAGGATGAAGATGGAGTTGGCGAGGGAAGTCGAGGCGATGCAAAGGGACATGGAGATGAAGTGGACCGAGATGCTTCTCGAATCACAGGAGCGGATTGTGGAGTTCTTTGGAAAGGCTTTATCGGAGAAGAGAAACAAGAAGGCTAAGAGAATGCCAACGCCAAAAGCTTAGATTTTGGGTTGCCATGGGAATTGCAGAGTTCATAGTTGGGAGATTCAGAGAAAAATGCTTTTTGAGGTGTTGTGGAGCTCTCTGAAGCTGGCAAACTTGGGTTCGCATAGCTCTTATATGTAAGTTGTCTTTTTTTGTAACTTTGTCTCAATTGATTTTTAGAGTAATTGAACAATTGGAACTGAATAGTTGTAGCTTGTTTTAGATAAATGTAGGTTCATTTCAAACTTGACAATCAAAGTGTTCTTTTATTGTTTTTGATTCTTTGTATGAGAGTTATGCTTTTTATCCAATTGCATTAGTTTGTGATGGCTACTTGATTGGAAAACAGAAGACTTGCAATTTCGTTTTGATGGCTGGAAATTGATTTGATGTCTATTGTTTTGGTACTTAGTTTGCTAGTATAACTGGAATTGGGAGATAGAGATTGGGATACGGTATAGGAATTGAAATGGAAGATGTGATACTAAAGATTAGTTGTGTGGTAAAGGAATGCTTACTAAGAAAGATGTTTCGATGGTTGTTGGCCATTTCAAAAGCATTTGAAGTTGATTATTATATCTAAATGCAACAAAATGCTGTGTGCTTGTTTTTTAAATTCTAGAAAAATATTTCATTTTGTAAATAAATTACATTTTCTTTTAAAGGAATTTCAAGAGGTTTTGCCCAAGTATTGTCTTGGGGTGCCAAAATGGCTTCCAAATATTTAGCCGGTGTTTGGATCATGGGTTTTGATAGGGATTTGGAAAAGAAAAGGTAAAAAGTGAGGACAATGTGAATGAAATATAATCAGATGGAGGCAGGCCACTATGTCAAGAGGCCATCATATTTCCTTGATAGATAATAGAGATGAGCTGCCATCTATTTATGATTGAGATGATACTTTAGTAAATAGAATATTACCTATAACAGTTTTCGCAGTACTTGTGTGATCTATGAAGCACGGACACACGACACGACACGACACGACACGAACACGCGGACACGCAAATTTTCAAAAAATAGGGGACACGTTCAATATATCTAATTAAATTTATTTATTATATGTCATAAAATTATAAAAAAATTATTAAAAGGTAATAAAAAATATAAAATAACACTATTAAAAATTGGTTTCTATAATAAAATTAATAAAACACATATTATTAAAATTAACAAAACTAATCAACAAAAAAAAAATAAAAAAATTAATACTTCAAATAATAGAGGCAGAGAGAGAAGAAAATATAAAATAAAATCAGAAAAAAATAACAGAGAGAGAGACAGATGTTACACTCTCATTCCACTGACCATATAAAAGAAAAAAATAATAAATTAAAAATGAAAAAAAAAGTTCAAAACAGAGGAGAAGAGAGAGAGAGAGAGTGACTGCGAGAGAGAGATAGGGAGAAAGATCAGAGAAGAAGATCGAAGATCAAAGAAGAAGAGCAGCGAAGTTGCACCGACGACCATCGACGAACGACGAGTGGTGACCACTGACGAGGGATGAACGACGATGAGCGTCGACCGATGAACGACCGACGAAAAGCTACCAGGTCTTCTCTCTGTTCTCTCTTTCTCTTCTGTTCTCTGTCGATTTAGGGTAGATATTGTTTTGTTTTTGCTTTTTACAAATTGGCCCTCACAGAAGTTTCATGAATTATGAAATTGACCCCCGAACGTGTCCCCAACATATCCAAACGTGTCCGTTACGTGTCCAGCTGCAAAAAAATTTAAAAAAAAAATCCGACACTCTTTGTTGCGTGTCGGACACGTGTCCACCGCTTGTCCGACGCGTGTCCGTGTCCGACACTGATACGCAGCCCTCAGAGAGGTGTCCGTGCGTCATAGTGTGTGATTATATATATATATCATTGCTTGGTGGTGGTAATTAGAATTTAGAAGTATGGAATCATTACTTTGTATTTTATAGATTGTATTTCAAATTCCAATTAAACTTAGATAAGTTTTGTTGGTTGCTCTAACCTTTGAGATTTTTGTTTTTGCTTAGTGTGTTTGTATTATTGGGTGAAATTCTAGAAGTGGGTTGAAAAGGTTTTATTTTGGGTCTCTAGGGTTTGTTGTGCATGGTAGAAGGACAAGTATGTAAATATTTCATTTGATGTTGTAATTTAGCAGACTTGCAGTTGATAATTTCCTCATCTTTGTCAATCATATCCTTCATTAAATGATATTTGGGAGATATGCTTCATTTAAATTGTGAAAAAATGTTGTCCATTCTTACTGAATATTTTAGTTCATCTGAGAGTGAAGCTTTAGTTGCAGAAGTTTGTTTTGCAACTTCCTTTATCTTTTGTGGTTATGATCTCAAGACTGAGATGTCAATCCATTTTAGTTTGTCAAGTTGGCTTGTTGAATTTCTATGTTTAGTTTAGTCCATTTGTGTTAGCATAGAACAAGTCAAAGTTTGGAATTGGTTGTGCAAGTAAAAGGTTGTGAATTTCTTTAGGAATTGCATACATAGGGACACTTTAGTGTTTCCCAGTATACTCTTATTCAGGCACAAGAGTGATGTGATTTTTATGTAATCTGCTGGTGTGTCACTTTTGTTTTTCATTTGTCTTCAATAATTACTTCAAAGGAAATGTGAGATTGTAGCACACCCCAAATCCAGATATGATCGGCCGTGGCCCACAAAGACTTAACCTAAGGCACACGTAAGCCTAAACATGAACTCAAAATCACAAAGAATAAATGTGACGATAGCCCAGAAATAAATAAATCAAAACCCAATCCAGTGACATATCACAAGTATAAATGGTAAAACCAACCATAACCAACTTCCAAAAATATATACTAAATGGAACACAAACCGCCCACAAAATAAAATAATTCTAAATAAAATCCAACCATAATGTATGCACAAAATCGACGTAACAAGCTAAAACAAAATAATGAATGTCCTAGAGATCTATGCAATTGAATCTCCGCTACGCTATGAGTCCACTCTAAGTCCTTCTAACACCTCGAAATGATATACAACTAAGTTTATAATTCTCTAGCAAAGTATGTTGCAAGTTCAAGCCCAGCTTGATTCCCAGAAAACCCAACTAAATTTATGTCTCAAGGCATTGATAATGCAAACCGTGGTGGTGTTTTGATTCCAGAGGGAAGTTGGGGTCAATTGTGGAGTTTAAATCCTACTGTAGAATAGAGGCAAATGGTTTATATCTGTAATATATGGGTTTCTTTGTGAAACTCTTTTATACATTTCATTATCAACAATGCTCATTGCATAGCTGACTATCTGCCAATAATTCTCAATCAAGCTAATTAACAACAATAAATTGAAAAAAAGATAAAATTAACCTAAATAAGTAACTAAGGCATTATGCTAAGAGCTTGCACACAACGATATAAAAATTTTATATTGTTTCTCTTTTATCATTGATTTCAAATTACTTTTTCAAATTTGTAATGCGTGTGTTTCCAAAATGTCTTTAAAGCATATCTAATGTGTAGAAATTTTTTAAAAACACTACAACAAAACTGAGTTTTTATCACATCAACATACAATAAATGCTAGTTGTAATTTTTCAATTTTACGACTTTTTTTTTTTTTGCATGTCGTAAATAATCTACAATAAATGCAAGTCGTAATAAATTTTTTGATGATATGCATAGAGCATGCTGTTAATACATCAAATATACATAGCACACAACTACTAACCGTTGAAAATATTTCACTTTATACGACACACAATTGCTGTCGTGAAAGGTATGACCTAAAAAAAAGTAGGTGGGAAAATAAAAACTCTAGTGCCAAACACGAGCAAAAATATTAAGTTAAAAACAATCAAATATATCAAAAGAGCCCTAATTCTTTGTCTCCACACTCTACGTTTCTGATAACTAAATCACCCCTCTTCTGTTCTCTTCTCTTCTCTTCTCTTCTCTTGGATTTTGGATCCTATGACCTTTATCTTCACTGAAGGGAAAATTTTTGTTTAGGGTTTACAACATCTGTTCTCTCAACTCTCGTAACTGCTCTGTCAATTTCGATTGACGATCTCAAGTTTCGTCTCTGAACAACACTTGCTTCTATCGTTGGTGTCATCTACAACAAACAAAATACCTGGTATGTTCTTCTTTGTATGATCCTATCTTCAATGCTGTATTTTGTTTGGTTTTTTGCGATAGATTCATGCTCTTGTTTTATTCATGGTGCGTTCCCTTCAAAATCTGCCTACTATGTGTTTGACAGTATGTCTACACAAGCTATTCACATGTCTCTGCCTCCATAAATTGTCCACCAAGTGCTTGTGAATATGTCTAAACCAAAAATTCAATTGTGTTACCATATCTCTCCTCTCAGCATAGATACAAATACAAAACCATAAAAAATAAATAAATAAATTCAGTCCTTGGGTATTTTATAGTAGGTAAAACCATACTGTCATGTTAAAAAAAAAAAAATGCTTTTGTTATGATGTTCATACACTTGCAAGATGTTCAAGTATCTTCAGAACAACAAAAAAACACACAAAGATAAAGGCTCCAATTTATTTTATTCAAAGTTTAAGTAGAAAGTTACTATTGTGATTGGGCCTTCAAATCCACCGGGAATTCGAAACAGATTCTTAGACATTCAGAAGCTTCCATTAATATTATTGACTTATGATCCACTTGACAAGAAATAAACCAAACAAAGAAACAAGATCCAAAATATGATGAATTTTCTAACACTTTTGAACCAGAATTTCAATTGTTTGGCCATGTCTCATTCCACAAGTGTAGATACAAATACAAAAAGATTAAAAAAACATAATGAATCAGTGACCATTGTTTGGCTCGCCATGTCTCATTCCATGAGCATAGATGCAAATACAAAAAGATTAAGAAAACATAATAAATCAGTGACCATTGTTTGGCCATATGTTTGGTTCCACTTTTTTGAGTTAATTTCAGAATTTGTTTTTGACAAGTGTTTTTGGACAAGTGACCATTGTTTGATTGTTGGAGTTAAATTCAATTGCCGATTCAAATGTTAATTAAGAATGTTATTTTTTTTTTCTCTTGTTAAGAAAATAAAATAAGTTAGAATTCAAGTTGATAAAAATTGTGGGTTTAATTATTTAAAATGAATGTGTGGTTGTTTAGCTTGAAACAATGGTGTGGGAGTTTTCATTGTCTTTTACATTTAGGAATGTGTATAGCAATGAGTGGATAGACTGCAATAGAATGAATTGACAATAGCCATTTTTCTCCACCTTCTTAAAGGCAAAAAGCAATTCCTTGAGTAGCATTCAATCATTATCATGTGGTCTTTTTGAGTTATACATTTGAACGGGATCTCAGTCATTTCCATAATTGAGATTATATAGCCAATGTATCAATCATTCATAGTTTAGTCTTGATTTTCATAGCTTTTGAGTTGTCTTCTAGAGGAATAGCCATGTAGTTGCAATTTTCATGCCGCAATTCATTATGTACAAAATTTTGGGACCTTTTGGGATGCTACCTTCCAGCTTGATGAAGGGATTTTGAATTGTATCTTTGCTAGTAGTGATTGAAGATGCAAAGCTATGAAGAGAGGCTACCTATGGATTAAGTGGAGTAAGTATGGCAATATGAACCGTTTATTTCCTTTTGCTCATTGAGATGTGAAGTAATTCAATTTGGAAAAATTGACTAGAGTAGGTTTGCAGCATCATTGGTGGTGTAGAATCACTCTTGAACCCACTCTTAAAGTAAGTCATGTTGGACCTCTCACCATGTATATTTGTTAATTCTGTAACTTTTAGTAATTCTTCTAGTTGAATCCTTAGATTTTATCTCGTCTGATGTACCAGACATTGCCATAATTGGTTATGCTAGCTATGATTCATTTCTTTTGCATCTTAAAATTGTTTTGATACATAATGACTATGGAAAATTGACTGCGTTGTTGGCAATATTTTAGGATGCTACTCACTAGATACCGGTAGCATCAAATTTTTTTTTTTTTAAATTTTATTTTATTCTTTATGAATTGGATATAAGATATTTAGTAGCTCAAGGCACCTTAATTATATTGTAAGCATCTTATTCTTAGCTAACAACAGCGCGACCCCCACGCTCATGGCGTGCCTGGTTCTAACTAGTATATATATATCAACATCGCCAAGATTATCATACTCTATTAGTGATTTAGTATTTAATCATTGTATAGCCTCTTAACTTTTAGAAAGCACTAATCACTCTGTTTGTTTTCATTTTTTAGATTTCACTTTTTTAGAAAATTCTACTTCTTATTTTCCGTATTTTTTTTGTTTTTACAGATTTTTTTTAATATTTTAAGCAATTTTTTAAAAATTTTTAGACACACCTAACATAAATAAATCTTTAAAAAATTCATTAAATACCAAAAATACAAAAAAAAAATTGAAAATTCAGTATATTTTTCATATTTTTGTGTATTTATTAATTTTTTAAAATATGTTTTCACAAATATTTTACTTTTTAGATACATCTAAGTAAGGTGTATCTAAAAAAGTTTTAAAAAAAATGCTTAAAATTTTAAAAATATTCATTAAAAACAAAGAACAAGAAAAACAAAAAACTCAATTTTCAGAAAATAGAAACCAAACAAATTGAATAGTATCTCAAATGTTTAAAGATGTGAAAAGGCTATCTGGGATAAGTGGGCTTTATGAAACATTTGGGAACCATGGTTAGCTCACAGCAAAGAGTTTGAATGCAGAACCTTAAGGTATGTTCATTTTCCCTAACCTTTATTATCTTAATTCACGACTCTCTAAACAATTTTGAATCTTCCATAGAAGTTTCTAGTGTTATGTCATCAATTAGTTTGGGCAGTAAATGATTGGAAGCAGATAATGGGCATTTTGCTCTTTTCAGATATGCGTTGGTTTCTTAGTATTATAGAACTGAACTTTCATAAAAGTTCTTGGAATTTTGTCTTTAATTGTTACGTGTAAACCATGTGATTTATCAGCTTCTTCTATTGGGATAATTCTATGTGCTTCTCTAATATTTAAAATGTTGACATTGGTCCTTCTATATATTTGTTGTTTTGGTTTCAATCAAATGTTTTCTTTGGTTGATTTAAGGCATACTGTCTGTTTATTTACTTTTTTACTTTTTCAGTTTCAATCAAATGTTCTTTTTTTGGTTGAATTAATTCGATCATATTATTTTCAACTATTCATCTTTGCATCACTGGGAAACTTTGATTTATTTAGTGTGATCATTAAAGCAAACTCATTACCTATGTGAGTAGGGATGTAATATATTTTTATTAACTATATAGTATTTCTTAGTTTTTTAGTGCAAGACTATTGTAGCACTTTAGACATGATCATTGATTAAATAAACTAACAGGACTAAGTTCTGACTGTTTCTCTAACCAATAAGTTGTCTAATTTTATGTTGTTAATATTATTGTTTAGTCTTGAGATTTCTTCATGTTATGATTTAATTTTATCAATTGATTTCAATTTGGGTGAGTTGACTAAAGTTGTTTCCATCATAATCTGTTGCATTTTAGCTTGTCCCCATTTGTCTTTCTTGTACTCATTCTTGCAGACTATGAGACTTTCAAGTCAAGTTGCCAGTTTTTCTAAAGTGGGCATTGAGCTAAGCCTCTTCCTTGTTGCTCAGGCTACCCCTTGAGGGGATGATATTTCGACATGGCCCGTAATAAGACAAAAGGCCCCTCATTAGTGGTTTTGAATTTAAGGATAGTTTTAGATGGTTTAGAACTTAAAGAATTTTTTGGATCGTTTTGGACGGTTTTAAATTAAGGATAGTTTTTGATGTCTGAAAACATAATTTTTGGATGGTTTGGAATGTATAGATAGGTTTTGGATAGTTTTTTTTTTTTTTTTTTTGGATGTTTGAAATAATATTTTGGTAGTTGATTGATATATATATAATATATATGTCTGTGAAGTTTGTAATGTTTTCTTATATTGTACAGAACGGGTGAAATAAAACCTACTGATTTTTTATTTTTATTTTTTTAAAAAATATATATTTTACGGCATGCAAAAAATGTTGTGAAACTTGAACTATCTACGGCAAGCAAAATAGGCTATTGTATTAAATATTCAGCGACTAGTAATGAACGTTGTGGTTTGTCTCTTGAATTAACGGTGTGCAAAAGTAGTTGTAGAAAAGTCAAACACGATGCATAAGATTCGCTGGTAAAGGATTTTTAGCGGCGTACAGTGACATGCCATTGAAGTGAATCACTTTTCAAGACTAGTTATTACACGACTTTGCATTGCGCGTCGTAGAATGCTCACAACGACGTGCATTTCATGTCGTTAGAATCCTCACAACGACGTGCATTTAAATAAGACATGTAAGTGTTCGACAAGTGTTGAGCGGAGCAAGAGACCAAGAGGGGCACGTGTCTCTCCTCAACTTCTAAGAAATTATATTTTTAGCTTAAATTTTGAAAGCATTTTATTTTTTTAAACCCACTTAACCAACCCCATTTGATGGGACTTAAGGCTTAGCTTGGTTTGGTTTGAAAAATAAATTATTAGTTTAAAAAAAAAAAACTTTTAAAAGAATACTAAATACTAAAACATAAAAATAAATAAATAAATAAATTGTATTTATTCAATATACTTGTATCTATGTTTGCATTAAAAAAAAAAATTTACTTAAAGTATTAAAAAAATTTACAAAAAACAAGAACACACCAAAAAAAAAAAAAATATATATATATATATTTTTGAAAACTAAAATCAAAACCAAACAGAGTATTCTTTGATGACCCAACCAATGTGAGAGTGGAATTGAACTAACCACTCACTATAATATGATCTAATATTAGTCATTGACAGAGTATATCTTAATGACCCAACCAATGTGAGAGTAGAATTGAACTAACCACTCCCTATAATGATCTAATATTAGCTAGTGGCATATACAAACTTGAAGGTAATTTTATTTAAACATTTGAAAGCATGAATAATCATATTGAATTTTTTTTTTCAATTATGACTTGGAGAATTTGATGAGAGAAATAAAAAGAAGAAAAAGAAAAAGAAAAAGAAATAATTAATAAAATTTAAATTCTAAACTATATTTGGTTAAGTTGACAAATAAAAAAAGAAAAAAGCCAAGTGCACTCAAAATACAAAAAGTAAGATTACATTTCCCTCTCACTTTCTTTTCTCTTATACTTTCTATTATAATTAAACAAAAAATAAGATTACATTTTCTTTTCCTTTTCATTTTCTCATCAAATTCTCAAAACAAACATGGCTCAAGATATTATGGATGAGGACAATGTGGATGGAGCATAATGTTACATTGCTCACATTTGAAGCCTATTTTACTCGCAATGCGTTGTTCTACAGGAGGTAGGGAATTGATATGCTTGTGACAGTAGGCACAGTTAAAGCTCTTGTCTGTCATTGGAACATAGATGAGACTGTGTGGGTGACTGTCAAAGTTATAAGTGTTTCCCCACTTGATATTGTGATCTTCCTTTCTCTCTGCACAAATGCATTTGGCACAAGCAGACTGATCGCAATCGATGCAATGATAGAACCACCAGTTTGGATCTATTTCATCCTCGCAAAATTCACAGATATACTCATCAGGTCCATCCTGAATGGGTGCATAAATTAGGCTGAAGGGATGATGTTCATCATACCTATGCTTAATTGTATCTGGCAGCAGAGCACATGTGTAGTGTAAATTGAAATTGCAAATGTCACATCCAAATGCAAACATCCAAACCCTTCGAGGACATGCAGCGCAACCTGCGGTGATACATTCTTTCCTTAGGAAGAGGGGATGCTCATGAACTTTATGAATGATGGCTTTGGGTAGGAAAGCACACTTAACATCGAGGCAGTAATAGTTGTAATAATTCATACATTTTTCCTCGATACATCCGAAGGCAAATCCGTCGCAATAATAGCGGCAGCCTAAACAATAGAACAATCCTCTAGGTTCAGGAGGCTTTTTGAAGAGGATGAGCTGGTGTGGGTGACATGGATGCTCCAGTTCATTTGGTAGGTTGACACACCATTTGTGGAGAAAGAAATCACATAGACCACAACTGTAAAATGGAGCTGAAATTTTTCTCACGCAAGCATTGCATATGTTGTCCTTATTCAGCTCATTCAAGATAAGTAGTTCATTCTCATAGCACAAATTGTTGTCCCCTTGAGCATCGGAAAGGATTAATGGATGATGATGACTAAAATGGTTGAGCTCTACTTCTCTATTGTTGTCTCCCATGCTGATTTGCTTCAAAAATAGGTCAATTACACTAATTGAGTCATCAGCCATTGGCAAGCGAATCAAATTGGCCTCGTCAATATTCTCAACCTCGATTGCACTCTCTCTTTCCCTAAATCCACAAAATAACAATAGAACACACATTAAAGCATTGTCAATAAACTTTTTCTTGTCAAAAGAGAAAATAAATATCGAAATCAGTGTAAATGCAAAAGCATACTTTGTCTTTGTTGAGCACTTGACATGAATGCAATATCTGCATGCTATACAAACATATAACCAAAACCTTCCTCCCACCATTGAATTTTCACAAATTTTGCAGCTGTACTGACTAAAACGGGTATGAAATTCATGAGTAGGATAGATGAGGGTAAGAGGGTGAATGTGAGTGTGGTGTTTGAAGGTGGGTGTTAATGAAGCACAGTCCTTATGGATCCAGAAACTGCATGTGTCACACATATAAGACATGCCTTCACGCTTTGTGCCACAAGCATGACATTGGAAGGAGGCCAAGCTGGACATGAGGCTTAATGGGTGGTCGTGACTTTCATGTTTAAGCTTCTGTGCTTTCAAAGCACAACATATGTCGAGGTTGAAATTGCAGATGGAACAACGATATATGACTTCTTTCAAACCTATATCACAGCCATCACATATGAATTTATGAGCCACTACATGGAGCAGGGCAAGCGGGTGCTCAGGGTGCATTGGGTGTTCCATCTCTGCTGGAAGTTGTGCACACAATTTGTGGAAATAGATAGAGATAGAGCAATTTGTGCATTTGTATGCTGCTGAACCTGTGATCTGCTGCAAACACACATCGCAAGAAAGCCTCTCATCAACATCATTCTTCTCATCTTCATTGAGGATCATCAACTGATGTTTACTGCTAAAATGTTGGCCTCTAACACTACATCTGATATCCACGTCAAAATCGCAGGGAGAACATTGATAGGTGAATCCGCGTATATTGTCGTCACAAACATCACAACATCTAGAAGACCCTGAATGTTGGAGCGTAAGGGAATGGGCGTGGATCGGGTGTTTCATCTCCTCTGGAAATTCAGCACAAAATCTGTGCAAAAAAAATAAACAATTTTTGCAACTGAATGCAGAACCAGAGATGTTTTCCCAACACACGTTGCAGACAATTGCCTCACCATCGTCGTTCACTTCACCGAGGATCAACGGATGTTCATGGCTAAAATGTTGAAGCTCCATTTCTCTCTCACTACAATGTGGGTTTGTGTCTGTGTTTGATGATGTAAGTTCCCACAGCAACAAAAGCTTATAATAAGAATAATATATTGCACAGACTACAGTAAAAAACAGAAGTTAGACATGTATTGATAGATTATTGGTTCTTGACAGCTGTTTCCAATATTGCACAGACTATAGTAAAAAAACAGAAGTTGACATGTATCGATAGATTATTGGTTCTTGACAGCTGTTTCCAGCTTGACACAACAACTACGTGGAAAAATATTAACCAAAATGACTTGTTTATGTAAGTGATCGAAATGTCAAAAAGACTAGGATTAATATGTTATATCAAATGCCCATGGGTATCGTTGGTTGACGAGTACCGTTCAGCAAACACTAGTTAACATTATCATTTAAATAATATTTATTTATAAATACATTATCATTTAAATAATATATTATATTATAAATATATAAATGATTGTATAAAAATGTGTAAGGCCTTGTTTGGTACAACTTAATTTCAACTTATTTCAGCTTTCAGTTTAATTTATGCTATTTTAATGTGTTTGGTTTAGCTTAACAATACAGCTTATAGCTTTTTGTAAGTCAGAAATCAACTTATTCTTTGAGTGGGGCAAGAGAAACTTAATTTATAAGTCAGAAATCAGCTTATGTTCATAGTTATAAGCTATAAGCTGTTAAAGTATAAGCTATAAATACTTTCCCACAGCTCTACCAAACAGGGCCTAAGTAATCTAAAAAAATTTGGAACAATACGAGTACTGTTCAGCAAACATTAATTAACATTATCATTTAAATATAAAAATGTGTAAGTAATCTTAAAAAAATTTGAAACAATACAAAATTATCACAAACTCACGTAAGTAATCTCATAAAAATATGTAAGTTAACTCAAATTTTCTATAAGTGATCTCATAAATTTTTTATGAAAGACAAAATCATATAAGTTTTTATGAAATCGCGCAAGTGGTTTCACAAAAATGCGTACGTAACACAAATTCGAGCAAATCATTTGAGAAAATTTTGATTTAACAAAAATACGTAAATTTTCACAAACTCACGTAAATGATCTCACAAAAGTGTATAAGTAAACACAAATTTCTCATAAGTCATCTCATAGAAGTTTTGAACAACACAAAATGAAGTAAGTTTTCACAAAATCACACAAGTGATCTAAAAAAACATGCGTAAGTAACACAAATTTGAGCAAGTCATTTGAGAAAATTTTAATTTCACAAAAATACGTAAGTTTTACAAATTCACGTAAGTGATTTTGAAAAAACACATAACACAAATTCGGGTAAATTATTTGAGAAAACTTTGATTTCACAAATGTGCTCAGGTTTTTCACAAACTCACACAAATGATTTTACAAAAATACGTAAGTGAACACAAATTTCCTGTAAGTCATCTCATAAAAATTTTAAACAACACAAAATCAAGTAAGTTTTCACAAACTTATGTAAGTGATCTCATAAAAGTGTGTAAGTAGCACAAATTTGAGTAAGTCATTTGAGAAACTTTTGACCAACACAAAATAGTTTTCTAAAAATCATGTAAGTGATCTCACAAAAATACTTATGTAACACAAATTTGAATAGTTATTGGTCAATTTATCCAATCAATTGATTAATCGATTGGCCAATTGATTAGTTATGTCCAAGCCATTCGATCAATTGCAAACTCGATTGGAGTGGCCAATTTTTCCAATCAATGCTTTTGTAAAATTTTAGATGTGCAATCAATTGTAAAATAGATTGGTGGTGGTCAAGCCTTCCAATCAATTAGCAAATCGATTAGTGGTGACCAATCCATCCAATCAAATGCATAATCAATTCTTTTGCATGGTGTTCGACTGTCATCGACAAATATTCAAGTTGGAGACAGCAAGTGTTGCTTGAAATAACAAGGGCATGTCAATGGATGTTGGTGTATGGTGATGTCCGTACAATGCGATGGATAGATTGGTGATCTGATAGAAAAGAGGGTTATAATCAATTGGAAATATGAAGGAACTATGTGTTAAGGAAGAAAGATGTCTCCAGTGGCTTCATTGTTGAATAACAAGCGATTGTCTAGATTTTTAATTAGTTAAAGATGATTTTATTTATTTTTTAATTATTTTGTTGTCTAATTAATTCTAAAATATCAAATTACTAAAATTTTAATATTGTGCAATTAAAAGTTGATAGTAATAATTATTTCATTGTCTTCAACTAGTGAAATTTCATTTTCTTTAAATAGTGAAATTTAACCATAATATTAGTAACAAAGTGAAATTTCTACTAAAGGAGTAAAATTACAAAATTAAAACCAGAGACGAACTAGCGAGTAAATGGAAAAACTATGAGTTAAAGAGAAAGATGTTGCCAGTGATTTCGTTGTCGAGCAACAAGTGATTGTCACTAGTGTAACGAGTTGAATCAAATTGAATTTATACTTTAATCTCAGTTGCGGATTTATTTTAAATTATTAAACTCCATTCATTTTGGACCCAATTGATTGAATCGTAACCCGTTAGTAACCGTGTAATATTGTTGTGGTTTTATTATTATTATTAGATTACCATAAAAGAGTTGTGAATATTTATGGTATGTACCATTAAATGAAATATATTTTGTGGTGAGAAAATATTATATTCACTTTTGTCATTAAATATAGCGATCCCGATTTTTCTCTCTCTTTATTGTATCCGGACTTAGTTCCGTGGATGTTAGTTATGATTTATATCTTGTTTCTGTCCTTCAATACTTTGTATTTGAGTTATAGGATGTTATGGGCAGGATTGTTACGGGTTGGGAGTGAATGGGAGCAAATGGTTGCTGCCCAGAATTTTGGTTCTTCGCTCGAGCGAGACTTTTGTCGCTCGAGTGAGCTCTGTGTTTTAGATCCTTCGCTCGAGCCAGGGTTCCTTCGCTCGAGCGAGAGTTGAGTTTTTGTGTTTGGTGGCTTGAGTGAGAAGTCTTGAGCTCGAGCGTGCGTTTTGACCTGAGAGCTGTGTTTCTTGGCTCGAGCGAGCTTTCCTTCGCTCGAGCAAGCGAGGTGTATGTTTTGGGTTCCTTCGCTCGAGCGAGCATTCCTGCGCTCGAGCGTGCTTCTGGGTTGCAGACCTGAAGCTTCGAATTGTTGGCTCGAGCGAGGCTTTCTACGCTCGAGTGAGATTTCTTTGTGTCTGGTCGCTCGAGCGACCAATCCTTTGCTCGAGCGAGCCTGTGTTATATCAGTAGGCAGCAGTGGGGTACACTTCACTTTTTCTCCTCTTTTGATTTCAAAACCCTAGAATTCGGCTCTCTCTCTCTACACTTGTCTTCTCTCTAGGGATTGATCTACCTATAGTGAGTTTCTATCCTAAGTCCTTTGTATAAAAGATAGAGTGGGTTGAGGGTTCGTTTTAATTTGAAAATTTTTGGATTTGGAGCACGTTGGTTTTCGGTCTTCTTCTCCGTTTGAGCTCTAACTTCGAGGTAGGGATATCCTACTCCATCTTATGAGCTTTGTCTTTAAATTTTGGCATTTTGATATGTTGGGGGTTGTTGGGTAATTTTGAAAAAGTTTGGGGTCTTTGTGTAATTTACAAAAGAAGGGGTTTTCATATATATATAAACCCATATGTATGTAATACATTGAAAAAAGGAGCTAATGTTGGAATATTGATGAAAATGGAACCTTAGGGTTGTTATGTGAATTATGGGATAATGCCTAATTAGTTTGGTAAAATTAATTTGTATAATTAATTTTGAGATATGAGAAATTGAATTGAGAATATTGGAATTGGGATATTATGGGATTAAAGGGTGTAGTTGGATAAATTTATCGCTCACCTAGACAAAATGTTGATATTTTATCCATTTGGTGCATTTATTTTCTGTTTAGAAATAACTGCTTTGGGCTATCGGTGGAGGATAGTCTTGATTGTTGTAGACAATGCATGATGATTAGGCAAACTAGAACTAATCAATTGAGTATGCTATCGAATATAGCGGTTAGTATAATACATCAAATTTTGTATTGATTGATTGAACTTGTATATGATAATTGCTTATATACATCGTTTTGTGTGTGAGAGGAGATGAGGAATGTACTCCACGGTTTATTGGAAGATGGGGGATAGACCTCTAAACCGAATTTTTGTTTGATATTGATACAACACTACAATGTGTATCATTTGTGAAGTATAGAAGTGTTTCTATGATATATTGATATAGCACCAAAATGTGTATCATTTGTGAAGTATGGAAGTGATTTTATGTGTTATTGATACAGCACCAAAATGTGTATCCATCATGAATTTCGAAAGTATTTTCGTGATGAGTCATAATCTCATTAAATTGTTTGGCCAAGTTCTGAGTCTTGTTTTCAAACTTAGAGTCGAATAAGAAGTGGAAAATGATTTGTAACATGGGCATGACTGTCATGGAACTGTATTGTGATATAATTTGGTATATAAGTGTTAACCATCTATCAAATGCTGTTGTTTTAGTCATTACTTATATTTGGTTTAGTATATTTCTACAGGGCTGTGGCTCACCCTATATGGGACATCATTTTCAGGTTTAGGTGTCATGCCATCTCCAAGGACATAGCTTGGGAGGTTCTGTGTAACAACCCTCACCACTGCTTACCGATTGATTACTGATTACTGTAAACTAAGACTAATTATGATGGGTAATTGAACTGATTGAAATACTGAACTGACTGACTGAAATCTGGAACTGAATTGATTGAATATGTTAGTTAAATTGCATTTCTACCTGTTGCCTGTTTGATTATCTGTTCATGTTTTATGTTTAAACTGTAAATTGAAGGCCTTATCGGCGGCCGAATCCGAAATTAATTGATGTTTTATAATCATTAGATTTTATGTGATTTTATGGTGTATTTATCTGAAATGTGCTATGGTATGATTAAATTAGATTAAAATAAGTAAATTGGCAAGAATTTAACTTATTTACCATAATGCCATTGAGTGGCCCACTACTTGGATCATCTTTGAGCTTCATTACACTCATACATACACATTTCATCAGCTCATTCCTTAGACTTAATCGACCAAGAGAGGGAGAGGGAGAGAAATTGAGTTCTATCTTGTGAATTGCTTGGAAATTGAAGAAATTGTAGAAGAAATTGCATATTTGAGCTCCCTTCTTGAACTACAAGACTTAAGGTAGATTCATTGTCTTCTTGTTTATGTTTTGAGTTGATTCTTGCATGGTTTAGAGCAAAGTTGAAGTCTAGAGCCAATTTATGGCTCAAATTGTTGTGTTGAACCTTAATTGTTGCATGCATGTATATATATTGAAGTTTTGAGGTTGTAGTTCATAATTCCTCACATGCATGTCCATGTTTTGAGAGTAGACCATGATTTCATCATGTTTTGAAAAGAATTTGCTCATTAGAGCATGTTTTGGGGCTTGGAAATTGCTTATAGTTCATGCATGTTCGTTTGAGATCATGTTCTTGAAATTGGTTTGAATTTGGATTTAATTAAACTACCTTTGGGCCTTGATTTTACAAATTGAGCTTTGAATCATGTTATTCTATGTATTTGCAAGTGTTTTCCCCAAAAATGGGCCCAAAGGAATTGATTTTGATTCATTGGAACTTGATTTGAGCTTGGAAGTTCAAATCTGGAAATTCCAGATTTTGGACTCCCGCTCGAGCGGGAAAAGTGGCGCTCAAGCGGGAAATTCGTGCTCCTAGTACTTTGCACTGTTTTGAAGTCCGCTCGAGCGGAATAATTGACGCTCGAGCGGGACCTTGTGTCTTACGCTCGAGTGGGTGTTGAGCGCCCATCGAGCGTGATTTTTGAGCATCTAGTACTTTTGACTGTTTTGCAGTCCGCTCGAGCGTGGGAATTGACGCTCGAGCGGGAACCGTTGCCTGCATGTCTGCTCGAGCGGAGTAACCTACGCTCGAGCGGGACCCCTGTTTTCTGAAAATTCTGAAACTGTTTTCTGAGTGCATCTTTGCATCCTCATCCCATCCTAGGCATTCTTAGGCCTAGTTTAAGACATCTTAATGAGGATATAGATGTAGAACACACCGAGGCAATTAGGGATTAAGTTATTATCTTTCCCAACTGTGTAGCTTAGTGTGTGTTCATTCTGTAAACTGTGTAGGGTTGGCATCGGGAGACACGCTCTAGCCTAACTGTAGCCCAGAACTCTGTGAGTAACAATTGTGTAAAGATATGTTCAACTGAGAATGTTTTCTGACTGTTTAACTGAACTGCTTTCTGAATCGATACTGCTAATTGAATGAATGTATGTCCTATATTCTGAACTGTATTGTGGCATCCTTAACAACTACTATTTACTGTTACCGTTACAGAGATCTCTGTTGGTTCCCTTGTTGGAACCACTACTGTTTACTGATTGATGGCCATCATTGACTGTTCGGTTTTTCAAGACCTACTGTTTACTGTACTGCTATGCTAATGGATGTACCACATATGACTGATTGACTGATATACTGAATTAATGAACTGTTTTCATTACTGTAAGGACATTCATTCTAAACCTCTTTACGCATTATGTTATTCACTGGGCTTTAGCTCACTGTTTTTATATATATATGTAGGTGTTCAGGCACCAGACCGGAGCTAGGAGCGTGGGTTAGACTCCCCTTTTTGGTCAAGCCAACCATTGTGCCTCACTGCGAGGTTCCGAGCCTGCCAAGCTATGGCTTAGGGGTGTTTTTATTTCCCCCATCTGTCTCTGTGTCTATTTTGTATAATTGTATAGATTGTTAGCACTGTACTGAACTGTTAATAGGGATTGGGTCCCTGTTCTGAATGATTGTAAATATTGTGCATACTGTTCTGTACTGTGTATATATATATATATATATGAAAAGTCTTTTTGCATACAGACTGTCACAACTCATTGGACATTGTTTATTTACTGTTTTGGCTTCCGCCATGCCCCTGTACTCTGTTTTACTGTATTACTGTTAAGCAGGCCTTCGGTAATCACGGATTACTGGCCAGTTACGGTGCTAAACCCATAGGGGCGGGTTTGGGTCGTGACATTCTGGGAGTTGAAGACTCTTTATTTGTTGTTATTTATCTTTTTGTGTATTACATGTATATCAAGCCAAGGGCTTTCTTTGTATAAAGTTTGCACTCTCCTTTTGCAACCAAGTGCTGTCTTGGGAAGTTGTAAGCCCATAGGGCGATTACTTTTATTGTCTATATGTAATACATTTTGTAAGAATACTCTGATAATTGTAACATAATATCTCTTTCCTGTATCTTGAATGTATGATATTATGTGTTTATTTTGAGGGCGTTACATTAAATATGTTGAAATGTATTTTTAAATATATATATATATATATATATATATATATAGGTGTATATATATAGTAAGACATTTGTTTAATTAGATATTTGTTTAGGAAATATCTATGTAAGGATTTTTTATTCAACTTTTGGGAGTTCGTGGGAGGTCTTGCCGTGAGAAAAGAAAGAAAAAGGGTTCTAAGTTGGTTTTTCTTGGGTTTGATCTAGTGTAAGTCATTTTTGACTCCTAGTGCTTTTGATCAAAACGTAGAGGGCGGAAAAGGCGTCGTTTGGCTCCAAAAAAATTTAATTTCCGTTGCCGAAAAATTTGAAAGCTTCTTGGCTCGAGGTAGGGATTTTTTTCTACACTTATTTATGTACTTTTACTTGATTATATGGAGCTTAGAGTTGTATATAATTTAATTAGAATTTTTCAAAATTTTGTGATTTATTTGCTTAAAAGGGAAATTTTGAGAAAAATAAAGAGTTGATGCCGAAATTGTAAAAGTGTAAACTTGGAATATGTTTGTAAGGTTATGAAAGAGCTATGTTTTAAATTTGAACAAAAACGGACTTCGATTCGATTGGTTTAAAAAATTTTACCGTTTTGCGACTAAAAGAGCATTTTTAAAGAAATCAAAGGAATTACGTTTAACTTTTGGGGATTTTGATCAAAATAGGATGTCATAGTTGAATAATGCTTAGAGAATGAGTTTGAAAAGAAAATGATGTTTTCTTGGGCATTAACGGTATTATTTTGCTTAATGTATCTGTTGGAATAAAACCGACACGGTTAGAAATGGACCTTAAGAGGTTACCGGACGTGATTGTGATATGAAAATTAGTGTAGTTGTTCATATTTGATGAGATGTGGAATAGATTGTATTTATCAGAATTTTTAGAATTTAATTGTTTAAATATCTTTTTAGAAATATCTGTTTTAGGCTATCGGAGGAGGATAGCCATGATTGTTGTAAAAAGACATGAGACTTAGGTAAATTGATTCACATTTCTAATTTGTTGCATTGGACATTGCATTACATTTATTTCATTGGAAATGTATCTGTTTTTAAGAAATGTTTTGGAAATGTATCTGTTTGCGAAAAGATGAATACTTGGTGAATCTGGGTAGAGGGTGTAGAACCGCGTGGTTAGGTGTCAGGCCTTCCAATTTACTGGTAAAAATGACAGTGGTAGTGCATTAAGGCCTACTTGCAGACACTCACCTAGAGATTCACAGAGCTTGTATTCACGTAACAGATATGGTTTAAAATGGAAATGACTTTATATCTGTTGTTGCATCTCAGCATTGCATGTTTTATAAAAAGAGAGATAAATTATTTTATCATGAGCACGACATGAGCATACTTCTCTTTAGTCTTGTCATGGTCCATATGTTGTGTAGTATATCTCTACTAGGCTGTGGCTCACCCTATAAGGGAAACCATTTCAGGCACATGTGATATGCCTCGGCCAAGGCATTGACTTAGGAGGACTCGAAGGTGAGGCTTCATTTTTGTTTTATTGTTATTTATTGAATGTAAGCCCAGTGTTGTATTTACGTTGAGTTGAAACTCTATTTTGTGTAACCAAGAATGTTCTTGGATAAATTTGTAAGCCTGTAGGGCACTTTTTATCTGTTTTGTAACGCCCTCAAAATAAACCCATAATTCATATATTCATGATACAAGGAATTGACAATATAGTCAAGAGAATAAAGTGTACATCTATTTATCAGAGTATTTATTACAAAAGTATTACATGTTGACAACAAAAGTAAATGCCCTACCGGCTTACAACTTTCCAAGCCAACACTTGGTTATAAAAAAGGAGAGTACTAACTCATATACATTAAGCCCTCAGCTTGAATTTACATGTAATACACAAAAAGGTAAACCACAAGAAGGGATCCTCAGCCTCTAAGCCTTTCAAGCTATGTCCTTGGAGGTGGCATATCACCTGAACCTGAAAATGATGTCCCATAGGGTGAGCCAATGCCCAGTAGAGATATACTAAACCAAGTATGAGAAATAACTAAAACAATAGCATTTGATATATGGTTGACACTTATAAACCAACTTACAACACTTTTCAATTCAACATCAAGTACATCTATTTTTCATTTCAGTTTCGTTCACTTATACAAGTTTGATTCATAATTATGGCTCAGAACCTGGCCAAACAATTCAATGAGACTATAACACATATTAAAACACTTCCATACTTCAAAATTCACATGAGAATATAACTCATATTAAAACACTTCTATACTTCAATTGATATACAGATTTGCTGTATCAGTGGAGTCCATCCCCTATCTCCTCCCAAACAGGTTTGAGAGTCCATCCTCTATCTCCTCTCAAACCATGGAGTCCATCCTCTATCTCCTCCCAAACAATATACATACACAATGTACTTAAACACTTATCATATACAATGATCAATTAATATACATATTTGCTGTATTATTGCAACCATCATATTCAATGACATATTCAATGTGATTAGTTTCAGTTTTCCCTAATCATCATACAGTGTCTACAACAATCAAGACTATCCTCCACTGATAGCCCAAAATAGTTATCTCTAAACAGATAATCAATCTATCAATAGATAAAATATCGACATTTTCATAGGTGAGTGATTAAATTATCCAACTACACTATTTACTCCCACAATATTCCAATTTCATGAATTTCACTTCAATTTCACATTTCCCCAAATTAAATATTCAACATAATTAGGGCATTTTTTTCACCTTTTTCAATATTAGCCGAAAGGCTCAATTTCATCGATTCAACCACAATAATTTCATATTTCATAATCTCACATACACATTGAAAACCCCCTTTTTATTAATCCCAAATCAAACCCTAACTTTTCCAAAATTATCAAACAACACCAACTAATCAAAATGACTAAAATTTATGTTAAAACTCATAGAATAGAGTAGGTTATCCCTACCTTAATTTTCGGAGCTCAAAGGAGAAGAGAGGTGAAACTCGAAATGCTCCAAATCCACAACTTTTCAGATTAAAACGAAGCCCTTGCGAAGCTCTATCTTTCTTCCAAAGGGACTAGGGTAGAAGACCACAAGAACCAGATGAAACCCTAGAGAGAATGTGTGTGTAGAGAGAGAGAGAGCCGGATCTAGGGTTTTGAAAATGAAAGGGATGAAAAAGTGAAGTGTAATCCCGCTGCGGCCAATTGATATATTCAAGGCTCGCTCGAGCAAAGGAATGGTCGCTCGAGCGACCAGATACAAAGAAACCTCGCTCGAGTGTAGAAAGCCTCGCTCGAGCCAACAAGTTGAAGCTTCAGGTCTGCAACCCAGAAGCATGCTCGAGCGAAGAATCCCAAAACATAGACCTCGCTCGCTCGAGCGAAGGAAAGCTCGCTCGAGCGAAGAATTGCAACCTTCAGGTCCAGAACCAGACGCAGACGCAAGCTCGAGCGAAGACTTCTCGCTCGAGCCACCAGACACAACACCCAACTCTCGCTCGAGCGAAGGAACCCTGGTTCAAGCGAAGGATCTAAAACACAAAGCTCGCTCGAGCGAAGAAGCAAAAATCTGGGCAGCAACAATTGGTTTAAACTCACTACCAACCTGTAACAAACCTGCCCAACACATTCTAAAACTCATATACAAATAATTAAAGGACGGAAACATGATATAAATAATAACCAACACCACGGAACCTAAGTCCGGGATACAACAACCAATAGAGGAAAAATCGGGATCGCTATATGTTTGGCTTCCATTTCATAGTTGTTGTAAAATGCATGCTTGGGATTGGAACTGGGTTATTGAGATGTGAACAGCATGTATTTGGCATTTGGTATTTAATGGAAATGGATGTATGGAATAGTTAGTTATATATATGTGTTTGTCTATCTGGTGGGTTTTGTTGCATAAACAGATATACCCTACCCAATTTTCGGGGCGTTACAACTCGATTTTTAATTAGCTAATGATAATTTAATTTTTTTAATTAATTCTATAATGTGTGTAGTTACCAAAAATTTAATATTTTTTAATTAAAACTTGATAGTAATAATTATTTCATTATCTCCAACTAGTGAAATTTGATTCTCTTCAAATAGTGAAATTTAGCCTCAATGTTTGGGTGAAATTTAACTATTAGCAAGTGAAATAAATGAGTAAAATTTATAAAACTAAATGCCAAAGACGGACTAACTAGTAAATTAGTATATTTATTGAAGGGTTTAATTGTATCATTTTATAGTTTATATAGTAAAGTGATACTTTGTGATAGTTTTAGTGGAGAGGAGTAAATTGATACTTCATGATAGCTTTAGGACAGTCAAATAATAAGGGAGTGTGAGATATTTTTGTATAGCGGAAGAGAGGCCTACAATAACGTAGAATTGCAGAAGAATCACGAGTTCAATGAGAAAAAAGTATGTTTTGATCCCTTTGACAATTGCCTCTGCAAATTAAAATTTTTCCATCGACAAAATAGAGACAAAGAGACATAAATAGAAAGGTAGAAAAAAAAATAAAAATAAAGACTTGTGATGGATCTAGATAAGTGTTAGTAGATCTAAAATCTTATTGCCACAACAATGGTGATGGATAATCGTGATGGATATTCAATTATTTATGTATGACAATAAAAAATAATATATATATATTTTTTAATTTGAAAAACTAATACTATGTTTGATTTAGAATTGAAATTTATTTTTGAATTTTCAATACTTTTTTTTTAAGTGAATTTTATTAACATTTTAATTAAAACTTTTAATTTTTAAATTCAGTTGATCTAAATATAATTAAAAAATTTTAAAAATTGCTTAAAATATTTTTTAAAAATTCAGTGAAAATAAAAAAACACAAAAAATAAAAAATTTTAATTTTCTAAAAAGTAAATCCTAAAAACTGAAACTAAACGAGTAGATTGGTTTCAACTCCTCGGTTTTTATTTTTTGCATAGACATATCCCTTAACTTAATAGATAAATTAAATTTATGTATTTTTTGAATTTTAAAATGAGTTTGATTTAGAAGACTTGGGAAATAACTTTACAGACAATTCAATATGGGGCACTAGATTGCATGCCTTGCAGACAACCACCTCACTAGTATACATATATGCATACGTGTTTCTTTCATATGTATATAGATATATATATATATATATATATATATGTGAATTGTTGCGAGTGTGAATTTTTTAGAAATGTGAAAGTTATAATTGTGAACATTCATACTTGAAACTGCAAGACAATCCTTTTTTATCAATAAAACTTACTAAAACACTACCACATTTTAAAATAATTTAAAAAGAGGATTAATTACATTTTACCTTTTTGTAATTCAGTCTAAAAATATATGGATTTTTTAAAATTAACTGTGTTTGTTTTACAAGCACTAAATTGAATGCGTGAGGCAGATATTGGCCTCAAATAGATTATTAAAATGACATTTTTACCCTTTTTTCTTTCTTTTTTCTTTTCCGTTCTTTTCTTCTTTTTTTATTTTCTTGTCCGACCCTTCTCCTCACTATACGGCAACATTGCTGAACCATCCACTCTGCCCTTCTTTTGTTTTCTTCTTGCCACTACCTCCTATCTTCTCTCTCTCATTTTTTTCTCTTCTTTTTTGCTATGGCTGCTGAGTATATATATACTAGCATATGCCCATGCCTGAAGGCACGGTATAAATAATGTTAAGATCAAATTATAATTATAATTTATACAACTACACAATTGAGAAAACTCAATTTGATCCAACTTTATAAACTCACACATATATTCAAGAACAATCACCACAGAGTTCTATTTAAAAAAAGCAAAGGAAACTAAGTAGAATAGATTAGTTTCCATTGCCTTTGTCGGACTGGGAAGAAACAGAGGATGGGAAGGCAAGTAAAGCAATAATGAAGGCAACTGAAGCAACATTGTAAATAATGTTAGGATCAAAATATAATTGAAATTTGTGAAATTTGTGAAGGACAAAATTTAAATAAAATAAAACAACAAAAACATTCAAGCACATGACAGCTTGATTAATTGTTCGTAGAATGAGGAAATTAGGCTCTTGTTCATTCCACTCTCAAATGGATCCTAAAACAACCAAAATGAAAATGAAGAAACTGATAGCAAAATAGGTGTAATAGTTAGCAATCAAACAGAGAGAGAAAGGGAGAGGCAAAACAAACAGACACAACCCAAGAAATTCTAAATAAACCCCAAGAATTCCATGACTAAACCTTTGGATCATACAGGAAAGTAAAATTTTCCATAAACTACAGACTACCTGCAAGATGCATTATGGTCCAAAATGAATTAAAATAAATCAAAATGGGTGATCAAGGGCCTCAATCTCATAGCTTACAGTGTATATCCATGACAGTAATGCCTTTACATGCAGTAAACCAATGTGATGTATTGTGTCATTTTCATTCTTTTCTCACCCCTTACAATCCATCCAAAGGCTTATATATTTTTATAACCTCAAAATAGCAAGAAAGCTGCAAGTTTTATAATATTAAAAAAAAAAAAAACAGTTGGTACAAACATGTAAAGAAACACAGCAAAAGAAATCTAAAGTGGATAGACACCCAAAAGAGTCACACAACACAGCACAATTTTTTTTTTCTTTTGAAAGAGTAGGGAGTGAATTCATAGGAAGAAACAAAATTCTATGAAACTCAAATGAAACACCAATTTATTAGTAACCCAAATAAACTCCAAATTCAGCACTTCAGCAACACCAATTTACCAGCACTTCAACTAAACCCTCAATTTTGCCAACAGCCCCACCCAAAAGCTTCATAGTAAAACAATCCAATTCCAACCCCAAAATAGAACATTTCACAGCACCAACACTTCAAAAAAAAAAAAAAAAAAAAAAAATCATGGAAGAAGTCAGACTTCACATACAATTACTCAATTACTCTTCTTTTTTTACTCAATAACTCAATTACTCTTCATACTCTTTTTTTTTTTTTTGGGCAAAAAATATGAGCATAGCTATTCCAGAAAGGAGAGCCAAAAAGAAATAGAGATAGAGAGAAAGGGAGAGAAAGAGAAATCAAATTACCTGGTTAACATGGGTTAAATCCCTCAAACAATTCGATTCTTTCCCAATAGCAACAACACCACAATTTTCCCAACAGCATCATGTGTTTTACAATTTTCCCAATAGTAGCAACACCACAATTGCTTAATGCTAGGGAAACAAACACAACCATCAGAGCTGAAAAAAACAAAGAGAGAAGGGAAAAGGCAGAAACATATTGAAACCCCAAGCGGAAAACCAGTTGAAGAACAGGAAATAAACCCAGATTGAGAGAGAGAATGGTAGCCCAAATCTATATAATGAAGTACCTCTCAAGATATAACCATAACATCAAACCTAAAATGGATAATAATAATAATAATAATAATAATAATAATAATAATAATAATAATAATAATAACAATAATAATAATAATAATAATAATAATAATAATAATAATAATAATAATAAAATCAATAAAAAGTACTTTAATTCATAACATAAATCGGTGTCCTTTGTTGCATGCCACTATCAATATCTAGCTGCAAGCACACTGCTATAATTTCTAATGGATTAAGAAAATAAAATAATAAGAAAATATGGTCCATTGCCAACATTTAGTGCCTTACTGAATAGAAGAAGAAATATTGGAAAGAGTTTCTGTGGAGAAGAGACACAGATCAACATTTAGTGCCTCAGTAGCCCAAAATAGTACACATAAAAATCCATACTGCTATTCTTCAAGACTAAAGTCATGATTATTGCAACACCACTATTAGCTTACATATCGAATGAAAGTAAGACTGTGAACAAAATAGGGCTTCAATGCTTACATATCGACAACAATGAGTTCCTTTAACAGCTTCCTCAAACAGCAGCACCACCATAATCCATTATTGTTCAAATGTTTCTATCCAAAAACATTAGCGTTCTCATCACCTATAAGACCAAAAACTATATCGAAGTTTAGCAACTTAATCATTCTTGAACCAAAATAGTTTATCAAAAAATGCTCATTCTAAATCATCATCCTTCACGTAGTTGGCCAAATTTATTTTTATTTTATTTTTTTCTCTTTAATGATTATTTGGAGATTGTGCCTCATCCAGAACTCAAAGGTTAACTTCTCTCCAATTTTGCTCTTTATTTTTAATGACAAAAGTTGTTAAATATGTTGGAATTTGGATGGATGTACATGTTATAATCTATCTTCTTCTTCAATCTGTGTACAATAAACCTAGTTTAAACCCAGATAAACAATCAAACCTTGAAGCCTCAGGTTTGGTTGCATGTGAGAGAGAGAGAGAGAGGGAGAGAGAGAGAGATCGACCTTGTCAGGGAAGGTGAGAGAACAATCGGAACATCGAACAACTCTTTCCTAACAAAACAAAATTAAAAAATACACATGCAAGAGAATTAAGCAAAATCTCGTAAGTTATTGGCAAAAGCGGCACCAAACATTCTAACACAAATTTTCTAAAAAAACAAAGAATGCTCTAAGGTTGAGAATTTAACTGGATAAAAAAAGTTATTGGCCTAGTGGTGGAGGCTTGGGACTTAGGAGTTTGCTCCTCTCTAGGTCTCAGGTTCAAAACCTCTTAGGTGCTATCAACTCTTGTGTTGGGCCAGTCCATACAGAGCTTTGCTCTGGCTTTAAATGGGCCCCCCGCTAGTGGACGGTGGGATTGGTCCCCCAGGGATTAGTCGAGGAGCGCGTAAGCTGGCCCGGACACCCTGAGTTATCAAAAAAAAGGATTCTTCAAAATTTATAATTTTGCATGATTTATGTGTTTTTATGTATTTTGAGTATTTGAACTCAAATTATAGTAAATAATACATTTTAATTTTTTTTTTATATTTTGTATAAAATAAATACTAACAAAAACAAAAACAAAAACATAATTTGTTCCCAAGAAAGTGAGGCGACGATGGCAGTGGCGGTGGCGGTGATGGACAACAAAACACACTTTGTGCCCAAAAGCCACAACAGGCCAAAAAAAAAAAAAAACTCTTCACCCCCACCCACCCATCCATCCTTTCTCGCTCACCTCACTTTTTCAAATTTCAAATTTTAAAACACATACTCACTCTCTCTCTCTCTCTCTCCCCTCAAAACATGCTTTGCTACCCCAAGAAGAAGAGGCCAAATCTATAAAGGCCAAAAAAATAAAATAAAATAAAACAAAATAAAGAATTCTTACGAATGGTTCAGTTTAATTTATAGCAAATTTTTTATGTTAAATTTTGAATATTAAAACTTATAACGTTATAATTTAGATTTATGCAGGTAAGTCTTATAATTTAGTCCCAGTGTGAGCAAACCCAGATTGACCTCATGCTTTCTTAATACTGCTGTATACCGGAGGGAAGTAACCTGGGGCCAATTCAATAATTCCACCCACTCCCTGCCATTTTAGAGAGTAGTTCAAATTAGACAGTAACTCGGAAAAGGTTGTATTAATAGGAAAATGATATTCTCACACGTAGAGAATTTAAGACAAAAATAATGTGGCAATGACACTCTTGCAATTATGAACTATAGTGATGGGCATTTGACTATCAATGCAGGGATATAAATGCAATACATCATTTTGCATAATTTTTTTTGTGTTAAATCTTGTGTGTACATCATTACCCTAATCAATATAGCCACAAAAAGAAACAATAAAAACAAATTTACATAGATGATGCTTACCTATATGGCTTCAGAAATAAAACCAGCTACATGCCCTGAAGTTCCAAAGGTAATGAGATCTTCAACATCTCTTGCATACTTCTCCCCGTCTGAACCAAAGACTCCTCTGTATGGATCTGGGTTAAGGGCATGGTGAACTCCGCTCTGTTGACCAATCCAAAAAGAATACCAAGATTAGGGAACTGGATTATCTTTAATAATAATTTGGTTACATTGCATTTGTGAATGCTAATTTATGATTACTTGGTTCTTTAGTTAAGGATAAATGCAGTATAAGGTAAGATTGGAAGCTTCACAAAATAATTATTCTTCAATATGTTTAGTATCTTCAGCAATATCAACTATAAAGTGTAAATGTTAACATAAAGCTACCAATGGTAAAATAAGAAAGTAAACAACACAACAATCATGGCCACCGAATTAGTATCTTCAGCGACATCCTCTGAGTTAACCTGTAAGTCTGTATTGGCCACCGAATTCTAATAAAAACAGGAAATCAAACCCCAAATTACATATGTATTAATGAAATGAAGAAGAAGAACAGACAATCTAGTTCCATGCATGTGCTAATGTCAATGTAAACCGCGAAAAAATAATCAAATTCAAATTTAGTCATCTAGAAGAAAAGACAGGAAATTTTACAAAATTGATTTAGTAGAATCCAATTACTGATGAATATTTTGTTCTTGTTCTTGTTCTTGTTCTTGTTATATATGAATCACTAACAGACAAAATTTCATTATTTTGAACCATCATAGTCAGAATTTCATGAACAGAAGATAAGATCTTTATGTGTCTTGGATATAATCAAACACCTATGGTCTATGTTCTCATTCTCTCCCTATACTCTCTAGATAGTTTCTCTTGCTATCATATAGCAGCATCTTGGAAGCCATAACACTCCAACCAACCACCTAAGAGAGATAGAGGACATTTGTCATTTTAGATTGGGTAGGGAGGGTTCACAATTAAACAGGCACATAATATTAATACCCAAACCCATAATTGTTTAGCGGTAGGGGTGTCCCCATTTAGGGGTCATGGTAGGATTGGGGAAAACCCAAATTAAACCCACTCATTTTCGACTACAATTCATTCCAACTTCCAATCCAAATTGCTCTAACTCTTAAAACTAAAGATCCTAACAAACTAACCAATTTTTAAGTATTGCATGAACAGACAATCTAGTTCCATGCATGTGCTAATGTCAATGTAAACCGCGAAAAAATAATCAAATTCAAATTTAGTCATCTAGAAGAAAAGACAGGAAATTTTACAAAATTGATTTAGTAGAATCCAATTACTGATGAATATCATATGAGTCACTAACAGAAAAAATTTCATTATTTTGAACCATCATAGTCAGAATTTCATGAACAGAAGATAAGATCTTTATGTGTCTTGGATATAATCAAACACCTATGGTCTATGTTCTCATTCTCTCCCTATACTCTCTAGATAGTTTCTCTTGCTATCATATAGCAGCATCTTGGAAGCCATAACACTCCAACCAACCACCTAAGAGAGACAGAGAACATTTGTCATTTTAGATTGGGTAGGGAGGGTTCACAATTAAACAGGCACATGATATTAATACCCAAACCCATAATTGTTTAGCGGTGGGGGTGTCCCCATTTAGGGGTATGGTGATCAAGCTAGGGAGGTTTCAATGGCTATGTTCTGCATCAAACTTTCTGCAAATTTTGAGCACAGTTAATTGTGGTATGGTGATCAAGCTAGGGAGGTTTCAATGGGAATAAATCTTGTGGAAGCCCTCGCTAATGTTCTTGGTTGTAATTGCAACGTGATAAAGGAAAAAACACCTGTTGCTGAGAGATTTTGTCTAGCAAGTGGCAATTGATCGAAATAAAAGGGAATTCCTGCATCTAATAATTACATAGTAATCAACATGTCATTGTTGAGAATGAAAAGAAGAAGAATGGTGCAGCCAAAGCTTTTAATAACAAATTATTGTGGAAGAAAACGGCTGTAAAATGTAAGAAGCTTGGGTGTTATTGCTTTCTATACAATATTCCAAAGAGGTCCATGGTTTATGGGGGATATGGGTGTGTGTCTTGTCAGGGAAAAAGAAGGAAAAAATGCAGAAGATTACATACTGGGCCTACTGGCTACTTTCCCACCTTCTCAGTAGAGAAGGACATAAAAACCATCCACATATCCCTTAATCTCTACCTTTACCCATATCATAGTTTCAACAACAATACAAAATGTCCTTTATGATCCATCATTTTTAATCCAGCTCCAATCAAAGTATTACCTACATATATATGACATTGACCATCTAAGTAAAAACACCTATAAAATAATCAATTGAATCGATAGACTGGTTCATCATTAAAAAACTTAGTCATTTAAAAAATTAGCAATAACGCTTCAGTAATGCATCAAGAGAGAAAACCAAAAATATATATACACAACAGATTCCCAAATCCCATTCATGGCACATTCATCAAATTCATTATAAGAAGGCATTATATATTCTTAAAAGAATAAAGCATGGCAGATTGAGTATTAAAAAATATATATAAATTCAGCCCTAATCATATATATGCATCAGGCCATTGCAAATCCCAAATCTCAAGAAGCAAAAAACATAACCAAATTTAATATAATCTATATAATCTATATTGAATTGGAAAACAACACTATTCTTGGAAAACAACACTATTCTGCAACACTATATTAAATAAATTTGAACAAATTTAAAATAACAGAAATTAGAGAGATCAGAGAGACCTCCATGAGAGCCTCTGCAACGCCTCGCGTCGAATCGACGCCGGCAACACTATTCTTGGAAAACAACACCATTCTTGGAAAAGGAATTAGAGAGATCAGAAATTAGATAAATTTGAACAACACTATTCTGCAACACTATATTAAATAAATTTAATACAAAAAACACTATTCTGCAACACTATTCTTGGAAAACACTATATAAGATAGAACACTATTCTGCAACACTATATAAATTGATAACCTATTAAATTTAATGTAATCTATATAATCTATATTGAATTGGAAAACAACACTATTCTTGGAAAACAACACTATTCTGCAACACTATATCAAATAAATTTGAACAAATTTAAAATAACAGAAATTAGAGAGATCAGAGAGACCTCCATGAGAGCCTCTGCAACGCCTCGCGTCGAATCGACGCTGGCAACACTATTCTTGGAAAAGGAATTAGAGAGATCAGAAATTAGATAAATTTGAACAACACTATTCTGCAACACTATTCTACATATTTGACTCACAAATTCACAATACACAAATTCACAATACCTTGGGTCCTAGGCTTTTTCACTAATTGATATACAGCAACATCAATATTTTATGGCATCAAAGTCAATGAAGCTTTGTTTTATGGAAAACAGAACAAAAATGGATTTGGGTCCCCTCCTTCAAGGATTGGGGCTCTCATCAAAGGAAACCCACCCATCAGGTGCACAAAGAAAACCTTACAAAAAAAAAAGATATAGTCAAGATTTCGGAGAACCTCACCGATTTGTTGCTGCGATGTCGCCGAACCCACCGATCTAGCAAGGCTAGCACCGATCTAGCCGATCTGCTCTTGAATGAGAAAGAGAGAGAGAGAGAGAGAGAGAGATGGATTTGTCTGCTCTTGAAGAAGAACCACCGTAGGATTGATTCACCATTGTAAATCCACCATTGAAATATAATGTCTCTTAGCCATTTTGTAGCTGTTGGATTGAATCAATCCTGCGGTTTATATTTTGACAGAGGGACAACAGTCCCATCAGAATTCAAAAACAACTCTCCCTTATTATATAGATGTATGTATTTATATATTAGTGGGTTGTGTGGGGTCTTTTTCTTGCCTAGTTTGCCTGGAACCAAAATAAATAAATAAATAAAATAATACTAAGGATCATAAAAAAAATATCATGAAGATTTTTTATCTTTTAATTAGTATGTGGTATTTTATTATATATATATATATATATAATTCAAATGTAGAGAATTGTCATGAAACATGACTACTAAAAAAAGTATTTTTTGCGACCGCTACAAGCTGTCGCAAATAATAAAAAGACAGTAGCAAAAGACCTTTTGGAATGGCCCATGCGACGGGGGTTGCAAATGTGGAGGTGGCAAATACTTTTTGCGACCGCAAAATACAGTCGCAAACTATTTGCGACCACCTAATCTACTTATGGCGACTAATGTTTTGCCGTCGCAAAAAAAAAAAAAAAATACCTATAATATATTAGCGACCATCTTGTTACTGTCGCAAAAAAATAAATAAAAAAATAATAAAAATGCCTACAATGTTTTAGCAACATATATTCTCATATATATATCTATATTCAAATATTATATACAATAAATGTAAAGTGATATTTGTAAAAATTCTAATACTCATGTATCATTTTCCATCACTTCCCTCAACAAAAATATCTTTCTTCAAAAAAAAAAAGTGTGCATACAAAATATAAACTTCTATATATGCAAAACAAATATCTATCACATCCTTAAAAGTATTTATACAAAATACTAATATATTCAAGTACTCAAAAAAAAAAAAAAAAATCTCAGTTTAGCTCTCAATATCACCTATTCAATCATATCAACTACTCGCTCAACACTATCTGCAAAAATATACATCAATATATTAGTTGACAAACTTGGATGCCAAAACAAAAATGGATACAAAGAGCACATTAATTGACAAAATAATTAGCTCCAAGAATATTGAAAAATTACTTGAACTTGATCATCTTCTAATTCAGCTGGACAAATCAGTGATGCTAATTGCATAAAGAACACCCTGCAACATAAATTTTAAGAATTTGAGTCAGGAATTTTTCTAAGAGTAAGCAACTGTGCTACAGCACCAGTTTAACTACAATTGAATTCATAACACAAAACTCATAAATTAAATGCACAACAGATAAATGATCATATAGACACATAAAATATTGTTAATTTATATTTTGTCAGATAACTAACTCTTTGTAAAGATTCTCTATCTAATACTTGTTATGAGCTATGTGACTGAGGAGGAGCCTCATGCAATCACAATAAGAGTTGGCAGGGTAAAAGTCCCATTGCTTTGAAGACTTGTGTTTGAGATATTAGGGAGATTTTCAATGGTGGGTGTGTTTTGGAGAGTTTTCTCACAGAGATAACTGCAACAGTGTGTTTGATCCTATCTCACTAGGGAGCATTCTTTCTTAATTGGGCTGCCAAAGGAGTCCTGTATTTGGACATATTAGGAATAAAATTGGCCATGTAATTTACAATACCAAGAAACTTTGGACCTGCTTGTATGTAAGATGTTCATTAAGGAAATTTTGTGAGTCTAACCATCACATCATACCATATAGAAGCAAAAACTAGATGGTAACACAACAGTACCTTTGATTGCTTCATAAACTCATTCATGACCCTTTTCTAACAATCCTCACAAACAGCTGGTGGAACTTCTACACTCAATCTAATCTGAATATTAAAAAAAAAAAAACATACTCAATTACAAATACATATAAAGCAGTACTTATACAAATATACTCTGATTAACAAGTGTACACTAGCCAATAAATGTAGAAGGAAAAAAAAAAGTTGAGAAATGCAGTATAGGATACTTAGAATCTCATGAACATGACAATAAAATAGTACACTTTGAAATTGGGCAAGAAAGTAAAAACCGAATAAAATTAGCTCCGTGGAGAAGTGGTTTGAAAATACTCTTCTGATCCCGGGGGATGCTCGTGATCCTCTACTAGTCACCTGAAAAGGAATAAACAATTCGGTCGGGGGTGCCGGAATTAGCACTCTAACGGACAAGTCAGTCTCAACACTCAAGATCACCTGTATTCTAAGTTAAGCGTTGTAGTTCTCACATACCTCTTTCTGGCTGATGTTTCTTCTATTTATATCTTTTCTTTCTTGGACCTCGGGATTAGGTCCATTTTCAATTCTATATTCAGTATATTTTGTAGCAAACCGCTCTTCACTCGGCCCCTTGCTTAACCGACTATTTGGCCGAGTAGGGTTGAACTCGAGAACGCGAGCCGGCGCCGAGTGCCCCATGCTTCGACTCTCCCAAGTTCAACTATCCAGAATCTCTACGACTCCCAATATTCGGCCCCCACAAGCTCCTAACAGCTTATTGTGTTCTGGATGATGATATCTGCTCTTCTTCATATCACTTGTATTGTGTAAAAAATTTCACGAGTTTAAAGTAAAGAACAAAGGAAATGCCAAATTATCTACGTAAACTCATCCAAATAAGAAATAGGAGAGTTGATATCATCATTGAGTGCTTCAGAGTTCGCTGGTTTTAAAAAAATAGAAATTTATACAAATAGTGGATTGTCTACATACCTTCCAGAGACAAATGTGAAAGAACCCTCAATGGAGCCTAAAGAAGATGACAAAGGTGTGCAACTTTCGTAGACAAATTCTTTCTCGCCCGGAAGTAAGAGAGGAAACTACAAAGAAGCCAAAAGGGAAAGCATTATTACCAAAATGAATGAAAAGAGGACCAAGCCATCCATCCAATAAGTTGTAATATTAATGAAAGAAAATTAGAAAGCCCTTCTAACGTCTGAGAAAAAAAGGAAGCTTTTGATTTTGGGCACTTTGAGAAACCAATCTAGAGTGGTCAAAGAGGTAATTTTCTTCACTATAGTCACCAGATTTCCCTACTTCGAGGTTATCAAGGATAGTTTCCTTCCACAATTTCCAATGGGTGTATGGCTACTGGTCTGTGGTGTAGAGTATACTGCCCCATTTTGTGCTCTATTTTGGAGTACTTCCAAAATTTCCAGGGTGTACAAGTAGCCCTGTTAGGAGTATTGCTCCATTTTGGTTATGAGCAAAATAGAGACAATAAATAGATTTCATTTTCATTCTGAAACATAATTCAAACCTATTGCTGAGTCCACTAATCCTATTAGCTATATGATATAGCATTATCTAAAAATCTAAAGACTACAACAAATTTCAATATTTGAACCTGCATCGTTGGTTCACTATAATAGCCAAACAAGTGAGCTATTTTCTTTTAATCTTAGGGGACATAAGTGTAATTAACTCTATTATTTTCAAAAACATTGCATGGATTTTGGGTCAGTGAAACGCATCAACATAACCCATCAATCATATGGCTTAGATCATCCGATGCTCATCTCATGAGAATCCTTCAAAATTTATTAACTTGTATAGAAAACTACTGAGGTACAAACACCAACTGTAAAAAAGTAAATTTGCCAAAAGGTGTCAAAAGAGAAGGAATATAACACTTGAAGAAGAAGAAGGAATACCAAAAATGCAAACCCAGTGATTGATCAATCAATAAAAGCAGGAATAATAACTACTCAAAATTGAAAAGTTTTATTCTGATTTCTAATAGAGAGAGAATGTCAGACTAGATCAAATGGTATCTACATGCACTTTAGAATCTCTTCACAAGGTTGCCTAAAGCATCATAACTATAGCACCAATATAATATATATATATATATATATATTATAAAAAAGTTATGGGCATTTGTCTTGTATTTATAGGCCTTCATGACTATTTGATCCTGAGGCAGTTTTGGTATTATTTTCAACTTAAGGCTCCAGAAACCACCTAAAGAGATGAAAAGTGATTACGACTGACATACAGTTCTATAGTCCCTATACATAGCTCGATGGTCTCTTTTCGAATGGTCTATCGTATCTTACTCAATCCTAAACTTCAAATTTTTTCTTCTTTCTTGTGATAGGTAACTCCAAGATTGTATACTAGAGGTCACAAACTACCATGCTGTACCATTATCAAATTTCCTAAAATGGGCTCTGGTATGTCATTATGTATGTTTCAAGTCAAAATGAAAATCAATCAACTCGCACTAGAGCAAAATGGCAAAAAATGATTCATATAACCGATCCTATGTGATTAGGACTTAAGGCTTAGTTTAGTTTGGTATACCTGTAGTTTGTGAGTAAATTGTAGGTATCCCACACGCAATCGAAAATGTAGTCATGCAGGAGAGCTTCTCAAAATGGTCACCGAGCAACCAGTTTAATTTAAGATTTTTATTCCATTTGCTTCTCAAAAGGGCTTTTCACTCTTCAAAATAGCTTATGATATACATAATCATATGAAATAATATTAGTATAAATTACTACATTCTACGACAAGGCTTAATTAGTTACCTTCTTCATTTGCAATTGCTGGCACTGATGATGATGATGATGATAGTGAAAGTAGAAGAAGAAGAACAGAGAGATCAAACAGAATGAAGCTTGGCATTTGAAACAGAATGATAGTGATATTAGATGATTTTTTTTTTTATAAAGTTAATAAAATGATTTTTTTAATGTAAAAAGTGATTTTTTGCCACGGTTAAATAATTAGTCGCAAAAAAATAGACGCAAAAAGTCATATTTCTAGTAGTGAAATAATGTTAATTCGTAGAAAGACTGACGCTTTTGTTGTCGGAGCAGGTAGATTCGAATTGGGACTGCGTGATTTGAGTGACGCTTTTGTTGTCGGAGCAGGTAGATTCGAATTGGGACTGCGTGATTTGAGAGAGATAATGGAGAAGAAAACTGTTAAGGTTGATATAAAAAGAGAAGGGGATAGCGACTTATGGAGCCCTGGTTTTGCGATTCTGATAGCAAATGTTTGGGTTGGATTGTGCTGTTGAAGAGATCCATTGGGCCTAGTGATCAGGCCCGTCTAAATAGTTAGGGGCCTAAGGCTCGTTATTGCATGAATAATTATCGTGTTTTTTAAAAATTTAGTGGTGCTTTTTTCAAAATTTCATGTTGAATTTAATAATTACATGATTCAATGAAAATAAATATAATGAACAAATCATAAAACATTATCAAATAGCGATAGTAACTTGACTTCACTATGTGGTATTCTAGTTTATTTACTTCCTTTCATTGAAAATTAAAAGGATAATTTATTTGATTCAAGTTCATAAAAATTTCATTATTTTTTTTTTTCTAAAAAATATTAATAATCATTATTTATGTGAATGATTATATTAAACATCCATGCTCCAATCTAATGTAAAGGGATAATAAGATCAAAACTATTCATAATAATTCTTTTGCTTCCAAAATAATTAAATCGTGTTTGTGTTATTCATATTAATATTGAATTTATATCACAAAAACTTTAGTTTTGTGACAATCCAAAGTGTCACTGGAAAAAGCCTATACATGCATTTTTCAATAGAGCAGTATTTTCAACAATTTTTTTACTTTCAATGCATTGTCAACCATATAATCTTAATTTGAGATTTTCATATTTCTACATTTATTATCATATTATATAATTAAAAATTGTACATTGAATTTTAGCAAGGATTATAGCCATCCATTCTACTCATGTTTCATGTCTGTGCTTCAAAAAAAATAAATTTTGTATTTGAATTTTCAACTTAAATAAAAATTTTCACTTGATTTGTTCAGGAGGAAGATATTTTATTTATTTATTGATATTTGATACAATAAAAAACATAAATTAATTAAAAAAATGTTTTTTTATAATCAACGAAAAATAAGTCTATTTGAGTAAAAAAATATTTTCAACCTTTAAAATATAAAAAACATTTTTCAGAATAAAATTTTGTTAATATCGCATCACACCATCATCACAGCCATTGTCACCGCCGCTCTACCACCATGCCACCTCTTTCACCTTTACTTTCGTTTCACCATCGCCACTCCACCACAGTGCCACCTCTTTTACCTTCACTTTCGTTCCAACACCACAACCACTACTCCCAAACGTATAAAAATATTTTTTCTAAAAGAAAATATCCGTAAAACATATGTTTTAGGCGCAAACAAATAACGTGTTATACTAGGAAATAGTTACAAATATTATTTTTTTTCTTCACAAATTAAACTAGGAAATGCTAATGAGTGAACCATGGGAAAATGAAGTCAACATATCGGTCCCTTATTTCCCGCCACACATCGAAAGCCTTCGCCCAAGTATGTATTCTTTTTTCTCAATTCCACTTCTGCAATTCGAAAAAAGTTTCACACCAAATCCAAACATAACTCATCCACTCTCCTCTACAAAACCCACCACAATTCATAGCTCACACACCAAAATCCAATCCTTAATCACAAAACCCATCTCTCAAAACATCCAAATTCCTAAAAAATGGGCTTAGTTTTCAGAAAAATCGATGTCGAAACCCCCAAATTTGAACCCATCAAATCCACCGACGACTACGAGATCCGCAAATACTCTCCCTCAGTGATCGCCGAGGTCACATACGATCAAACCCACTTCAAAGCCAACAAAGACGGCGGTTTTATGATCCTCGCCAATTACATCGGCACTGTTGGAAATCCCCGGAATTCCACGCCAGAGAAGATCACAATGACAGCTCCGGTGATAACCCAATCGTCACCGGAGAAGATTCCAATGACAGCTCCGGTGGTGACGAAGGAAGTGGAGGATAAGGAGAAGAAGATGATGACTATGCAGTTTATATTGCTGGAGAAGTGTAGGAAGGCAGAGGAGGCACCGAGGCCAGTGGACGAGGGGGTGGTGATTAAGGAGGAGGGAGAGAGGATGTATGGGGTAGTGAAGTTTGGTGGCGTGGCGACAGAGGAAGTGGTGATGAAGAAGGTGGAGGAGCTGAGGAAAAGGTTGGAGAGAGATGGGTATAAGGTGATTGGGGAGTTCTCGGTGGCTAGGTACAACCTGCCTAGGACTTTGCCTACTTTTAGGACTAATGAAGTCTTGTTACCCATTGAGTGATTTTTTAGTGTTTTGGGGGGTTTGTGATTGAGTGATTTCCTAATTTAGTTGCATACTTTGTCATCAATTTTGCTTTTGTTTTGTTCTTGACATTGATGTATGATAATTTAGTTTATTTATGTGCAAGAAAAAGTTGTTTGTTGTTGGATGACTTTGAACATCTTGGCTCTTTGTTTAGATGGAGTGAATGTTTCAAGGGCTCGTTATTTTGACGCTTTTAACAATTTGTCTCGTGGATATAATGAAGCCAAACTCTTATTGTCTAGCTGCATTATGCACACCGTTTTAGAAACCTGAGCTACGTTATGCACACAAAATACTAGAAGAAGAAGAAGTGGAATTTGGGGTATAAAAACCTAAAACTAAGATGTTGGATTAGTCGATATTGAGACACCAAACATGTTTGTTTCTCAACATGGTCACTAAACCTGATCTATAAACACCCCAAATGTTGCATTTGCACATGAAGAAAGTATAAGAGAGGAAAAGGAAGATTCAAAGCCACCATCACAATTTCTTACTAGACAAACCATCTCTCATTTTGAACAACATTTTGAGCAACGTATAAATCGTGACAAAAGAAAATAATTTTGACAAATGTGGAAGAACTTCTATTATGATATTTAATCAAATATTACATCCAACTTTGTGAGAAAGCCTTATTTAACAAATGAATTTTGACAATCGAAGAAAGAATAATGAATAGATTATGAACTTGGAAGTACTCCGCATTCACATGGAGAGTTTCACTGTCCTTTGTAATTGACTTGTGTGCATTATTATCAATGATCTATAACCTTCTCTACTTCTTCCCATGTATGTTCTTTATCTATTTTGTACATCAAAACTGAAACTTGCTTCTGGAACAATCAAATTAACCTGGAGACTCTCCTCTGCCCTGTTGGCTGCCATCACCACTCCTGAATTCTGAAAAATGCAGTTTCTTTTGAAAACCCATATTGGCCACCTTCAAAGCGTGGGGTTTTGGTATACTTAACAGTAGAGGCCAAATTTGTATTTCTAACTAAAACTAAAACACTATCTTTTCTGAAGCAGTCGATAGATTTGGTCTATGGTCAAGTTGCTCTTGAGAACTATTACAGACACAACCAGGAAAAGGATTTGCATAAAAATTCTCCTCTAGCCTTGGTGATTCTCTCGACAGTCTAAGATAAGGTGCTCCAAGTCTATTCGAGTGCAACCTCTTAACCTCTGAAGAAAACTCTTCCCAAGACATAGCACCCTCATCCAAATGATCAATCAATCTAACAAAAAATTTTCTGAAAATGAAAAATGTCAAATATTAGTAATCTAGCTTGCAATTTAATGGTGAAAGTACCAATAGAAAAGAGCCAAAGACAATGTACCTGTCGGGGTTTATGGTCTTTCGAAATCCTTCAAACCGTCTGTGCCCTTGCACCACCTTTGCCATATTTCCATCATATGTGTAAACAAAAACAGCACTTTCTAGTGCCATGATATAATCCAAGGCAGCAAGACGGTTCTGATACCGCTTAAAAGGCTGTAGCTCTTCTTTGGTTGCAAGAGTGGGTGAGAGAAGACATTTGGGTACTCTGACGAGTGTTCCAAAAGGTTAACCATTGCTTTCAGAAAAGATGAAACCCTCGGACGAGATCCATTATCCGAAGTATTGGCTTAGTCTTGAAAGGGTTCAGAACCACGAACCCGGAGACCTATTTGAGCTCAGACTCGAAAGGGTTCAAATCTACGAACCTAGAGATTCGAAGCGCTTGGCTTCGAACAGATTTGGACGCAATCTAGAAGCCGCTCCATTAATGAGTTCCAGAACACTTGCGGGCTCGGAGCTTTCTGGGATCTATGCACCAGAACCGTGGGCGTAATGGAGTCCGAACAAAGGACCCGATCCTAAGGATGGTGAGTGGAGATAAATTCACTCTTCGGTAAAACTAGCCTATACCCAGGTCGAACTGGCACGATCTAGGGTGTCCTTGAGACTCGGCAATATTTACGGTAGGGCATTCTCTTGAACTACCCCTGACCCTTCTGCGGCAGGACATCCTCTTGGACTATCCTTGACCCTTTGGATGATTGGAGATCATTGGTTAGGTGTGGCTAAGAAGAAGGGTTCGCCGAGAGGTTGATCTTCTCTTCGGGGTTTTTCTCATCCTCAGAGAGGTCACCTCCTCGGACAAGGTGATTAGCGAGAATATTTTTCATGTGCCTTGCACATGAGCTCCATCCTACATCATAAGGTGCCTATCAATAGCACCCACCCATAGCTTTACAAGTGATGGATTTTGGAGAGACATTTTTTGGGAAAGAACTAATTTCCCTTCTCAATTATCTACCTTGAGAGTGAAAGTGGGAAAATCTATGGGAGAGCCTTGCCATTATTCTCTCTCTAATTACTTTGCCTTCTTCTTCACCCAATCTCTTATCTCTATCATCTCTTTGCTACTGTGTTTCTAGTTGCGATCGTTAAAGAATCTAAGCCTCTCATCATTTCTAGAGAATTCGAGTTTTCTTCAAAGATCTTTGAATTTTTAGACCACATTCTTGAACCCTCTCATACATTTGGCGACTCCACTGGGAAGGCTGATTGGTTAATAGTCTCAACAAGATTCAGAATCTACACAACTCCAGTGAAGATGGCGAGAAAGGAAGAAGTTCATCAACAAGGCTCTTCCAACGATGGTAATGAGAGGACTCAAGTTCAAGACGCACCTCTCATCCTTGAAGCCATTCGAGGACTCCAACACACTCAACAAGAGATTCTCACGGCCCTTCAAAATCTCACCCACACCATGTTGGTGATGGGTTCAAATTTCGCACCACCAACAACAAATGGAAGTCAAGTCGGCGCTGGCAAGCATCAACAACTTCATAGTGATGTTGGGAATGGTCAAAACCATCAATACCCACCCCCAATTCTCCCTGAAGTTGCTCAAAATGGTGTGCAAAATCAAGTGTTAGGAAGAACAAGTCATGGCCAACATATGGCCCATGGAGCGCAAAATCACGCACCTGGAGGATCAAGCCATGGTCTTGCGATGGTTGGAGTAGTTTCTGGAGCGATGAATGGTGTTCCATCGGCTGTGGAAGTTCAAGGAAGGCCCACAGAAATTTCTCTACCAAATGGTGCTTCATCCATGCCTAATTTTGTTCCACCGATTATAAATTCTACTCATGTACTGAGCGGGTCTCCTTTGGCTCCGACAACGGCTTTCCAAGCTCAACCTGGCATACCCTTGGCGTGTAACGTAGTTTATGGAACTCAATTCAACGCTCTATCACCAAATGTCATATCCATAGAAGCCAATGGTCAATATCACTATGTTCCTACACCGATGGTGAATTCTCAACACCCAAATAGCTAAGTCGCTCCAAGCTCGGTCTTCGGGTCTACAAGCCAAGTTTCGGGAATACCACCATCAACTTCTCTCCCTCAACAATTTATCACTCTCGCCGCTGCGCAAGCCATGTTTGATCTCGAACAGTGCAAAAGGACTTTACCCTCTTTGCCCGATCTGGATGTCAAGCCACTATACCCTATCGAGATGTTGAGTTATCCATATCGGAGAGGTACACGGTGCCGAAGTTCATCAAATTCGATGGCAGGCAAGGAAATGCTCGAGAACATGTTGTTTGGTTCATTGAGACTTTGGGGATTCATGGTTCAAATCATGTCCTCTGACTGAGAGAATTCTCCAAGTCCCTCATTGACTGAGCATATAGTTGGTACGTTAACTTGGCCCCAAACTCTATCCGAAGTTAGAAGGAGATGGTCAACAAATTCCACACCAAATTCTTTCAGGTGGCCGAGAAAGTGACCACACTCACCCTGTGTAAGGAAAAAATAGTAAGAGGGTGAAGACATTCTTGAATACGTGAAGAGGTTCCAAGACAAAGCCGTGGACTATCACGAGGCTGTAGAGGAAAGCTACTTGGTCCAAATCTGTGTTGAAGGGCATTGAACGGGTACAAGATGCTTCTTGTTAATCACAAGCTACCCACCTTTTCGGCACTAATTTAAGCATCTTGGAACATTAACATACCTCTCATCATTTCTAGAGAATTCGAGTTTTCTTCAAAGATCTTCAAATTTTTAGACCACATTCTTGAACCCTCTCATACATGAATTGATAATATCGGTTTTATTTTTTTGAATACCGAAACAGATCGTTTCTCTCATCAAATCGCATCGAACTGATTGAAATAGTTTGGTTTGATGCATTTTAACCGGTTTAAAAATTTTCAAACTTGAGTCATTTTTAAATATAATCACTAATTTATATAAAAATATTAAATTAATTTTTTGTCTACTATTTCAAACATATCCAATTCATCCATTTAATAAATACTTTTCAATTCCTAAATTAACAAAAATAAAAAGAAAAAAAGTTTTAAAATACTAAAATTTCAAGAATAATGAATTAGAATTAAGATTATATATAATAAAAATTTACAAATTTAAGTATAAAGATGATAAAGTTAATTAATTAAGGTTAATAATTTATTATACTTATTAATATCATTATATTATATATATATTATAAATACAATATATGTTGAAGCGATCGATTTCGATTTTGTCCGGTGCACAAGGTGCTTGAACCAATACCGAACCGAGAACAAAAAAAAAAATCAAATTTAAAAACGCACAATTTTTGCTAAAAAAAAATCAAATATAACTAATTTGGTCTGATTCAATTGATTTAATCGTTTTTTTATTTTATTTTTCGTACCTCCCTAATTAAGATTCTCATCTAAAAAAACATACTCCATTAAGATGGTGTTTGAGAATCACGAATTCAAATTAAAATTTTAAAAAGTGAAAAGTTAGATTTATATTTTATTTACATTTTTCTTATTTTTTAAATTACTACCCAAACCATAACCAATTCCAGCTTGTAGACTGTAGTAACTAGTCTTGAACCATCAAAGTGTAAAACCCTCGTGTTTGATTTATGAATTTAAGAAAAATTTGAAAAGAAAATTTAAAAAAAATATAAAATATATAGTTATATTTCATCTGCCTTTTCTATTTTTTTTTTTTTTTTTACAAATTACTCGCAAAATTCATAAATTAAACACAATCTAAAAACTAAAGTCATCTCAAACATATCCACACCTTACCATCTTAAAAAATGACACATCCACACCTTGATCCAAATTCATACCCTAAATATTTTTATAAAACCAAGGAATCTGTCTGTTCTACTTCATTTTTATTTACTTATTTTTTTTACTTTTATTTAATATTTTTCCCTCTCTTTTTTTATATCATTCCTTAAGTCCCATAGGTTTGATCCTGTAGATTTTGACTCATTGTTAAGGTTTGATCCCGTAGTTTTTGACACATTTTCTCATTGAGGGAGGGGTACAAAATAATGTTTACTTTAAATTTGCAAAGCTATGTTATGTCTAGTGAAGGTTTTACCCAAACAATAATACTACAAAGACCGTTCAAATGTATATTGTTTTACTCCAACAAACAAACATTTGAAGGTTTTCAAATGTATTCTTTAATGTTGGTTTGGCCATTGGAGTGGTTCATATCATCAAATGAAAGCATCATACGAAACCTATTACATTTTGAAGTGGTACAATAATGAAGTTGAAAACAAAACTTATAGAGAAAATAGGAGAAAACAGAACATGAAAAAATGAAAAGCATCTCAGAGTCAATAGTGCCCATAGTTTTCTTCACTAGCAATCAAAGTGCAAGGATAACAAAAGGTTTACTCATCACTAATGCTCACATAAATCCATTGATTCCATGAAAAACACATTAAAACTAATGAGCCAAAAAAGAAAAGAAAAAAACAAAAACTAATAGTGTTGTAAAATGAATCTCAGAATAATATGACTATCTTCAATCCCTTTTGAGGGAATTACAGATAGATAACGCAGTTTTTATCAATCATCATTGATCCTATCCAAAAAAAACACAATTGAGCAAAACAAACAAATCTAGTACTAATAATAATAAAAAAAAACAGAGCAGCCAAGCCAGACAGAGAGAGAGCTATATCCGTAGATTTCTGAAGCAGAAATCAACAACAGACTAGAAAATTCGTCACAAAAAATGTTAATAATTGTAAGTTTTAGCGATAATTTATAAAAATCGTGACAAAAAAATGTCACTAATTCTCAATTTTTAACGACATATGCAAAAAATCGTCAATTTTTTATTTTTTTATTTTGAGTGATTAACTTTTAATAGTTTAAATTTATCCTTATTATGATCTGACTTGAGTGTATGATTTTGCAATCTCAATCAACTATACAAATTACATTATTGAATTTGAAGTATATTCACTTTATTTTGTAACCGGACATTATTTCATTCCTCTGTTGATAATTGAATCATCAACAACTAAAAATTAAAATTAAAATTTAAAAAATAGCCCAGCCAATGAACCGCCAAACTATCGTAATTAGGATTTGAAAATCTCCAAATAGATTTTCATCAAATTTCAGTTTCTACAAATTTTATTTTTTCGAGAAGGAACAACGGTAGAGGAAAAAAACACAAAGTGGACATTGATAGTACATATGCAAATCGTCTTGGAAACATTCGCCACATTGGCTGCATCGTGATTGAATATCACTATTCTCCAGGGAGATGTGGTCACGTCTAAGAAGGTGTGGGTGATGGTGATGGAATTCAATGGTCTCCCAATACTTGACATTTGGAATCCAATCAATAGGACGGCTGCAGAGTGTATGAAGAGATTGATCACAAATGACACAATGATAGAACCATAAGTTTGGATTTATTTCCCCCTCACAAATCTCACAATAGTACTCATCATCCACGTTCGGGTCTTTGAGAGGAGGAGGGGAATAGGTTAGGGTGAATGGGTGTTTATGGTATCTGTGACTAATGGTACCCGGCAAAACAGCACACCCAACACAAATATTCAGATTGCAAGGGTAACGTACAAATGCCAATCGAAGAAAAACATCATTACAGACACCGCATCTACCAGACCATGTTTGCCTTAGAGCGAGGGTGTTCTTGTGAGCTTTGTGTCTGATAACGCGTGGTAGGGATGCACACTTACAATCGACGATGAAGTATGGGCAGGTCATACAGCGGAAAATAAACGTATTGCTATCTGAAAATTTGGAGTCAAGAGAAGTTGATGCTCTGGGTGACATGGGTGTCGCAGTTCATTGGGTAACTCTGCACAACACTCATGGAGAAAGAAGTTACATTCAGCACAATAAAAAAAATGGAGCAGAAATGGTTTGTGCACTCCCATTGCATTTTTCATCATTCTTCATCACCCTCGCTCCCAGTAGAGCATGACTCACAGTCAAGTTGTTTGTCGAACAAAATTAAAGGGTGGCCATGATTAACATGTTGGATTTTTGTCGCCCCTTTATTCTTCCCTTGTAGTCTAATGCCCTTGATAAATTGGGTCATCAAATCAACAAATTCATTGGGTATTGGCAAATTGATCAAATTAGGGTCAAAGTTTTCAGCTTTAGTATCTGCTTTGCACTCCCTGAAACCACAAAATGAAAAATAATAGGGTAAATTATACTCACTTGAGGTTTCTAACAATTATAAGAACTCTCTTTAATTGTAATAATTACAGAAATCTCTCTTATTTTTTCTGACACTGTCAAGATCCCCCCCTCCTGTTAATTTAAGCCAAATGGTGCAAATGACCATAATACCCTTTACACTTAATACTCTTTAATTGTAATTTACATATATATTAAATTATCATTTTATTTCTCACAAACTTTTTTTGTATTTCCTTGACTTTGTATTTTTTTTATTTATTTACACTATTAAGTTTTGAACTTTTATAAGTTTAAAAATAAGTAAATAAATAAACCATTAATGAAATTAAGAAGAATATCCATGTTTCTTATTTGAATTAATTTTGAGATTTAATTTAATAAAAATAATTTAAATGAAAGAACTAAAGATGGAGATATAGATTTTAGATGTAATAAATAACAAATTATTTGGAATTTTATTATTTTCAAATAATTTATTTCTTGAAGTAAAATTCTATTTTAATTAGATGTAAGAAATGACAAATTTAAATAGTTTATTATTCTCAAATAATTTATTTATCTTTCAATCCCTATCATCTAATTTTAATTTATTGTAACGTGATTAGATATTTTTTTTACTTTTATATTTATTTTGAAAATTTTTATTATTAAGGTGAGATATATTTACTTTTTTTTAATGATAATTAAAATTTGAGAATAATATAGGATTGTGAAAAGATAAAATGATAATTTTTTTATATATATTTATAAGGTAATATTTGGTAATTTTTATAAGTCAATTTTTTTATTATAAATATGAAATGTTATTATGTTTATTTTTCTTAAAAAAAATTAATACACAAATATGTTTATGTTTTGTAAGTTGCTATGGTATTGGGTGATACTAGCTAACATTGATGAAAGAGAAGAAATGATGAAAAACATTTGAGAAAAAAACATAGAGAAGAGAACAAATAATAATAATAATAAATTATATGGTGTTGCTATTTGCTGCAGTGACACTATGAAAAAATGAATGAGAAAATAAACGGAAAGAAAAATGAAAGAAATAAAATAAAGAAAATGGAAAGAGATAGATAATTTCTCCAAATATGTATTTTTCATATGGAAAAAAAATCAGATACCTATTTGTATTTTTAAATTTTTATTCAAACTCTAATTTCTCAAAATAATTATTTATAAAATTGGTGGTCTTTTTAAAAAATAAAAACATCTTTTATACTTTGCTTCGTAAATAAAAATAATTATTTAATCTAATATAAGGTTTAATGTGATCAATTTATTAGCTCTTTTTTTTTTAAGATAAGGTAATGTTTGGTTATTCTACTATATATATATATATATATGATTGTCTTAACAATTTAGAATTTTTTTAAATATTGTATAGAATTTAATTATTTTGTTTAACATTATTAAAATGATGTATGGGTCTTTATTAATTTTTTGTAAAACATCAGGGAGGGAAGTGAGTGAAATTTACTATTTGAATATATAAGGGAAATCTTAAAATTGTTTACTCATAATATGTGACATCAGCATGATATCATCATATTCTGTTAAATAAATTAACAGAAGATTAACGGTGGGGAATCTTAATAATAGTTTCAAAAAGAAGAATAGTTTCTGTAATTATTAAAACTATATGAGAGGCCCTTGTAATTATTAGAAACCTCATGCAAGGTGAGTGTAATTTATCCAAAATAATTGAATGTAATCAAATAATAAGGAAAGAACTGGTGAGACAATTAAAAGAAGAGTTCCAAGGGAAAAGAAGGTCAACCTGCATAGTTTGTTATTTGATGCTGTTATCCCCAAATCAACAAGATTAAACTCTGGTTTGCATTCTCTGAAACCACATAATCAAGGATGAAACATAATTAATATTTTTTTATAAAAAAAAAACCAATTAAGAGGATTATGAAAGAAAATGAGTTGCAAGAAAAAAGGGTCAACATGTAATGTTCAGTCTCTGATGTTGCACAATTTATATGGACAAAATATTCAGATTCAGAGTCGGAACATTCAGAGTCGGACCAATAATAAACCCAATTTCTTCTGTACACTCGCTTGTTACAGATTGCGCAGATCGGCCAAGTTTCAAATGGAATAGAATAGATGAGGGTGAGGGTTATTATTGAGTTTAATGGTGCTAGACAATGAATCAGCACAATTCTGGTTGACCCAGAACCCACAGGTAGTACAAAGATAGGAGGTGCCTTCATGTTTTGTACCGCAAGCATCACAAAAGAACATGGCTGGCTTTTGAAGAGAGATCAACTGGTTGTGTATGACTTTGTGCTCAATCCTCTGTTGAATACTATACGCCACCGAAGCACACTTCAAGTGAACATCGAAGTCGCATTTAACTAAGTCTTCAATTGTAACATGTCGGGAGTATGAAAGGAGAGTAATACTATAAATATATTTTTTGGGTTTTTCTTTTTAAAAAAAAGTACATATATAAATTAAAACTATTTATTGTAGTGAAATTCTGCATTTCTCTTTCTGTTGTGCTATGTTGCCGTGTGGCTCCATTGCAAAAGGCTGGAATTGTTAACCTCGTAAAGAACAAGACAGATGATATGACTCTTGCCATAGGGGATGGTAAATGCCTCCCTCGCTATTCTCTCTGCTTTATTATTATTCTTAATTAGATTGATATCTCATAATGAACAGCATTTTATCTAATCTATTGGGACTTTGCCCTGGTAATAGAAGTTTTGATTGAATGTTCACAGGTGCTAATGATGTTTCAATGATCCAAATGGCTGATGTGGGAGTTGGTATCAGCGGGCAAGAGGGTCGGCAAGCTGTCATGGCATCAGATTTTCAATGGGGCAGTTCAGATTCTGGTTCCCCTTTTATGGTTCATGGACATTGGAATTACCAGCGGATGGGCTACATATACAATTTTTACAGGAATGCGGTGTTTGTTCTTGTCTTATTTTGGTGAGTTTAATATTTTTTTTTTTGTAACGTATGTTCAGATACAAAAATCTGTACTAGAACAATTGTGATGTGAAAATGTCAATCAGCTTAGCTGACAAAATTTGAGGACATAATATCCGACCTTGGTTGAAGGCTTTGCCTGAGCCTTTAACTAAGTCTTCAATTGTAACATGTCGGGAGTATGAAAGGAGAGTAATACTATAAATATATTTTTTGGTTTTTCTTTTTTAAAAAAAAGTACATATATAAATTAAAACTATTTATTGTAGTGAAATTCTGCATTTCTCTTTCTATTTTTGGTCCTCTTCTGATTGTTCCCTAATTTTCCTTGTTTAAACTTGGCCAAAAATATATTAAAGCTAGTTGCAAAAATAATAGTTGCAACCACATTTGATACAGGGGCTTCTGGGTGAGAAAAAAAAGGGTTGGACTTTGACATACTTTTACCCATGAGCCAAGAAATTTGGCTGACAACCAGTATTTAAAAGTGATGAATGTAAAATAACTGTTTAGTTAATTGAATGAGGCTGGAAATTATGCATGTTTAGTACGAACACTGGTTGTATACAAAAACACTGTTTAACTATGTAGCTGATATTGTATAATTAATTGTGTGGTGTAGGTATACGCTTTTCACTGGTTTCACTTTGACAACTGCAATTACTGAGTGGAGCAGCGTCTTGTATTCAGTAATTTATACTTCATTCCTACAATCTTTGTTGGAATCCTAGACAAGGATCTAAGTAGAATGACTCTTCTAAGGTCCTCAGCTTTATGGGTCTGGACAGAGAGGGGAAAGCTATAACGCAAACTATTTTGGATAACAATGGCGGACACTTGTGGCAAAGTGTAGCTGCCTTCTTTCTTCCCTCTTTGTGTACTGCACAGCACCATTGATGCTTCAAGCTTAGGAGATCTTTGGACACTTGCAGTGGTGATTCTGGTTAATACACACTTGGCCATGGATGTGATTCGGTGGACTTGGATTACTCATGCAGCCGTTTGGGGATCTATAGTTGCAACCTTTATTTGTGTCCTCGTTATTGATGCTATACCCGGATTACCTGGTTACTGGTAAGATCTCTTTGCTAATTTTTTGTTTACATATGAATATATCTATTTAGATTTGTGCAATGTACTTGCCTTCCTGCTTGTATGCTTTTGTTGCACATGGAAAATGAATGCTACATCATTGAATCTCATAGCATGATGGACTTTGCATTTGTGCTCACCCTTCTTGCTTGTGTGCCTTAGTTGCACACGACAATTGCATATAGAGTAATTTTGTGTTAGTTTGCATTGGCAGCGTTCTTAACATTTGTTATTGATACCTTTGAATGTTAGTTGCTGCATGCACTATGGCCTTCCTGTTAGGAAGCTCCTCTCAAACTAATTTTTTCTTTCAGTTTGATAAAAAAAAAATGTAAGAAGCATGATTAAGCTGAAAAATAAAAAAGAAACCAAAAACAGAACACAAAAGACTTGCACTTCTGTGTAGGGTTGTGTCCCCAGTGAGAAGCACTTGGAAAAACTCATAAAGCTTTTGCTGAAGGGAGTCAATTTAATATCCGTGGATCTCACTTTCAGTTTGGCCTTATAAATAAAACTCAGATACAACAATCACCCACAAACCATATCATGTTAAGTCGAGTGTTATGCGCCCCATGAGAGTCAAATATGAGACTTTTACTTCCTATGTTCAAAACCCTTAGCCACAGGGCCACCTGTGTGGGTTCTTGAAGCTTAGCTGAAAATAAATTTTTCTATAAAGTAAATTGGTCAAAGTACCAAGATTTTTTTTTTAAGAGATTATTATATACAAATTTTACAGCATCTACAAAACAAAGGTGGGGTTGTGATCCCTAACCAATACGAGCAGTGGTTTGCTACCACTAAGGTCCAATAGCGGTTCCAGAAAATTCTTTCTATGTATTCTTTACAGAGACACTCCAAACATGGGTATTAAATGCAAGCAAAGAAATCTTTTCTGCGAACATAAAACTAATTGCAATTTTACAAAAATTTTGTGATGCATAATAATGAGAAAAATTATCGGTGATCAAACAAACATCACACCTAATTAATATCTACACCATACATAGTTCTAGGGTACAATGTCTTGTTCAAAAATAAGATTAGAGAATCCACAGAAAACAAAAAAGAGGGAGAGAATATTACAGTGTAGAGTAAATATTGGGTATAAGGGATGACATATTCAATCATATTTTTATTGGTTTGTGACACCACCTAGGATTATGTCATTGTTAAAAGTCAATGTTTGTGAGTGTTACATGGTCGGTCTCCTATTTTTCACCAATTTTTTTTTTTTTTTTGCTGTAAATTGTAAGGTAATTATAGAATGTGTTGGGATTCATGACTAATTTTCCACTCTTTACATATATCATATATATAGGTAAGCCAAAAAAAAAAAAAAAAACTGAATATTATTCAATTGAATACCCTGATGAATGCATAGCGCCACCCTGCTAAGGGCAGAGGATGAACGTAGTTGTTTTTAGTGTACCATTGGTGGCTTTAGTGTTTAGTGACCATCTGTGACAGTTGAACTGCAAAGTTGCTACTTTCTTTAAAATTGCTTTGCACTTTATATAATGAATAAGCACGAGCATTTATTACTGAATCCATTTTCTTATAAATGGAAATGTTCTTCTGCTCGACTTTCATAATGTCAATTCTCATCATTGTTTGCCTAGCAGATCAAAGACTGAAGTACAACTCTTAAAATTAATTTTGCAGGGCCATCATTCATCTTGCTCAAACAGGATTGTTTTGGTGGTGCTTGCTTGGCATCCCAATCGGAGCATTGATTCCTCGTTTTGTTGTAAAAATTTTTGTTTAATACTATGGAGCTGATGATATTCAGATTGCAAGAGAAGCTGAGAAGTTTGGGAGGTTTGGGGAGTTTGGAGGTGCAGAAATTGAAATGAACCCAATTTTCGATGCCCCCAGGAGATGACTAGGTGATTTTGCTGTGTGCATCTAATCTTCTTCTCTTTTGTAAAAACTGTAGTTGTCATATTCTTTTAGGCTTTTTTTTTTAATTACTTTATTTTATCTTCTTTTTTTTCTTTTTTTTTTTCTCTCTATCAAGTATATCATATTATTTAGGCTGCATCATAATATATCTCCCTCTCACTCTAGCCACATTTCAATTGTTTGCTATCCGAAGGATAGAAATTGTAATACTTGAGTTTGTATCCTTCCTATTGTAATTTTTCACAGAATGATGCAATGTAAATTAGAGCACTGTTTACAACACAAAATCATTACCATTGTTATACATTTATTTGTTACGATGAAAAGAGTTAATTTTCTCAGGCTTGGAGTTGTGTATAGTATTCTTGGTTTTGGTGTTGTGGTTAATTTCAAATGTTAATTTAGGAATGCGGTTAGTTTCAGATTTTATTATCAGAAAACATTTTGGGAACATGGTTTTGGTGTTGCGGTTATCACATCCCAACTGTTGTTGTGAAGATGAGTGTCTTCCTTTTCTATGAGCTTGGTGACAGTTGTGTTATACTCTTTCCAGCTGATCTGTGCTTTTTATTTATTTTTATTTATTATTTATTTATAAATATGTTTGTGACTAATGATTGTATTGTGTTAGCAGTCAGTTGATTGTTCTTTACCAAATGAACAATATTATGGAGGAATCTACATCTCGGGGCACTTTCTTGTTTTTTTGTTTTTGTTGTTTTTTTGTGTCTGAAATTCTGAAAATCAATAAAAGCTTTGTGGATATCATAGAATTCTTGTTGTGCTGCCGGAAAATATTGGGATATCATAGAATTTTTGTTTTGACCTGGCCCTAGCCGGCCGGGCCTGCCCTCCTGCCTTAGATCATTTCTTCCATTCTGGATGCAAGCCGCTTGTGGGCATAAACTAATAAAGTCGCCATTTAGGATTTAGGGTTTTTTTGTACTAAATTTGAAAAAAAATTCTGTGATGTTCAGGAAAAAAAAATAAAAATACACTAGCCATCCTTAAGGTTCAGGCAAAAATTACAATATGCCTATAAATTTGGTATAATGACACTGATCTCTTTTTCCTAATGTTAAAGCAATAGGGATTAATGCAAAAAAATGTGTAGAAGCATAAACAAGAAAAAATATATATTTCAGTGTAAATATGATGTCAATATCATTTTTTTTTTCATATATAGGACTAACGAATTCTTGATGAAAAAATGGCACAGTTTTAAAACCTTTGTAACGCCCTCAAAATAATACATAAAACCCATCATCTTAGACATGCAATGATATAAGAGAAATAAACATCTTTCTAGTTATCATAGTAGTTCTTACAAAAGTATTACATGTTAACAACAAAAGCAAATGCCCTAAGAGCTTACAGCTTTCCAAGTCAACACTTGGTTATAAAAAGAAGAGTGCTAACTCAAATACATATTAAGCCCTTGGCTTGAATTTACATGTAATACATCAAAAGAAAACAAAACAACAAAACAGTCCATCTGCCTCTAGCCTCCCAAGTTATGTCCTCGAAGGTGGCATGCTACCTGTACCTGAAAATAATGTCCTATATAGGGTGAGCCAACGTCCAGTAGATATATGCTAAACATAATATGAGCAGTAACTGAGACATTAGCAATTGATAAACGTTTGACTCACATAATTAATTCACAACCATTTCCATACATGACAAAGTATCCATGTTCCATTCATTTTCATTTCCTTCCAATTCTCAATTTATAACTATGGCTCAGAACCCGGCCCAAACGATTTAAATGAAACAGTAACTTATATTAAACATTTCCTACTTCACAATAGATAAGCATACTAGCTGTATCAACACATCAACAGATAAGCATATGAGCTGTATCAACACTTCAACAGATAAGCATATGAGCTGTATCAACACTTCAACAGATAAGCATATGAGTTGTATCTACAGAGTCCATCCCCTATCTTCTCCCAAACACTATCCGATTTAGAGGTCCATCCCCTATCTTCCCCTAAACCGTGGAGTACATCCCCTATCTCCTCCTACACAACACAATGTATATAAACATAGATCATATACACATTCAATCAATACATAAAGTTAATATATTATTTCAACCGTCATATTCTATGACACATTCAATTAATCAGGTTTAGTTTGCCTAATCATCATGCATTGTCTACAACAATCAAGACTACCCTCCACCGGTAGCCCAAAGCAATTATTTCTAAACAGATAATAAAAGCACTAACAGATAAATTATCGCATTTTCAAAAGTGAATGATTTATAAATCCAACTCCACTATCCCATCTCATAATGAGCCAATTTCATTATATTCAACTCAATTTCACAAACCCATAACTTTCCCAAATTAATTACACCAATTAATTTATGCACAATTTAGGGCTTTCTCCCCCATCTCTCAATATTGACCCAAGGGTCTAAATATTACCAACAACATCAACATACTCATTTTGAAACCCAAATGCATGTTTATGGTTCAAAATAAACATAACCCTCTTTTCAAAATTACACATTTGAAACCCTAACTTTCAAAACCCAAAACCATTTATACAAAAGCTCAAAATCTAGGTTAAAACCCATAAGAGTGAGTAGGAATCCCTACCTCAAATTCGGAGCTCAAAGGAAGAAGAAGACCAAACCCAAAGTGCTCCAAACTCTAAACTTTTCGGATCAAAACGAAGCCCTCGACGATCAACACACTTTTTACAAAGGCCGAAGGATAGGGAGACACTTTAACTAGATCAAACCCTAGAGAGAAGGGAGATTCTAGAGAGAGAAGCTCTCGAAATCGGTTTTTAGAAAGTAAGAGAGAGAGTGTGAGTGTAAAAAGTGATTCAAAAATGCCTAGCTGCCATCTGATATACGACACTCCCGCTCGAGCGAAGAATAGAACGTTCGAGCGTCAAGCACAAAAATCTGGACATGTTCGAGCGCAAGAAGGCCCGCTCGAGCGCCAAGACACAAAAATAAAGTACATCCGCTCGAGCGCGAAAGCCAGTCCGCTCAAGCGTAGATTTCCCCCTCCCAGAACTTTCACAGACAAAGTACTACCTGCTTGAGCGCCAACATACCCACTCAAGCGTGACCGCTCGAGCGTAAAGAAACCCGCTCGAGCGTGAAAAACACATCTGCAGAAGTTTTGCAGAGTCACGAAATACTAGGAGTGTGTAAACCCCACTCGAGCGGACAACCAAAAACCAAACTCCGCTCGAGCGCAGAATGACCCGCTCGAGCGTAACACCAAAAACCTGGGCAACAACATTTGAGACCAAAACTCGACCTACCTGTTCGAAACATGCCCAACACATCCTAAAACTCAAACATGTGGAATTAAAGGATGACAACAAGGTAACAACAACCAACACCACGGAACCAAAGTCCGGAATATAATAAATACAGAAAGGGAAAACCGGAATCGCTATAACCTTCCCCCTTAAAGAATTTCGTCCCTGAAATTAAATACAAGATTTTCTCAATTCCCAACATTATTACAAGCGAAATTCAACAACTCGACCCATTACCGGTCATCTCATCTCTTTTCAAGAGGCAATTTACAACATTTCCCACAACATGCATTATAGATATGCATTCCCTGAAATTCCACAAATTTCAATACCACATTACACAATTCTATATCATATTCAATGCTCATGATATATTTCCATTTCTACAATATGCAATGTTACACTAAACTTCCATTTTAAGGCAAGTTTCCAAAATATATTTCCATGAACTAAAACAGTCACAATGTTTTACAACTCAAGACACATTCAATGTTCTTAAAGTTCATCATATTACATAATTTCAATACATGATTATACATCAACAAACATGCACGTTCCCAAGTGGCTTCTTCCACTCCATGATCCTTCCACGAAACTTTTACCAAGGGAATGGTCTTGCCTCGCAAGACTTGATCCCGCCTATCCAAGACCCGAACCGGTCTCTCCTCATACGAGGCATCCTCATCTACCTCTAAGTCGGTCGAATCCAACATGTGCGATGGATCCGGCTCGTACTTCCGAAGCATACTAACATGAAACACGTCATGTACCCCGGATAACTGCGGTGGCAAAGCCAAACGATAAGCAACCTCTCCAATCCTCTCAAGGATCTCAAAGGGACCGATAAACCGAGGGGATAACTTCCCACTCTTCCCAAACCTCATCAAACCTCGCCTAGGTGATATTTTCAAGAAAACATGAGCACCCACCTCAAATGCCAAAGGCCTCTTCCTACGGTTGGCATAACTCTTTTGGCGACTCTGGGCTGTAACAAGCCTCCTACGGATAAGCTCAACTTTCTCTGTCATCTCCCTAACCAATTCCGGGCCTAACAAAGGTGCATCACCCACCTCGGCCCAACATACTGGAGACCTACAAGGTCGGCCATACAAGGCCTCAAACAGTGCCATACCGATACTAGACTGAAAGCTGTTGTTGTAGCCAAACTCCACCAAGGGCAAGTGCCTCTCTCACGTCCTACTAAAATCAAGGACACAACCTCGAAGCATATCCTCAAGGATCTGGATAGTACGCTCGGACTGCCCATCAGTCTGAGGATGATAAGCCGTACTAAAGGTCAACTTAGTGCCCAAGGCACTCTGCAAACTCTGCCACAATCTAGCAGTAAAACGAGGGTCTCTATCTGAGACGATCGTCACTGGGACCCCGTGCAACCTCACTATGTCCCGAATATACAAGTCGGCCAGAAAATCTACCGAATCTCTCACGCGCATAGGGATAAAGTGCGCCGACTTAGTCAACCGGTCTACAACCACCCAAATAGCATCACTACCCCGCTGAGTCCTCGGAAGACCTACAACGAAGTCCATAGTGACATGCTCCCACTTCCACTCGGCAATAGGCAAGGGTTGCAACAAACCCGCTGGCCTCTGATGCTCGGCCTTCACTTGCTGACAAGTAAGGCACTTAGACACGAAAGTTGCCACATCCTTCTTCATACCCCGCCACCAAAACTGGCGACCCAAATCTCGATATATCTTAGTGCCTCCCGGATGCACCGCAAGGCGCGAATGGTGAAACTCTCGGAGTACCTCCTTTCGGCAAGACTCCGGCACAAACAAACGGTCTCGGTATCTCACACTCAGGTCGAGATACACCGTCAAACCCTTCTTAACCTTCCCACTGGAGATTTTCTCTCGGAGGGATTCTACCTCAAGGTCACCTCGCTGTGTCTCTAACACTCGACTCACAAGTGTAGGCTGCGCAACAACGGAAAACAAAGGCCGCAGCCTCGACAGATTCGCCCTAAAGAAAATCGAACTTGCCAAGTGCCCCCAACATCTCCCACTCCCATATGGCTACACAAGCTACATCACTAATGAATTTTCTGCTAAGGGCATCGACCACAACATTGGCCTTTCCCGGGTGATAGTGCAACTCAAAATCGTAGTCCTCAATGAACTCCATCCACCTTCTCTGCCTCAAATTCAAGTCCCTCTGTGTAAACAGTACTTCAAACTCTTATGGTCGAGAATACCTCGAACCTCTCACCATAAAGGTAGTGCCTCCAAATCTTCAAGGCAAAAATCACGGCTGCTAGTTCTAGGTCATGTGTAGGGTAATTCTTCTCGTGTATTTTCAACTGACGTGAGCCATAGGCTACCACTTTCCCCTCTTGCATCAACACACAACCCAAACCCTCTCGTGAGCATCACAATAAACGCATAACCCAAGCCTCTCTCGGAATAATCAAGACCGGAGCGGTGGTCAATCTAACCTTCAACTCCTGGAACGACTTTTCACAAGTCTCACTCCATACAAACTTGACCCCTTTCCGCGTCAATCTAGTCAAAGGCGAAGCTAGCCTGGAGAAATCCTTCACAAACCGGCGGTAATACCCAGCTAATCCCAGAAAACTGCGGATCTCAAAAACGCTCTTAGGCTGTGCCCAATCTTGCACTGCCTCAATCTTGGATGTATCAACAGACACCCTTTCTCCGGATACCACATGGCCTAAGAACTTGACTTCTCTTAGCCAGAACTCGCATTTCTCAAACTTTGCATACAGCCTATGTGCTCTAAGCAACTCAAGCACCACTCTCAAGTGTTCCTCGTGCTCCTCCTCCGAAGGTGAATAGATAAGAATGTCGTCCACGAAAACGACCACGAATTGATCTAAGAATTCCCGGAAGACCCGATTCATCAAGTCCATAAAGACTGCCGATGCATTGGTGAGCCCAAATGGCATCACCAGAAACTCATAATGGCTATATCGCGTACGGAATGCCGTCTTAGGAATATCTTCCTCCCTGACCCTCAATTGGTGGTAACCCGATCTCAAGTCTATCTTAGAGAAACAACGGGAACCCTTCAACTGGTCAAACAAATCATCTATATGGGGTATAGGGTACTTATTCTTAACCGTAGCCCGATTCAACTTCCGGTAGTCGATACAAAGTCTCAAGGCACCATATTTCTTTTTAGCAAAGAGGGCCGGTGCTCCCCACGGCGAAACACTAGGGCGAATGAAGCCCTTATCTAGCAATTCCTGGAGCTGAATCTTCAACTCACTCAACTCGGCTGGGGCAAAACGATAAGGTGCCATAGAAATCGGCGCCGTGCCGGGCACTAGATCAATAGAGAACTTAATCTCTTGGTGAGGTGGTAAACTGACAAGATCCTCGGAAAAGATGTCCGAGTACTCACAAACCACTCTCGGCAATACAGTCTGGGTCTCATCATACTCACTACTCAAAAGGCTAGCGAGAAGACCACTAAGCTCACTCCGTCCTCGCGGATCATACACCGGTGGCAACACACTACCAACCCGATCCCCCAAAAAACGAAAACACTCCCCGCTCAAGGTACATACTGTGACCCTCTGGCGGTAGCAATCGATAACAGCCCGGTATGACGATAGCCAGTCCATACCCAAAATAACATCAAATCCCGACATGGGCATAACTACAAAAGGAAACGGAAGCCGACGATCGGCGACCTCTATATCACAACCTCTACATCCTTGTTTCAAAATCAATTCACCCCCAACAGGTGATACAACACATATAGGAGATGCTAATTGTGCCAACTCCAACCCAAAACAGATGCAAATGCAGCAGATACAAAGGAATGAGACGCACCCGTATCAATCAATACACTAGCAACCGAGTTGCAAAACAGAAAGGTACCTCTCACAACTGATGGAGCCGGTACTAGGTCCTGCGCGGTAACAGCATACACGCGCCCTGTAGGCCCCTGATCACCTGCTCACCTCTAGGAGCAAACGACTGCTGCACAGACTGGACGATGAAGCCCCGGATTGGCCCTCGAGGCCTGCACAGACTGAGCTGGCTGAAAACTCTGCTCTGCCAGATGCACCGATGTGCACTCAACTGCGGGCAAAACCTCTTCAGGTGCCCGCTGACCACACTGATAACAAGACAGGCTGCCCCTGCCCTGACTCTGGCTCTGCGGTAGCGAAGAGAAGCAGCTCGCTGACCTCCTCCCTCTGCGGGCAAACTGAAGACTTGTGGCCCAGCTGACCACACTTGAAATAGGTGATATCTCCCTGGTTGCCTCTCCCCGAGCCTACACTCGGCACTGGAAAGGTCGATCTAGCAACACCACCCTGAGACTGCTGAGGGTTAGAACCCCTCTGTCTCCTGCCATCACCCTGGCCATCCTGGCTCCTCTTGGAGCCTCTCTGCCCCTCCTCCTCCTCCTCCTGCATCATAATCTCCATATGGGCTGCAACATCAACCAAACGCCCAAAATCCTGGGTCATCGAACCCCCAACTCTCATCTTGAGTCCACGTCTCATTTTCTTCTTAAACTCGAGGCAACGACGTTCCTCGGACGCCACAAGTTCAGGTGCAAACCTGGACAAGCTAGTAAAAGCAGCCTCAAACTTGGCCACTGACAAACCCATCTGTCTAAGCTGACAAAACTGGTCCCTCAGCTTCTCCCTAACAGCTGGAGATAAATACTTCTCCTGGAAAGCATCCACAAAAGCCTCCCACGTGCCACCAATACGACCCTTCGTGTACTTCCACCACTGACCCGCATCCCCCTTAAGCTGGAAAGATGCCAAGGTCACTTTCAATGCTCCGTCCTCGATGCCAAGCATCTTGAACGTCTTTGTTATTTGTTCCAACCACTCATCCGCCTTAAGTGACTCCTTCGGGTCCCCAACAAACTTGTCCGGATTAGACCGGAAGAATTCCCTCTTTAAGAAAGAAGGCCCTGCATCAACAACCGGGGCCTACACTTAAGCCTGAACTGGATTCTCAGCCCTGAGAATTCCCATAGACTCCCTCAAAGCATCGGCTATCCCACGGGCTAAGGCGCCCATAGCCTGCTGACCTGCTGGCTCGGCCACATTGGCCTGGCCAACCCCTCCCTGCTGCGCCGGAATATCATCCGGTAAAGGCATTTCCTGCCTACCACGCCTACTACGTCTACCTCCCCGTCCTTGTCCTGATATCCTAATAAAGGTAACGAAGAACGTTAGCACATTCACAAATGTGCCGAAGCTATAACACTCGCGTCCTAATGCATGGACAACTGTAATTCATTCCACGTAAGCACATAAACACACAAGCACTTACGAATTTCATTTCCGGATAATGATAGTCCCGAGGCGTTACTAGAGTTCCGGTTAGAAATAACATTGATCAAGTGCTTTTCCAACAAGACTCACAGAAACCCAAGGATCCAATCAACATCCTAGAAACTAAATCCCATACCCAAGTAGTCGCATAAATATGTTATCACATAAGCACATAACAGTACACACAAGTCTCTAACAAGCGAGACAAACCCATTGTGATACTAATCACTTCCCACGTACCCAAAGTATTCAAACCCGGTACGCTCTGATACCAAGTTGTAACGCCCTCAAAATAATACATAAAACCCATCATCTTAGACATGCAATGATATAAGAGAAATAAACATCTTTCTATTCATCAGAGTAGTTCTTACAAAAGTATTACATGTTAACAACAAAAGCAAATGCCCTAAGGGCTTACAGCTTTCCAAGTCAACACTTGGTTACAAAAAGAAGAGTGCTAACTCAAATACATATTAAGCCCTTGGCTTGAATTTACATGTAATACATCAAAAGAAAACAAAACAACAAAACAGTCCATCTGCCTCTAGCCTCCCAAGCTATGTCCTTGGAGGTGGCATGCTACCTGTACCTGAAAATAATGTCCTATATAGGGCGAGCCAACGTCCAGTAGAGATATGCTAAACATAATATGAGCAGTAACTAAGACATTAGCAATTGATAAACATTTGACTCACATAAATCAATTCACAAACCATTTCCATTACATGACAAATGTGTCCATGTTTCATTTCATTTTCCATTTCCTTTCCAATTCTCAATTTATAACTATGGCTCAGAATCCGACCAAACGATTTAAATGAGACAGTAACTCATATTAAACATTTCCTACTTCACAATAGATAAACATACTGGCTGTATCAACACATCAACAGATAAGCATATGAGCTGTATCAACACTTCAACAGATAAGCATATGAGCTGTATCAACACTTCAATAGATAAGCATATGAGTTGTATCTACAGAGTCCATCCCCTATCTTCTCCCAAACACTATCCGATTTAGAGGTCCATCCCCTATCTTCCCCTAAACCGTGGAGTACATCCCCTATCTCCTCCCACACAACACAATGTATATAAACATAGATCATATACACATTCAATCAATACATAAAGTTAATGTATTATTTCAACCGTCATATTCTATGACACATTCAATTAAGGGGTACTTACCAATTAGTCCTATTAACTAACTATTTACCTACAGGTCCTAACTAATAAATTTAACACTATAAAAATAAGAGAGTGATAAATTTATCACTAAAAATTTATTCATAAAAACAAAGAGACTGATAAATTTATCACTATAAATTTATTCATAAAAATAAAAGACTGATAAATTTATCTTTATCACTTAATAAATTTATCAAATAGGACTTAATGGGTAATAAGTCTCCAAAGTAGGACCTATTGAGTAATAAGTCTCCAAAGTAGGACCTATTGGTAGTTTACCCTTCAATTAATCAGGTTTAGTTTGCCTAATCATCATGCATTGTCTACAACAATCAAGACTACCCTCCACCGGTAGCCCAAAGCAATTATTTCTAAACAGATAATAAAAGCACTAACAGATAAATTATTCGCATTTCAAAAGTGAATGATTTATAATCCAACTCCACTATCCCATCTCATAATGAGCCAATTTCATTATATTCAACTCAGTTTCACAAACCCATAACTTTCCCAAATTAATTACACCAATTAATTTATGCACAATTTAGGGCTTTCTCCATCATCTCTCAATATTGACCCCAAGGGTCTAAATATTACCAACAACATTAACATACTCATTTTGAAACCCAAATGCATGTTTATGGTTCAAAATAAACATAACCCTCTTTTCAAAATTACACATTTGAAACCTTAACTTTCAAAACCCAAAACCATTTATACAAAAGCTCAAAATCTAGGTCAAAACCCATAAGAGTGAGTAAGAATCCCTACCTCAAATTCGGAGCTCAAAAGAAAAAGAAGACCAAACCCAAAGTGCTCCAAACTCCAAACTTTTTGGATCAAAACGAAGCCCTCGACGATCAACACACTTTTTACAAAGGCCGAGGATAGGGGGACACTCTAACTAGATCAAACCCTAGAGAGAAGGGAGATTCTAGAGAGAGAAGCTCTCAAAATCGGTTTTTAGAAAGTAAGAGAGAGAGTGTGAGTGTAAAAAGTGATTCAAAAATGCCTAGCTGCCATCTGATATACGACACTCCCGCTCGAGCGGAGAATCGAACGCTCGAGCGTCAAGCACAAAAATCTGGACACGCTTGAGCGCAAGAAGGCCCGCTCGAGTACCAAGACACAAGAATAAAGTACATCCGCTCGAGCGCAAAAACCAGTCCGCTCGAGCGTAGATTTCCCCCTCCCAGAACTTTCACAGACAAAGTACTACCTGCTCGAGCGCCAATATACCCGCTCGAGCGTGAAAAACACACCTATAGAAGTTTTGTAGAGGCACGAAATACTAGGAGTGTGTAAACCCCGCTCGAGCGCAATAAGGCCCGCTTGAGCGGACTACCAAAAACCAAACTCCGCTCGAGCGCAGAATGACCCGCTCGAGCGTAACACCAAAAACCTGGACAACAACATTTGAGACCAAAACTCGACCTACCTGTTTGAAACATGCTCAACACATCCTAAAACTCAAACATGTGGAATTAAAGGATGACAACAAGGTATACAACAACCAACACCACGGAACCAAAGTTCGGAATACAATAAATACAGAAAGGGAAAACCGGAATCGCTATAACCTTAAGGTAATCAAATATAATTATGCTAAATTAGTTTGATTATGCAAGCTTAATTAGTAATTTAAAAAATAATGTTTAAGCGATAATTTACCGTAATCAGTTCAATTTTCTTTTTTCTATAAACTAAATTTTGCTAAATAATAAAGTAACAAGATCATATATTATCTTTTTGAATTCTTATAATGATTTTTTTTTAATATCTTAATTTATGTAAGCGATAAAGCCCCTGCAAAGGCGTTAGAGAGCCTTTCTCTGAAGCGATTTCTAGTGCCTTTTTGGCAAGTCCCAAAAATATTTTCATAGTGTAGATCTAGATTTTTTTTTTATACCTAAAAAGAAAGGTTTGAGAGCTTCTCTCTCTATTTTTTGCATAGATTTTTTGAATATCTAACATTCTGTTTGTTTGAACGGAAAATATTTTTTGAAAAATATTTTTTGTATTTTCTAGTGTTTGGTATAATGAAAAACGAAAGTCAACGGAAAATATTTTCCATAGTCCATGAAAAACAAGCTTATTTGAACAGAAAATATTTTCTATTTTTAAGAGATGAAAAACGTTTTTTGAACAAAATTTTTACCATTTTTAACTCCACCAACACACCCCTCCCACCCCCACTACTACATCATCACCACCACGACTACCACCACCATCATCGTCGTCACCATTGCTGTTGCCCCACCACTACCACCAAACATAGAAAAATGTTTTCTCTGAAAAACATTTTCATAAAATATTTTTCATTCAAACAAACAGAGCATAAGGTATGACACTCTCTCTCATATCTTCCCTACTCATTAACCAATTATATCAGTTATACATCAGTGATCTTGTAAATCATTTTTTAATTTAAAAAATATTTAAAATAATTTAAATAAATATACTTTTTGACTTTTTATAAAAAAAAATATGTAAAAAAAATTGACAAATAAAATAATCTAAAAAAATAAAAAACAGCAATGGTAGAGGGCCCTAATTTTTGTGGCTCAAATGGCTCAAATTTGCCAAAACGACGTCATTTTGAGTACAAAACAACATCAAAATTGCCAAAACGACATCGTTTTGATAATTTTAAGCCATTTAAACCATAAAAATTAGGGTCCCAAACATTTTTCATAAAAAAATACACGTCAGTAGTGCACCCCAAACCCTCTAAAATCTAAAATCGGACTGTAACAGAGCGTGAAGCGTGGTGTTACTGAAAATCGGAGTGTTCATGGGTCGATGAGCAATGGGATCGGTGGGTTTCGGATCAAAATTCCCGGTCGATCGAGTGTTACGGTGATTCTTGGGAGGAAAAAAAATCTTATGGTAACCCTAACCCTAACCCTAATTGTGTGTCTACTAGGGTTGTGAGAGATGGGTATTGAGAGAGGTTAGGGTTGGGCAAGAGAGGCGGTGGTGGTAGTAGTGATGGGGTGGGGATGAAGAGAGAGGGGGACCTGGTGGCGGAGGTGGTGGTGACGATTAAGGGATTGGGAGATGGGTTTATGAGGTTGGAGAGGATGAAGATGGACATGGCGAGGGAAGTCGAGGCGATGCAAAGGGACATGGAGATGAAGTGGACCGAGATGCTTCTCGAATCACAGGAGCGGATTGTGGAGTTCTTTGGGAAGGCTTTATCGGAGAAGAGAAACAAGAAGGCTAAGAGAATGCCAACGCCAAAAGCTTAGATTTTGGGCTGCCATGGGAATTGCAGAGTTCATAGTTGGAAGATTCAGAGAAAAATGCTTTTTCAGGTGTTGTGGAGCTCTCTGAAGCTGGCAAACTTGGGTTCGCATAGCTCTTATATGTAAGTTGTCTTTTTTGTAACTTTGTCTCAATTGATTTTTAGAGTAATTGAACAATTGGAACTGAATAGTTGTAGCTTGTTTTAGATGAATGTAGGTTCATTTCAAACTTGACAATTAAAGTGTTCTTTTATTGTTTTTGATTCTTTGTATGAGAGTTATGCTTTTTATCCAATTGCATTAGTTTGCGATGGCTACTTGATTGGAAGACAGAAGACTTGCAATTTGGTTTTGATGGCTGGAAATTGATTTGATGTCTATTGTTTTGGTACTTAGTTTGCTAGTATAAATGGAGTTGGGAGATAGAGATTGGGATACTGTATAGGAATTGAAATGGAAGATGATACTAAAGATTAGTTGTGTGGTAGAGGAATGCTTACTAAGAAAGATGTTTCGATGGTTGTTGGCCATTTCAAAAGCATTTGAAGTCGATTATTATATCTAAATGCAACAAAATGCTGGGTGCTTGTTTTTTAAATTCTAGAAAAATATTTCATGTCGTAAATAAATTACATTTTCTTTTAAAAGAATTTCAAGAGGTTTTGCCTAAGTATTTTCTTGGGGTGCCAAAATGTTTTCCCAAATATTTAGCCAATGTTTGGATCATGGGTTTTGATAGGGATTTGAAAAGGAAAAGGTAAAAAGTGAGGACAATGTGAGTGAAATATAATCAGATGGAGACAGGCCACTATGTCAAAAAGCCATCATATTCCTTGATAGATAATAGAGATGAGCTGCCATCTACTTATGATTGAGATGATACTTTAGTAAATAGAATATTACCTATAACAATTTTCCTAGCACTTATGTGATTATATATATATATATATATCATTGCCTGGTGGTGGTAATTATAATTTATAAGTATCGAATCATTACTTTGTATTTTATAGATTGTATTCCAAATTCCAATTAAACTTAGATTATGTAAGTTTTGTTGGTTGCTCTAACCTTTGAGATTTTTGTTTTTGCTTAGTGTGTTTGTATTATTGGGTGAAATTCTAGAAGAGGGTTGAAAAGGTTTTATTTTGGGTCTCTAGGGTTTGTTGTGCATGGCAGAAGGGCAAGTATGTGAATATTTCATTTGATGCCGTAATTTAGCAGACTTGCAGTTGATAATTTCCTCATCTTTGTCAATCATATCCTTTCATTAATGATATTTAGGAGATATGCTTCATTTAAATTGTGAAAAAAAAGGTTGTCCATTCTTTCTAAATACTTCAGTTCATCTGAGAGTGAAGCTTTAGTTATTGAAGTTTGTTTTGCAACTTCCTTTATCTTTTGTGGTTATGATCTCAAGACTGAGATGTCAATCCATTTTAGTTTGTCAAGTTGGCTTGTTGAATTTCCATGTTTAGTTTAGTCCATTTGTGTTAGCATAGAACAAGTCAAAGTTTGGAATTGGTTGTGCAAGTAAAAGGTTGTGAATATTTTAGGAATTGCATACATAGGGACACTTTGGTGTATCCCAGTATACTCTTGTTCACACACAAAAGTGATGTGATTTTTATGTAATCTGTTGTTATATCACTTTTGTTTTTCATTTGTCTTCAATAAATACTTAAAAGGAAATGTGAGACTAGATATTGATATTGTCAGTGTGGTGGACATACTGTGTTTATACCCTTTGTATCCCACTCTGCTTGGGATTCATTAATCCCTCGTATGCAGCATATCATGTTTAAGTGGATTATTAGTTTGTATTTCAATTTTCTTTGCCAAGCGTGGGATTATGCATTTTGTTGGATTATTAATCCAATCCTAAAACCACATCCACCTAAACAAACATGGCCTAAATGTATTGTTGCTAGTGACTGAGGGATTTGTAAAAGAAACCTAATCTAAAAAATGTCAAAATGGATGGATTATCATTAATGGCAAATAATGTCAACATTTAAGAAATCTTGTCTAGGTCTTTCTAAGAACTAGTGAGTGGCACGTGCGATGCATGTGCAATTCAAATAAGTAAGAATAAAGGAAAATAATAATGAAATTAGTACTATATTGTCTACTTAGCTTAAGTGGTTTGAGTCCTACCTTAAACCTATGGCCACGGGTTCAAGAATTGCCCACCTCTTTGTGTAACGTTTTTAAAAAAAATAAAAAACACTGCCACATGACATGGGGAGAGCAAAGGATTCACCACTTCAACTGAAGCCTTCACTTAATAATAGTATAGATTTTTGGGTTTTTGGGATACAGAACTCGGTGTTCATGAGAAAGTGATAGTCTTGAGACTATGTTCGGATCATATGATAAGAATAAAAGGAAAAGAATAGGAATCTCATTTTTAGGATTCCTTTGTCAATGAAATTTAGGAGTTTGGATTATTTGGGAATGTTCTATGAGAAAGAACGATGTGTTAGGGTGAGGGGTAGGGAATAAGACATGGTCGCACCATCATAAACTGCAGTTGACGTCTATGACAGCCCACTTTATCAACATTGACCAAAGGGTAAATTACACTGGCAGCCTCTGAAGTTCTTTGAAATCACAATGATACCCCTCTTATTCTATGAAATCACACTGATACCCCTTGTCAGTTAACATTGTTAACTGAAATGGCAAAATTACTGTAATGCCCTTTATTTATTTAGTTAAATTTTATATGGAATTGATAAGAGAGAAGGGAAGATGAGAGAAAAAATAGTAGGGAAGACAATGTTACTGTCTGCCATTATTGGGTCTTTAGGGTTTGTTGTGCATGGCAGAAGGGCAAGTATGCGAATATTTCATTTCATGATGTAATTTAGCAGACTTGCAGTTGATAATTTCCTCATTTTTGTCAGTCATATCCTTTCATTAAATGATATTTGGGTGATATGCTTCATTTAAATTGTGAAAAAGGGTTGTCCATTCTTACTGAATATTTCAGTTCATCTGAGAGTGAAGCTTTAGTTGCGGAAGTTTGTTTTGCAACTTCTTTTATCTTTTGTGGTTATGACCTCAAGACTGAGATGTCAATCCATTTTAGTTTGTCAAGTTGTCTTGTTGAATTTCCATGTTTAGTTTAGTCCATTTGTGTTAGCATAGAACAAGTCAAAGTTTGGAATTGGTTGTGCAAGCAAAAGGTTGTGAATTTCTTTAGGAATTGCATGCATATGGACACTTTGGTGTTTCCTAGTATACTCTTATTTAGTCATAAGAGTGATGTGATTTTTATGTAATCTGCTAGTATACACTTTTGTTTTACATTTGTCTTCAATAAATACTTCAAAGGAAATGTGAGATTGGATATTGATATTGTCAGTATGGTGGACATACTGTGTTTATACCCTTTGTATCCCACTCTGCTTGAGATTCATTAGTCCTTCATATGGAGCATATCTTGTTTGAGTGGATTATTAGTTTGTATTTCAATTTTCTTTGCCAAACGTGGGATTATGCATTTCGTTGGATTATTAATCCAATCCTAACACCATATCCGCCTAAACAAATATGGACTAAATGTATTGTTGCTAGTGACCAAGGGATTTGTAAAAGAAACCTAATCTGAAAAATGTCAAAATGGATGGATTATCATTAATGGCAAATAATGTCAACATTTAAGAAATCTTGTTTAGGTCTTTCTAAGAACTAGCGAGTGGCACACGTAAGAATAAAGGAAAATAGCAATGAAATTAGTACTATATTGTCTACTTAGCTTAAGTGGTATGAGTCCTCCTACCTTAAACCTATGGTCATGGGTTCAAGAATTGCACCCCTCTTTGGGTAACTTTTTAAAAAAATAAAAAACATTGTCACATGACATGAGGAGAGCAAAGGCTTCACCACTTCAACTGAGGCCTTCACTTAATAATAGTATAGATGTTTGGGTTTTTGGGATACAGAACTCGGTGATCATGAGAAAGTGACAGTCTTGAGACTATGTTCGGATCAGATGATAAGAATAAAAGGAAAAGAATAGGAATCTCATTTTCAGGATTCCTTTGTCAATGAAATTTAGGAGTCTGGATTATTTGGGAATGTTCTATGAGAAAGAATGATGTGTTGGGGTGGGGGGTGGGGAATAAGACATGGTCGCACCATCATAAACCGCAGTCGATGTCTACAATAGCCCACTCTATCAACATTGACCAAAGGGTAAATTAAACTGGCACCCCTTGAATTTCTTTGAAATCACAATGACACCTCTCTTATTCTATGAAATCACACTGCCACCCCTTGTCAATTAAACACTGTTAATTGAAATGGCAAAATTCTTGTAATGCCCTTTATTTATTTAGTTAAATTTTATATAGAATTGATGAGAGAGAAGAGAAGATGAGAGAAAAAATAGGAGTAGGGAAGACAATGTTACTGTTTGCCATTATTGGCCAATGTTGAAGACCACCACCTCTGTAACTTCTTCCATCCAGTCCTCATTTGTCAACCCATTGTTGGTTTAATTGATCTCCTATAGCCTTTAGGAGCACAGTCGAAGAGAGGAGATGAGCCAGAGCCAGAGCCATGTCATGAATGTAGAAAAGATGATAGATGATTGTTCTCTCTTCGTTCATTTTTTGTGTTGTGTGTGTGTGTGTGTGTGTGAGAGAGAGAGAATGGAAGGGATGAGAAGCAATGTATGGGGGGATTGCTTTTGGGAGAGGATTTGGAATAGTGATTGATTATGTATGGAGGGGATGAGACGCAAAGTATGGGGGGATTGATTTTGGGTTTGTAGTGGTCATAAGGGGGTAATGGTGAGGGCCTTGAGATTGCAACCAAGTGGAGAAGGGTTGGGTGCAGGAGGGTATTAAGGTTGTAACTGTTACAGATGTATATACATATATTTTGTGTGTTTATAAAAATGTATCTGTTGAAGCTAGATGTTGTAGAATAAAATTCTCTTTAATTATTGAAGCTTTGATATGCGTACATATATTTGTTTTAGTTTAAAGCTCTTTAATTGTTGAAACTCCCATTAATTGTTGAAATTAGATTTTGCCTTTTGTAGAATGGAATTGGATGGTTGGTTGTTGCTAATTACAAAGGCAGTGATTGGAGTTGTTTTGTTGTTGGGTTTTCATGCTTACTGTATATTCATATACACTTAAGCTTGTTGTGTTTGAAGCTCTGTAAATTCATATATTCATAGAGCTTTTGTATCGGACAAGTTTAGACAAAAATCATGACCTTCTTGCCATTCCCATCCTCTTCCTCTGCTTGAAACCTTCCCCCCCCCCTTTTTTTTTTTCTTTTTTTTTCCTTCTCTCTCTCTCTCTCTCTTTGAACCCTTTTGCGTTCTACAAAATTTATGTATCGTAGTTGTTTAATTTGATGGTGGGTTTTGTCATGTTGGTGATGTGTATATATAAATATAGATATATATGAAGTTCTGTGGCTGTGGTTGTGATTTGATGTTGGGTTTTGTAATGGTGGTGATAGGTAAGGTGAGGCAAAGTAAGGTTAGGGATTGGAAGAGAAGTTGCAAGGGATGAGAGGGTAATTTTGGCATTTCAAATCTTTCTTTTGTGGAAGTCATCATTTTTTGTTCGGTTGACTGACGGTTTACTAATAAATGGACTTAAACTGTTATACATATTTTAAAAGGGAGGGAGGGCAGTGAGATTTTCGTGATAAAGGGGTGTTAGTGTGATTTTAGAGAAATAGAAAGGGTGCCAGTGTAATTTAGCCTTGACCCAATGGTAGCCCTTTCTTTTCTAGTTTTGACACCTTGGTAGGTATCTTAATCCGGGCAGCCTATAAGTCGTCCCCTTCACGGCTCGAACCGCAATACTGAACCCATCTGATCCTATACTCACATAGGTGTATCATATTCCATACTCGGCATGATGGCTGACTTTGATACTAAATGATACAAACTCCTAAGTAGGGTGCGTGCTCAAAAGACTTCTAAGTTATATGGATGGGATTGGTGTAACTAATTTCACGTTTCCACAGTGCTCATCGATATATTTTTAAATTTGGACTATGACTTTACACATATTATTTGTATTTGTATGTTGATAGAAGCTTTTGTGTGAAGTTTTCACAAGGAAGTGAATGATATAACTAATGGAAATGATTATATATCATGGATAGGAAGAAGCAAATCATGATAAAAACCCGAGTGATCAACAATGAACATAGCACTAACAGGATGAAAAGGAATTATATCACAGAGATCAATTGATCACTAAGGGAGAGAAGTAATCAAAATCTGTTTCATACACAAAATCAAATTATCTTTTCAAGTCCTAAATAAATAAATTGAAGTACTCAAGTATGGCTAATTTTGCTTCAAATGCAGTTTTCTTTACTGTTGCCTTGCACGCTCTATGCACTTCCATTTTTGCTGAATCCCAAGCGATGTTTTGGAGTGCGAGGATGAACAGTTACACTCATGAGTTGCAAAGTGTTCTCTAGCAAGTATGTGGCAAGTTCAAGCCCAGCTTAATTCCTAGAAAACCCAACTAAATTTTATCTCAAGGCACTGATAATGCAAACCGTGGTGGTGTTTTGATTCCAGAGAGAAGTTGGGGTCAATTGTGGAGTTTAAATCCTGCTGTAGAATAGAGGCAAATGGTTCATGTCTATAATATTTGGATTTCTTTGTGAAACTCTTTTATACATTTCATTATCAACAATGCTCATTGCATAGCTAACTGCCTGCCAACAATTATCAATCAAGCTAATTAAAAACGATTAATTGAAAAAAAGATAAAATTAACCTAAATAAGTAACTAAGGCATTACGCTAAGAACTTGGACACAGCGATATGAAAATTTTATATTGTCTCTTTTATCATTGATTTCAAATTACTTTTTCAAATTTGTTATGCGTGTGTTTCCAAAGTGTCTTTAAAGTGTATTTGAGTGTAGAAATTTTTTTAAAATAAGACATATTTAGATAAGTGTCCGACAAGTGCTGAGCGGAGCACGTGCCTCAACTTTTAGAAAATTATATTTTTAGCTTAAATTTTGAAAACATTTTATATATGTGTATTTTTATTTTTTTGTGAACATTTTAAATATTTGAAGGATTTTTTTTTATATACTTTTTAAACCCACTTAATTTAGATACACTTGAAAAATAAACTATTAGTGAAAAAAAAATCTTTTAAAAGAACACTAAATACTAAAACATACAAAGAAATTAATATATTTTTGTGTTTATTCAGTATACTGTATCTATGTTTGCATTTAAAAAATAAAAAATTTACTTGAAGTATTAAAAAATTTTTACAAAAAATAAGGAAACACAAAAAAATAATAATAAAAAAAAATCAAATTACCTTTGAAAACTAAAGTCAAAACCAAACAGAGTATTTCTTAATGACCGAACCAATGTAAGAGGGGAATTGAACTAGCCACCACCTATAATGATCTAATATTAGTCATTGGCATCTACAAACTTGAAGGTAATTTTATTTAAACATTTAAAAGCATGAATAATCATATTGAAATTTTTTTCAATTATAATTTGGAGGATTTGAGGAGAGAAATAAATAAATAAATAAAAAAAGAGAAATTAAAAAAAAAAAGGAGAAATAATTGATAAGATTTGAATTCTAAACTATATTTGGTTAAGTTGAGAATGAAAAAAGAAAAGAGCCAAGTGCACTCAAAATAGAAAAAGTGAAATTACATTTTCCTCACTTTTTTTTCCCCCCTCTTATGCTTTCCATTTTAATCAAACAAAAAATAAGATTACATTTTCTTTCCCTTTTCATTTTCTCATCAAATTTTCAAAACAAACACGGCTTAAGATATTATGGATGAGGACAATATGGATGGAGCATAATCTTATGGCAAATCCATTGCAATAATATCCGCAGCCTTCGCAAAGGAACAATCCTCTAGGTTCAGGAGGCTTTTTGAGGAGGATGAGCTGGTGTGGGTGACATGGATGCTCCAGTTCATTTGGTAGCTCGGCACACCATTTGTGGAGAAAGAAATCACATAGACCACAACTGTAAAATGAAGCCGAAATTTTTCTCACACAAGCATTGCATATTTTGTCCTTATTCAGCTCATTCAAGATAAGGAGTTTGTTCTCGTAGCACAAATTGTTGTCTCCTTGCGCATCGAAAAGGATTAATGGATGATGATGACTAAAATGGTTGAGCTCTGCTTCTCTCTTGTTGTCTCCCATGCTGATTTGCTTCAAAAATGGAAAGCAAAGAGTCATAGCCATTGGCAAGTGAATCGAATTGGCCTCGTCAATATTCTCAACCTTGATTGCACTTTCACTTCCCTAAATCCACAAAATAACAATATAGAACACACATCAAAGCGTTGTCAATAAACTTTTTCTTGTCGAAAGAGAAAATAAATATCGAAATCAGTGTAAATACGAAAGCATACTTTGTCTTTGTTGAGCACTTGACATGAATGCAAAATCTGCATCCTATACAAACATATAACCAAAACCTTCCTCCCACCATCGAATTTTCACAAATTTTGTAGCTGTATTGACTAAAACGGGTATGAAACACAAACCGCCCACAAAATAAAATAATTCTAAATAAAATCCAACCACAATGTATGTACAAAATCGACATAACAAGCTAAAACAAAATAATGAATGTTCTAGAGATCCATGCAATTGAATCCCCGCTACACTATGAGTCCACTCTAAGTCCTTCTAACACTTCGAAATGATAAACAACTAAGTTTATAATTCTCTAGCAAGTATGTTGCAAGTTCAAGCTCAACTTGATTCCCAGAAAACCCAACTAAATTTATGTCTCTAGGCATTGATAATGCAAACCGTGGTAGTGTTTTGATTCCAGGGGGAAGTTGGGGTCAATTGTGGAGTTTAAATCCTACTGTAGAATAGAGGCAAATGGTTCATATATGTAATATATGGGTTTCTTTGTGAAACTCTTTTATACATTTCATTATCAACAATGCTCATTGCATAGCTGACTATCTGCCAACAATTATCAATCAAGTTAATTAACAATAATAAATTGAATAATAGATAAAATTAACCTAAATAAGTAACTAAGGCATTATGCTAAGAGCTTGGACACAACGATATGAAAATTTTATATTATCTCTCTTTTATCATTGATTTCAAATTACGTTTTCAAATTTGTAATGCATGTGTTTCCAAAGTGTCTTTAAAGCATATCTAATGTGTAGAAATTTTTTAAAAACACTACAACAAAACTGAGATTTTACCACATTAACAATATACAATAAATGTAAGTCGTAATTTTTCAATTTTACAACTTTCTTTTTTTGCATATCGTAAATAATCTACAATAAATGCAAGTCGTAATAAATTTTTTGATAATATGCATAGAGCATGCTGTTAATACATCAAATATACACAACACACAACTACTCACCGTTGAAAATATTTCACTTTATACAACACACAATTATTGTCGTGAAAGGTATGACCTAAAAACAGTAGGCAGAAAAATTCTAGTGCCAAACACTAGCAAAAATATTAAGGCCTCGTTTGGGAACCATCATTTTTAGCCAAAAAGTCAAAAAGTTACTAAATTAGTCAAAAAGTCAATAACCCATACCAAAAAGTCAAGATTCTCTTTTCTTTCTACTTTTTGCACATCTTTTCGTAAAAAGTCAAAAAGTCATCCAAAAATACTAATTATTTTAACTCATATTTTAACCAAATAACCAAAAAATTACTAAATTAACATGTTCCCAAACGACCTAAGTTAAAAACAATCCAATATATCAAAAGAGCCCTAATTCTTTGTCTCCACACTACACGTTTAAATCACCCCTCTTCTGTTCTCTTCTCTTGGGGTTTGGATGCTATGACCTTTGTCTTCACTGAAGGGAGCATTTTTGTTTAGGGTTTACAACATCTGTTCTCTCAACTCTCGCAACTGCTCTGTCAATGTCGATCGACGATCTCAAGTTTCGTCTCTGAACAACACTTGCTTCTATCGTTGGTGTCATCTGCAACAAACAAAATACCTGGTATGTTCTTCTTCTTTGTCTAATCCTATCTTCAATGCTGTATTTTGTTTGGTTTTTTGCCATAGATTCATGCTCTTGTTTTATTCATGGTGCGTTACCTTCAAAATCTGCCTACTATGTGTTTGACAATATGTCTACACAAGATATTCACACGTCTCTGCCTCCATAAATTGTCCACCAAGTGCTTGTGAATATGTCTAATCCAAAAATTCAATTGTGTTACCATATCTCTTCTCTCAGCATAGATACAAATACAAAACCATAAAAAATAAATAAATAAATTCAGTCCTTGGGTATTTTATAGTAGGTAAAACCATACTGTCATGTTAAAAAAAAAAAAAATTTGCTTTTGTTATGATGTTCATACACTTGCAAGATGTTCAAGTATCTTCAGAACAACAAAAAAACACACAAAAATAAAGGCTCCAATTTATTTTATTCAAAGTTTAAGTAGAAAGTTACTATTGTGATTGGGCCTTCAAATCCACGGGGAATTCGAAACAGATTCTTAGACATTCAGAAGCTTCCATTAATATTATTGACTTATGATCCACTTGACAGGAAATAAACCAAACAAAGAAACAAGATCCAAAATATGATGAATTTTCTAACACTTTTGAACTAGAATTTCAATTGTTTGGCCATGTCTCATTCCATAAGTGTAGATACAAATACAAAAAGATTAAAAAAACATAATAAATCAGTGACCATTGTTTGGCTGGCCATGTCTCATTCCATGAGCATAGATACAAATACAAAAAGATTAAAAAAACACAATAAATCAGTGACCATTGTTTGGCCATATGTTTGGTTCCACTTTTTTGAGTTAATTTCAGAATTTGTTTTTGACAAGTGTTTTTGGACAAGTGACCATTGTTTGATTGTTGGAGTTAAATTCAATTGCCGATTCAAATGTTAATTAAGAATGTTATTTTTTTTTTCTCTTGTTAAGAAAATAAAATAAGTTAGAATTCAAGTTGATAAAAATTGTGGGTTTAATTATTTAAATTGAATGTGTGGTTGTTTAGCTTGAAACAATAGTGTGGGAGTTTTCATTGTCTTTTACATTTAGGAATGTACATAGCAATGAGTGGATAGACTGCAATAGAATGAATTGACAATAGCCATTTTTCTCCACCTTCTTAAAGGCAAAAAGCAATTCCTTGAGTAGCATTCAATCATTATCATGTGGTCTTTTTGAGTTATCCACTTGAATGGGATCTCAGTCATTTCCAAAATTGAGATTATATAGCCAATGTATCAATCATTCATAGTTTAGTCTTGATTTTCATAGCTTTTGAGTTGTCTTTCAGAGGAATAGCCATGTAGTTGCAATTTTCATGCCGCAATTCATTATGTACAAAATTTTGGGGCCTTTACCTTCCAGCTTGATGAAGGGATTTTGAATTGTATCTTCGCTAGTAGTGATTGAAGATGCAAAGCTATGAAGAGAGGCTACCTATGGATAAAGTGGATTAAGTATGGCAATATGAACCGTTTATTTCCTTTTGCTCATTGAGATGTGAAGTAATTCAATTTAGAAAAATTGACTAGAGTAGGTTTGCAGCATCATTGGTGGTGTAGAATCACTCTTGAACCCACTTTTAAAGTAAGTCATGTTGGACCTCTCACCATGTATATTTGTTAATTCTGTAACTTTTAGTAATTCTTCTAGTTGAATCCTTAGATTTTATCTCGTCTGATGTACCAGACATTGCCATAATTGGTTATGCTGCTATGATTCATCTCTTTGGCATCTTAAAATTATTTTGATACATAATGACTATGGAAAATTGACTGTGTTATTGGCAATATTTTAGGATGCTACTCACTAGATACCGGTAGCATCAATTTTTTTATTTTATTTTATTCTTTATGAATTGGATATAAGATATTTAGTAGCTCAAGGCACCTTAATTATATTGTAAGCATCTTATTCTTAGCTAACAACAGCGCGACCCCCACGCGCATGGCGTGTCTGGTTCTAACTAGTATATATATATCAACATCGCCAAGATTATCATACTCTATTAGTGATTTAGTGTTTAATCATTGTATAGCCTCTTAACTTTTAGAAAGCACTAATCACTCTGTTTGTTTTAATTTTTTAGAATTCACTTTTCAGAAAATTCTACTTCTTATTTTCCGTATTTTTTTTTGTTTTTACAGAATTTTTTTAATATTTTAAGCAATTTTTAAAAAATTTTTAGACACACCTAACATAAATACACTTAAAAAGTATAATTTTTGTGAAAAAAATCTTTAAAAAATTCACTAAATACCAAAAATACAAAAAAAAAATATGAAAATTCAGTATATTTTTCATATTTTTGTGTATTTATTAATTTTTTAAAATATGTTTTCACAAATATTTTACTTTTTAGATACATCTAAGTAAGGTGCATCTAAAAAAGTTCCAAAAAAAATTGCTTAAAATTTTAAAAATATTCATTAAAAACAAAGAACACGAAAAATAAAAAACTTAATTTTCAGAAAATAGAAACCAAACAAATTGAATAGTATCTTAAATGTTTAAAGATGTGAAAAGGCTGTCTGGGATAAGTGGGCTTTATGAAACATTTGGGAACTATGGTTAGCTCACAGCAAAGAGTTTGAATGCAGAACCTTTAGGTATGTTCGTTTTTCCTAACCTCTATTATCTTAATTCACGACTCTCTAAACAATTTTGAATCTTCCATAGAAGTTTCTAGTGTTATGTCATCAATTAGTTTGGGCAGTAAATGATTGGAAGCAGATATTGGGCATTTTGCTCTTTTCAGATATGCATTGGTTTCTTAGTATTATAGAACTGAACTTTCATAAAAGTTCTTGGAATTTTGTCTTTAATTGTAAGGTGTAAACCATGAGATTTATCAGCTTCTTCTATTGGGATAATTCTATGTGCTTCTCTAATATTTAAAATGTTGACATTGGTCCTTCTATATATTTGTTGTTTTGGTTTCAATCAAATGTTTTCTTTGGTTGATTTAAGGCATACTGTCTATTTATTTACTTTTTTACTTTTTCAGTTTCATCAAATGTTCTTTTTTTGGTTGAATTAATTCGTTCGTATTATTTTCAACTATTCATCTTTGCATCACTGGGAAAATTCGATTTATTTAGTGTGATCATTAAAGCAAACTCATTACCTATGCGAGTAGGGATGTAATGGGTATGTTTGGTTTGTGTTTGAGAGATGTGTTTTAGAGATAAAAAGTACGAAAACATGTTTGGTTTGGTTTTTTGGAAAATTTGTTTTGGAAAATTGTTTTGAGAGAGAGTTTTGGAAAAGTGATTGATTTGATGTGTGTGAGAGAGAGATTTGTTTGGAAAACTTGTTTGGTTTGTGTGTTTTGGGAAATTTTTTTGGGAAAATTTGTTTGGTAGAGAAAATTTCTGAAATTTGTTTGTAGAGAAAATTTCTGAAATTTTTTCAGAAACACAAACCAAACCTACCCAATATATTTTTATTAACTATATAGTATTTTTAGTTTTTTAGTGCAAGACTATTGTAGCACTTTAGACATGATCATTGATTAAATAAACTAACAGGATTAAGTTCTGACTGTTTCCCTAACCAATAAGTTGTCTAATTTTATGTTGTTAATATTATTGTTTAGTCTTGAGATTTCTTCATGTTATGATTTAATTTTATCAGTTGATTTCAATTTGGGTGAGTTGACTAAAGTTGTTCCCATCATAATCTGTTGCATTTCAGCTTGTTCCCATTTGTCTTTCTTGTACTCATTCTTGCAGATTGTAAGACTTCTAAGTCAAGCTGTCAGGTTTTCTAAAGTGGGCGTCGAGCTGAGCCTCTTCCTTGTTCCTCAGGCTGCCCCTTGAGGGGATATATTTCGACATGGCCCGTAATAAGACAAAAGGCCCCTCATTAGTGGTTTTGAATTTAAGGATAGTTTTTAGATGGTTTAGAACTCAAAAGAATTTTTTGGATCGTTTTGGACGGTTTTAAATTAAGGATAGTTTTTGATGTCTCAAAACATAATTTTTGGATGGTTTGGAGTGTATAGATAGTTTTTGGATGTTTAGGGTTTATGGATAGTTTTTTTTTTTTTTTTTTTGATGTTTGAAATAATATTTTGGTAGTTGATTGATATATATATATATATATGTTTGTAAAGTTTGTTTGTAATGTTTTCTTAGATTGTACAGAACAGGTGAAACAAAACCTATTGTTTTTTTATTTTTATTTTTTAAAATATACATGTTTTACGGCATGCAAAAAATATTGTGAAACTTGAATTATCTATGGCAAGCAAAATAGGTCATTGTATTAAATATTTAGCGGCTAGTAATGAACGTTATGGTTTGTCTCTTGAATTAACGGTGTGCAAAAGTAGTTGTAGAAAAGTCAAACACAATGCATAAGATTCGCTGGTAAAGGATTTTTAGCGGCGTACTTCGGCATGCCATTGAAGTGAATCACTTTTCAAGACTGGTTATTATACGGCTTTGCACTGCGCGTCGTAGAATGCTCACAATGGCGTGCATTTCATGTCATTAGAATCCTCACAACGACGTGCATTTAAATAAGACATGTAACTGTCCGACAAGTGTTGAGCGGAGCAAGAGACCAAGAGGGGTATGTGCCTCTCCTCAATTTTTAAGAAATTATATTTTTAGCTCAAATTTTGGAAACATTTTATATGTGTATTTTTATTTTTGTGTGAACATTTAAATATTTTAAGCAAATTTTTTTTTTTATACTTTTTAAACCCACTTAATTTAGATACACTTGAAAAATAAATTATTAGTGAAAAAAAATCTTTTAAAAGAATACTAAATACTAAAACATAAAAAATATATATATATATTTTTTGTATTTATTCAGTATAGTTGTATCTATGTTTGCATTAAAAAAAAAAATTTACTTAAAGTATTAAAAAAATTTACAAAAAACAAGAAAGCACACCAAAAAAAAAAAAAAAATCAAATTATTTTTGAAACTAAAGTCAAAACCAAACAAGTATTTCTTGATGACCAACCAATGTGAGTGGAATTGAGCTAACCACTCCCTATAATGATCTAAAGAAAAAGTTAGGGATCATGAAAATTTTGTCATGAAAATGATCATGAAAAATTTATGATCTTTGGATTACTTTGATTAGTGTGTGGTGCTTTATTCTAAGTATAATCCAAGGGTCACAAAACTTTCATGATTATTTTTATGAAAAAATTTTCATGATATCTAGCATTACTGATGATCTAATATTAGCCATTGGCAGAGTATATCTTAACGACCCAACAAATGTGAGAGTGGAATTGAACTAACCACTCCCTATAATGATCTAATATTAGCCAGTTGCATCTACAAACTTGAAGGTAATTTTATTTAAACATTTGAAAGCATGAATAATCATATTGAATTTTTTTTTCAATTATGACTTGGAGGATTTGATGAAAGAAAAAAAAAGAAAAAAAAAAAAAAGAAGAAGAAATAATTGATAAGATTTAAATTTTAAACTATATTTGGTTAAGTTGACAAATGAAAAAAGAAAAAGGCCAAGTACACTCAAAATACAAAAAAGTAAAATTACATTTTCCTCACTTTCTTCTCTCTTATACTTTTCATTATAATCAAATAAAAAATAAGAATACATTCTCTTTTCCTTTTCATTTTCTCATCAAATTCTCAAAACAGCTTAAGATATTATGGATGAGGACAACGTGGATGAAGCATAATGTTACACTGCTCACATTTGAAGGCTAAACCTATCGTGTTTGGATGGACCCTAGTATAGGAAATGATATGCTTGTGACAGTAGGCACAGTTAAAGCTACCGTCTGTCACTGGAACATAGATGAGACAGTGTGGGTGACTGTCAAAGTTACAAGTGCTTCCCCACTTGATATTGTGATCTTCCTTTCTCTCTGCAGAAATGCATTTGGCACAAGCAGACTGATCGCAATCTATGCAGTGATAGAACCACCAGTTTGGGTCTATTTCATCCTCGCAAAATTCACAGATATACTCAACAGGTCCATCTTGAATGGGTGCATAAATTAGGCTGAAGGGATGTTCATCATACCTATGCTTAATTGTATCTGGTAGCAGAGCACATGTGTAGTGTAAGTTGAAATTGCAATTGTTACATCCAAATGCGAACATCCAAACCCTTCGAGGACATGCAGCACAACCTGTGTTGATACAGTCTTTCTTTAGGAAGAGGGGATGCTCATGAACTTTATGAATGATGGCTTTGGGTAGGAAAGCACACTTAACATCGAGGTTGTACTTGTAATAATGCATACATTTTTCCCCCTTGATACATCCAAATCCGTCGCAATGATTGTCGCAGCCTTTGCATTCCTCCTCTATACATCTGAAGGCAAATCCGTCGCAATAATAGTCGCAGCCTTTGCAACGGAACAATCCTCTAGGTTCAAGGGGCTTTTTGAAGAGGATGAGCTGGTGTGGGTGACACGGATGCTCCAGTTCATTTGGTAGTTCGGCACACCATTTGTGGAGAAAGAAATCACACAGACCACAACTGTAAAATGGAGCCGAAATTTTTCTCACACAAGCATGGCATATTTTGTCCTTATTCAGCTCATTCAAGATAAGTAGTTCGTTCTCATAGCACAAATTGATGTCTCCTTGCACATCAAAAAGGATTAATGGATGATGATGACTAAAATGATTGAGCTCTGTTTCTCTCTTGTTGTCTCCCATGCTGATTTGCTCCCAAAATAGGTCAATTGCACTAATTGACTCATCAGCCATTGGCAAGTGAATCAAATTGGCCTCGTCAATATTCTCAACCTCGACTGCACTTTCTCTATCCCTAAATCCACAAAATAACAAGAGAACACACATCACATGAGGAGAAAAGCATTGTCAATAAACTTTTTCTTATCAAAAGGGAAAATAAAAATCGAGATCAGGGTAAATGCGAAAGAATACTTTGTCTTTGTTAAGCACTTGACATGAATGCAATAGAGGCATCCTACACAAACATATAACCAAAGCCTTCCTTCCTCCTCTGAATTTTCACAAATTTGGCATATGTGCTGACTCATTCTGTAATGATCTTTATGAGTAGGATAGACGAGGGTGAGAGGGTGATTGTGAGTGTGGTGTTTGAAGGTGGGTGTTAATAAAGCACAGTCCTTATGGATCCAGAAACTGCACGTGTCACACATATAAGACATGCCTTCACGCTTTGTGCCACAAGCATGACATTGGAAGGAGGCCAAGCTGGACATAAAGCTCAATGGGTGTTTGTGACTGTCATGTTTAAGCTTCGTTGCCCTCAAAGCACAACGTATGTCGAGGTTGAAATCGCAGATGGAACAACGATATATAAATTCCTTCGAATATATATCACAACCGTCACATATGAATTCATCAGGCACTACTTGGAGGAGGGCAAGCGGGTGCTCAGGGTGCTTTGGGTGTTCCATCTCTGCTGGAAGTTGTGCACAGAGTTTGTGGAAATAGATAGAGATAGGGCAATTTGTGCATTTGTATGCTGCTGAACCTGTGATCTGCTGCAAACACACATCGCAAGAAACCCTCTCATCAACACCATTCTTCTCATCTTCATTGAGGATCATCAACTGATGTTTACTGCTAAAATGTTGGCCTCTAACACTACATCTGATATCCACTGCAAAAAAGCAACGCCAACAACTATAGGCGAATCCACATATTTTTTTCCTACAAACATTACACCATTGAGGATCATAATCACTTGATTGTTCAAGCGTAAGGGAATGGGCGTGCATCGGGTGATTCATCTCCACTGGAAATTCAGCACAAAATTTGTGCAAAAAAAATAAACAATTTTTGCAACTGAATGCAGAACCAGAGATGTTTTCCCAACACACGTCGCAGACAATTGCCTCACCATCGTCGTTCACTTCACCCAGGATCAACGGATGTCCATGGCTAAAATGTTGAAGCTCCATTTCTCTCTCACTACAATGTGTATGTGGGTTTGTGTCTGTGTTTGATGATGTAAGTTCCCACAGCAACAAAAGCTTATAATAGCAATTGGGAAAAGTTTTAAGGTGATGAAAATTTTTTTATGAAAATGATTATGAGAGATTTGTGATTCGGATTACTTGATTAATATGTAGTGTTTTATTCTAAGTATAATTCAAGAGTTACAAAATTTTCATAATTACTTTTATAAAAGATTTTTAATGATACCTAATATTACTAATAAGAATAATATATTGCACAGACTATAGTAAAAAACAGAAGTTGACATGTATCGATAGATTATTGGTTGTTGACAGCTGTTTCCAGCTTGACACAACAAGTACATTGAAATATGTAAATTAAAATGAATCGTTTATGTAAGTGATAGAAATGCCAAAAAGAGTAGGATTAATATATTGAAAAATGATTATCAAATATGCCCAAAAATGATTATCAAATATGCCCATGAATTTCATTGGTTGACGAGTACCGCTCAGCAAACATTGTATAGAGAACATTATCATTTAAATAATAAATTATAAGTAAATTAAACCTATACTAAATTATAAGTAAATTAAACCTATACTTTTTTATATTTGTTTAAAATATAAATTATTTGTTATGGTTTAAAAAATTATAAATATCTCTTTATTAGAATTTTTTATTTAACAAAATTAATTGAAAAAATAAAATTTTTAACTGTTAATCTATACAATAATAAAATTATCTAAATTATTAATTGAAATAAAAATTTAACATTATTAAAAACCGTTAATTAACCTGATGATTTAATAATAAAAAGATTTATTTATTATGAAATTAGAAACCTCAAAGAGGCATAATGTAATTTCTAAAATCACATATGATAATTTGTAATTTAACTAAACCTCAAGAGGTATGTTTGTAATTTACCCCAAAAAATTAGATCTAATTTTCAAGACTAGTGATATGACAATCAATTAGGATATTCTCTCTCATATTTCTCTAATCATCAATTAATCATATCACTTACACATTATTAAATTTATTATAAAATAAATCTAAAAAATAAATTTATATAGTATCATTTTCTAGTAATTAATGATATACACGTTTTATGACAAAAACTTAAGTCGTTTGACATTTGTCAAAAATGTTTGGGATCTTTTTGGGGATAATTCTGACCCCTTCAAAGTGATCCTGGTTTTTTATATATGGATGGGGCCGACTAACATATATGTGAGATCTATATCACGAGTGATCCAGATTTACAAAAGTCTTGTGAAGTCTTATGAAGGTAAGGGTCTCAATCATTATTTGACATTTATATTAGGGACAATTACATTGACATCGTGTCGGTGTATATTAATTGCCTCACCATCGTCGTCCACTTCACCGAGGATCAACGGATGTTCATGGCTAAAATGTTGAAGCTCCATTTCTCTCTCACTACAATGTGGGTTTGTGTTTGCGTTTTTTTTTTTTTAACGGAAGTTCGTGTCTGTGTTTGATGATGTTAAGGTCAAATTTGACAAGTTGAAAAAAGTTAAAAAGTCAAAAAGTTACTCGAAAAGTTAAAAAATTATCACTATTCACCAAAAATCAAAAATTACGGCTGCACAACTCTCAATCCTAATTTTTCTCTACACACTAATTTATACAATTTTTTAATACACATTTTTTCATAAAAAGTCAAAAAATTAAGCCAAACATCTATATTTTTTTTCCTCAATTTTTTAGTCTAAAAAAAATAAAAAGTACATTTATTTAGGACACCCCAAACAACCCCTAAGTTCAAACAGCAACAAAAGCTTATAATAAGAATAAAATATTGCACAAGTTCCCACAGCAACAAAAACTTATAATAAGAAATTAGTTTGAGTTTTTTGGATTAAATTTTTTAAAAATTGAGTTTTTTAATTTTTTAATTTTTTTATTTTTAGTGAATATTTTTTAAATTTTAAATATTTTTTTATTTTTTTAGATGTACCTTACTTAAATATATCTAAAAAGTAAAGAATTTGTGAAAAAATATTTTAAAAAATTAATAATTACATAAAAATACAAAAAATGTATTGAATTATTATTATTTTTTTTATATTTTTAGTATTTATTGAATTTTTAAAAGATTTCTTTTATAATTTTTGTTATTTTTTAAGTGTATTTATGTTAGGTATGTTTAAAAAGTAAAAAATTCCTTAAAATATTTAAAAAATTTAATAAAAACAAAAAAATACAAAAAATAAAAATAACTTTTTGAAAAATGTTCTTAAAAAAATAGAACTAACGAAGCTGAACAATATATTGCACAGACTATAGTAAAAAAAGTAGAAGTTGACATGTATCGATAGATTATAGATTCTTGACAGCTGTTTCCAGCTTGACACAACAACTACATTGAAAAATGTAAACCAAAATGACTGGTTTATGTAAGGGATAGAAAGGCCAAAAAGACAAAAAGACTAGGATTAATATATTATATCAACAAAAATGCTTTAGAATTTTAGTATTTGAGTTCTAATAGCTCTAATGGAAAGTGAGTCCACTCTGATGTAATGTTTATATTTTATTTTAAATTTTTTTTTTTTTTACTTTGACACGTCATTAGAGTTCAAATTAAAACTCTAGATTTAAAGTTCCGTAGCATTTCCCTTATCAATCGCGATTGGGACCTCGAATCCGAGGTCCCCCGAATCCCCCGAAACCATGAAACGACGTCGTTTCATGGTTTTAATTTTTTTTTTTTTTTTTTTTTCAGCAGACGGAGACGAAAATGGGGGAGGGGGAGGGGGAGGGGAGGGGAGGAAGAGAAGGAGGTGGAGGGGAGGGGAAGGGAGGGGGCCAATAAACTCGGGGATGAGGCAGGGGCGGAGGTCGGGGCGGCGAGGTAGAGCCGGAGCTGCGGCGAGGCAGAGCCGGAGCTGCGACGAGCTGGAGCTGGGACGAGCGACGGCGGGCGATGATCGGGCGGCTGCGACGAGCGTCGGCGAGCGACGATCGGACGGCGAGACGACGCCTCTCTCCCCCCTCTCTCTCTCTCTCTCTCTCTCTCCCTCCCTCCCTCCCTCCCTCCCTCTTCCTCTTCTTCCTCTGCGTCAAAAATGGCAGAAAAGAAGAAAAAAAAAAAAAAAAAAAAAAAAAAAGCCTAAGCCCAAAACGACGTCGTTTTGGGCTTAGGGGGATTCGGGGCCTCCCAAATTCGAGGTCCAAAACATTTTTCTTCCCCTATATCAAATGCACATGGGTTTCATTGGTCGACGAGTACCGTTCAGCAAACACTAGTTGACATTATCATTTAAATAATATATTATATTATAAATATATAAATAATCATATAAAAATGTGTAAATAACCTTAAAAAATTTGGAACAATACGAGTACTGTTCGGCAAACATTAGTTAACATTATCATTTAAATAATATATATTATATTATGAATATGTAAGTGATCATATAAATATAAAAATGTGTAAGTAATCTTAAAAAATTTGGAACAAAACAAAATTATCACAAATTCACGTAAATAATATATCATAAAAATGTGTAAGTTAACACAAATTTTCTATAAGTGATCTTGCAAATTTTTTATGGCAGGCAAAATCATATAAGTTTTTACGAAATTTCGCAAGTGGTCTCACAAAAATGCGTACGTAACACAAATTGAAGCAAGTCATTTTAGAAAATTTTGATTTAACAAAAATACGTAAATTTTCACAAACTCACGTAAATGATCTTATAAAAGTGCGCAAGTAAACACAAATTTCTCATAAGTCATCTCATAGAAGTTTTGAACAATACAAAATCAAGTAAGTTTTCACAAAATTACACAAGTGATTTAAAAAAAATGCGTAAGTAATACAAATTCGAGTAAGTCATTTGAGAAAATTTTGATCTCACAAAAATACGCAACTTTCACAAATTCACGTAAGTGATTTTGAAAAAAATGCATAAGTAACACAAATTCGAGTAAGTTATTTGAGAAAACTTTGATTTCACAAAAGTGCTCAAGTTTTTCACAAACTCACACAAGTGATCTCACAAAAATGCGTAAGTGAACACAAATTTCCCGTAAGCCATCTCATAAAAATTTTAAACAATACAAAATCAAGTAAGTTTTCACAAACTCATATAAGTGATCTCATAAAAGTGCGTAAGTAACACAAATTCAAGTAAGTCATTTGAGAAACTTTTGACCAACACAAAATAGTTTTCTAAAAATCACGTAAGTGACCTCACAAAAATACTTATGTAACACAAATTTGAATAGTTATTCGTCAATTTATCCAATCAATTGTCGAAACTAATCAATTGGCCAATTGATCAGTTATGTCCAAGCCATTCGATCAATTGCAAACTCGATTGGAGTGACCAATTTTTCCAATCAATGCTTTTGTAAAATTTTAGATGTGCAATCAATTGTAAAATAGATTGGAAGTGGTCAAGCCTTCCAATCAATTAGAAAATCGATTAGTGGTGACCAATCCATCCAATCAAATGCACAATCAATTCTTTTGCATGGTGTTCGACTGTTATCGACAAATATTCAAGTTAAAGACGACAAGTGTTACTTGAAATAACGAGGGCACTTTAGTGGATGTTGGTGTATGGTGATGTCCGTACAATACGATAGATAGATTGGTGATCTGATGGAAAAGAGGCTTATAATCAATTGGAAATATGAAAGAACTATGAGTTAAGGAAGAAAGATGTCTCCAGTAGCTTCATTGTTGAATAACAAGCGATTGTCTAGATTTTCAATTAGTTAAAGATGATTTTATTTTTTTTATAATTATTTTGTTGTCTAATTGATTCTAAAATATTAAATTATTAAAATTTTAATATTGTGCAATTAAAAGTTGATAGTAATAATTAGTTCATTGTCTTCAACTAGTGAAATTTCATTATCTTTAAACAGTGAAATTTAACCATAATATTAGTAACAAAGTGAAATTTCTACTAAAGGAGTAAAATTATAAAATTAAAACCAGGGACAGATTAGCGAGTAAATGGAAAAACTATGACTTGAAGAGAAAGATGTCGCTAGTGATTTCGTTGTCGAGCAACAAGTGATTGTCACTAGATTTTTAATTAGCTAATGATAATTTAATTTTTTAAAATTAATTCTATAATGTGTGTAGTTACCAAAATTTTAATATTGTTTAATTAAAACTTGATAGTAATAATTATTTCATTATCTCCAACTAGTGAAATTTCATTCTCTTCAAATAGTGAAATTTAGCCTCAATGTTTAGGTGAAATTTAACTATTAGCAAGTGAAAATTTTAGTAAATGAGTAAAATTTATAAAACTAAATGTCAAAGACGGACTAATGAGTAAATTAGTATATTTATTGAAGGGTTTAATCATTTTATAGTTCATATAGTAAAGTGATACTTTGTGATAGTTTTAGTAGAGAGGAGTAAATTGATACTTCATGATAGCTTTAGGACAGTCAAATAATAAGGGAGTGTGAGATATTTTCGTATAGTGGAAGAGAGGCCTACAATAATGTAGAATTGTAGAAGAATCACAAGTTCAATGAGAAAAAAGTATGTTTTGATCCCTTTGACAATTGCCTTTGCAAATTTTAATTTTTCCATCGACAAAATAGAAACAAAGAGACATAAATAGAAAGATAGAAAAATAAAAATAAACAAAGGCTCGTGAATGGATCTAGATAAGTGTTGGTAGATCTAAAATCTTATTGCCGCAACAATAGTGATGGACAATCATGAGACAGAGTTTGCATGGTGATGGACAATCGTGATGAATATTCAATTATTTATTTATGACAATAAAAAATAATATATCTTTTTTTTTTTTTAAATTTGAAAAACTAATACTAAGTTTGATTTAGAATTGAAAAATTATTTTTGAATTTTCAATACTTTTTTTTTTAAAGTGAATTTTATTAATATTTTAATTAAAACTTTTAATTTTTAAATTTAGTTAATCTAAATATAATTAAAAAATTAAAAAAATTGCTTAAAATATTTTTTAAAAATTCAGTGAAAATAAAAAAATATGAAAAATAAAAAATTTTAATTTTTTAAAAAATAAATCCTAAAAACTCAAACTAAACAAGTAGATTGGTTGCTTAGGCTTTGAAGAGTGCCATGCCATTCAGTTTGAAACCCATCAGTTTCAACTCCTCGGTTTTTATTTTTTGCATAGACATACCCCTTAACTTGGATAGATTGGTGATCTAATGGAAAAGAGGGTTATAATCAATTGGAAATATGAAGGAACTATGAGTTAAGGGAGAAAGATGTCCCCAGTGGCTTCATTGTTGAATAACAAGCGATTGTCTAGATTTTTAATTAGTTAAAGATGATTTTATTTATTTTTTAATTATTTTTGTTGTCTAATTAATTCTAAAATATTAAATTACTAAAATTTTTATATTGTGCAATTAAAAGTTGATAGTAATAATTATTTCATTATCTTCAACTAGTGAAATTTCATTATCTTTAAATAGTGAAATTTAACCATAATATTAGTAACAAAGTGAAATTTCTACTAAAGGAGTAAAATTATAAAATTATAAAATTAAAACTAGAGACGAACCAACAAGTAAATGGAAAAACTATGAGTTAAAAAGAAAGATGTTGCCAGTGATTTCGTTGTCGAGCAACAAGTGATTGTCACTAGTGTAACAAGTTGAATCAAATTGAATTTATACTTTAATCTCAGTTGGAGATTTATTTTAAATTATTAAATTCCATTCATTTTGGACCCAATTGATTGAATTGCGACCCATTAGTAACCATGTAATATTGTTATGGTTTTATTATTATTATTATTAGATTACCATAAAAGAGTTGTGAATATTTATGGTGTGTACTATTAAACGAAATATATTTTGTGGTGAGAAAATATTATATTCACTTTTGTCATTAAAGATGTTGAAATGTATTTTTAAATATATATATATATATATATATAGGTGTATATATATAGTTAGATATTTGTTTAATTAGATATTTGTTTAGGAAATATCTATAAAAGTAACCAAAAGGATTTTTTATTCAACTTTTGGGAGTTCTTGGGAGGTCTTGCCGTAAGAAAAGAAAAAAAAAGGGTTCTAAGTTGGTTTTTCTTGGGTTTAATCCAGTGTAAGTCATTTTTGACCCCTAGTACTTTGGATCAAGACGTAGAGGGCGGAAAAGGCGTCGTTTGGCTCCAAAAAAATTTAATTTCTGTTGCCGAAAATTTGAAAGCTTCTTGGCTCGTGGTAGGGATTTTTTTGTACACTTATTTATGTACTTTTACTTCATTATATGGAGCTTAGAGTTGTATATAGTTTAATTAAAATTTTTGAAAAATTTCTGATTTATTTGCTTAAAAGGAAAATTTTGAGAAAAATAAAGAGTTGATGCCCAAATTGCGAAAGTGTAAACTTGGAATATGTTTGTAAGGTTATAAAAGAGCTATGTTTTAAATTTGAACAAAAACGGATTTCGATTCCATCGCTTTTGAAATTTTTACCGTTTTGCGACCAAATGAGCATTTTTAAAAAAACAAATGAATTACGTTTAACTTTTGGGATTTTTGATCAAAATAGGATGTCATAGTTGAATAATGCTTGGGGAATGAGTTTGGAAAGAAAATGATGTTTTCTTGGGCATTAACGGTATTGTTTTGCTTAATATATCTGTTGGAATAAAACCGACACGGTTAGAAATGGACCTTGAGAGGTTACCGGATGTGATTGTGATATGAAAACTAGTGTAGTTGTTCATATTTGATGAGATGTGGAATAGATTGTATTTATCGAAATTTTTGGAATTTAATTGTTTAAATATCTGTTTAGAAATATCTGTTTTGGGCTATCGGAGGAGGATAGCCATGATTGTTGTAGAAAAGCATGAGACTTAGGTAAATCGAACCACATTTCTCATTTGTTTCATTGGACATTGAATTACATTAATTTCATTGGAAATGTATCTATTTTTGAGAAATGTTTTGGAAATGTATTTGTTTGCAAAAAGATGAATACTTGGTGACTCTGGGTAAGGGGTGTAGAACCGCGCGGTTAGGTGTTGAGCCTTCTAGTTTACTGGTAAAAATGACAGTGGTAGTACATTAGGGCTTACTTACATATACTCACCTAAAGATTCACAAAGCCTATATTTATGTAACAAATATGGTTTAAAATGAAAATGACTTTATATTTGTTGTTGCATCTCAGCATTGCATGCTTTATAAAAAGAGAGATAAACTGTTTTATCATGAGCACGACATGAGCATACTCCTCTTTAGTCTTGTCATGGTCCATATGTTGTGTAGTATATTTCTATTGGACTGTGGCTCACCCTATAAGGGAAACCATTTCAGGTATAGGTGATATGCCTCCGTCAAGGCACTGACTTGGGAGGACTCGAAACTGAGGCTTCATTTTTGTTTTATTGTTATTTGTTGAATATAAGCTAATGGTTGTATTTGTGTTGAGTTGAAACTCCATTTTGTGTAACCAAGAATGTTCTTGAATAAATTTGTAAGCCTGCAGGGCATTTATTATCTGTTTGGCTTTAATTTCATACTTGTTGTAAAATGCATGCTAGGGATTGGAACTGGGGCATTGAGATGTGAATAGCATGTTTTTGGCATTTGAGATTTAATGGAAATAGATGTATGGAATAATTAGTTACATATATGTGTTTGTCTATCATGCGGGTTTTGTTGCATAAATAGATATACCCTACCCAATTTTCGGGGTGTTACAACTAGATTTTTAATTAGCTAATGATAATTTAATTTTTTTAATTAATTCTATAATGTGTGTAGTTACCAAAATTTTAATATTGTTTAATTAAAACTTGATAGTAATAATCACTACTAAAATTTCAGCTTTTTGCGACGGTAAAATACCGTCGCTAATACTCCTAATGCCGTCGCAAAAAACTTTTTGCGACGGCAAATGACTTTTTGTGACGGCAAGAGGAGGGCCGCAACTGGTGGCGTTGCAAAAGAGTTTTTGTGACGGCACAGTACCGTCGCTAATGTTTTGCGACAGCATTTTTACCTTTTGCGACGGCACTTTGTAGTCGCTAATAATATTTGAAATTTCTTGACTTTTTGCGACGGCACTATTTTACCATCGCTAAAAATGTTATTTGAGACGGCAAAAAATGCAATCGCTAATAATCTTTTTTTTTTTTTTTTGCAACGATAAGAACACTATTTTTGCGACGGTGTGGTGTCGTCGCAAAAAGTATTAAAAATATGATTTTTTTTTTTGCGACAGTGTACTACCGTCGCAAAAAGTATTAAAAAATAATAAAATTTCTATTTTAAATAATAAAATTTCTATTTTAAATAATAAAATTTCTATTTTTTACAACAGTTTAGTGCCGTCGCAAAAAGTAAAACCTATAACAAAATCAATAAAAATATTAAAATTTTCTGCTTTTTGCGACGGTGTAGTGCCGTCACAAAAAAGAAAAAAACATCTTGCGATAAAATTATTAAAAATATTAAAATTTCTCCATAGTAATATAAAAATTCCTGTATAAAAATAACAATTTCTTCATAATAAAATTTTCTTCCATTCATAATTACACATCAACAAAATTATCCCACTACATAATCTTCCATAATACATATATAATGTTTAAATATATTATTTTGTTCATAATTCAAAATAACATAAACCAAAATTAAATGTTTTTCTCATCATTCTTCGTAGATAACAAAAACAAAAGTTAGCCACATTCTCCACAGGCATGCATTTCACAAGAAGCACACTCCTACATGAGAAATATCTAAAAAATAAAAATTAAAATAATTAATGACAATATAATTATGTGTTAATGTTAATTACAAAAAAAAAACATAAAAATTTAACAACTACTATAACATTAAATACAACATTTTTTTTGTTAGTCATCAAATTCCAGATGGATAATTAAACATCTCAATCAAATACAAAAATAAAAATTTAACTACTATAGAATCAAATACAAAAAAAAAATTATAAATTTTAATACTGTAACAAAAACTAATCACCATGTTTGATTCTTAAATTCTGACTTCAATTTTTAAAAAATTTTAAAACTTTTATTTGGTTATCTAAAAAATCACGAAAAAAAAAAATCAAAATTCAATTTTTTGGATGAAGTTGGGAAATAAATAAATATTCTCTATTTAACATAAAGTGATTAGATGGACAGAATAAATACTAAGGATTCTATTTGTCTTAATAGACTGTCAATTGTTTTGTTTATTACATCTTCATCAAACCAAACTTCTTTCCATTCGGTTGTTATGATAAGATTCTGTACTACTTTTGATTTGAGATTTTTTTTTTTTTGTGATTAAACTTCATCATTTACATTGCCCAAAATCCAATATAAAAGAAATTTTGAATTTCACTTGCAAAATTCAAAAAAGTAAAATTAAACAATAGTCACCTCTTAAAAAATACTTGTTTTTTATTTTCCAAGCTAAACAAAGTTGAATGGAAAAATGAATTGAATGTGCAATGAGATGGATGGAAGGTTTACGTTTCAGCAAAAATCAAATAGTTTAATTCTAGAATTGAAAGCTTCATTGAGGACGAGAAACAAAGTGACGATCTCCCAACTCTCAGCATAAGATGTGTTTAATTTGGTGAATCAGTAAAGCTAGAAACAAAACTACAAAAAAATAAAAGTAAAATTTTGGACCATGCAAAGCGAGCGCATACCATTTGAGCTACATCCCCACTAGCCAATCATAAGTTTCATATGTTATCTTTCTTTGGTAATCTAAAAGTTTCCAAAACATCTCAGCACCGAGTAATAATCTCATCTTCCAAAAATACCATAGTGAAAACATGTCCAATTAAAACAAAGGTTCTATATCCTCAAATAAATGAATAATTTGATTGAATACACAACTATATATTATTTTATAAAAGAATTAATTTCTTTAAAAATGTTGATCAATTAACATACCATTCAGAGACAATTATTAAATTTGTGCAGACATAAAATTTACAATAATACAAGTTTTATTGATCATGAATTCCAAATTTATGCATATCTCAAATCAACAATACTCCAAAATTTACCTAAAAAATTAATAACTCAAATTTATTTTATATATAAACCTTACACTTCATCAATTCAATTTATACCACACAAACACATTCAAAATAAATTCAAAATCCAATCACAACCAAATACCAAGATAATGTAGAAAATGTCAAGTCACAACCAAATCCTACTCGGGTCGTCTCTCAAGTCACAATCAAAAATACCCAAAATGATGATTCTTTAGAATAATTTTGTATCTGCTTTGGTTCCTTGACCATATGATTTGATTCAAAAAGAGTATACCAAACAACACATTTTTTACCCCTTTTGTTTAGAAGAAAAAAATTGCAAGTCGGAGTAAAATGATCATTCTGAATTGGAAATAAGCAAAGGCAAAATGATAAACTTCAAGTGGTTAAGCATGAAGGAGGTGGTGGTGGTGGGAGCAATAATGGAGATGAGCTGGATGATCCTGATTTACCCAAGCAGGTCCACTGTTTCCATTTATTTTTTCAATATATTATCCTGGCAGTGTTTTGACTAGTTTTTGTGAGCTCAACTTTGGTAGATTTTAAGGAACTAAATTATCAGGATAAAAAAGAATGGATATTTAATTGTTAGTTTACGAAGTCTCTTTTTATTAAAAAAAAAAAAAACTTTATGAATAAAATAATTGGTTTATTGATTAGCTGTTGGTCTTTTGATTACAATTAATTATGTATTTCTTTAATTAATCTTTAGCTAGGTGTTGGATGACAGCTACCTTTGGAGAGCAATTGGCCTCCGAACTGTGGTTATTCTAAAAGAATCGTTAGTTATGCAAAAAAATTGCAATTGGAATAGTTATTTTGCAAACAAATTACTTCTCAAAGTTTATTGTAATTACTCAATTAGTATTAGATTCGTCACGAGTAACATTAGATAAGTTCCTCATTCATCTAACCTTTGGGTCACTGTTTGATGGAAGAACTTTACAGACAAGAGAATGTCTTTTGGCAGTGAGGTTTGATGACATATAAAAACAATCATCAGTCATGTCAACTTGTTATTTTACATTTTTTATTTCTAGCTTAACCACCGTTTCTAAATATTATTGTTGTAGAAGAAGCAACTTGGAAATAAGTTTATATCATGAATGTGTCATATTGATCATTAAAATAAATATTGAGAAAGAAGTGCCTAGTTTAGTATTCAAGGTTTAAATGTAAGAATTATTAACCAGTATTTTGTGACTCTTAATATAACCATTAGTGGGGTAAGTATAGGCTCAGTACTTGAACAAATATGTACAAGTTAATGGTAATTGTGGCAGTTACACTCCATGAATTTCTACGATGTTATAAATATCAGAAGAAAAAAGAGAAGCAACACTAATTAGCTCACCTCATATAATCATAAGCATAATAACCAGTTTTCTTCTTATGTAAAAAAAAAAAAAGAAAAAAAAAAGAAGAAGCAAATGACTTGATTTTAAACATCATCCACAATTAACAGCAGTTTACTTTTTTGGAAAATTCTTGTAGACTATTAATTCTAACTGGACATTTCACATGGATTTGCAAGCTGAAATGTGAACTAGATTGTCTATGAAGGCACAATCATATATGTTTTTGGAAATGTATTACTAATTATGTCTTCTCTTTTCATTAGGATGGATGAAGGAAGGCAGCCACTTTCGAGGAAGTTACCAATATCATCAAGCAAGATAAACCCATACAGAATGATCATTTTACTCCGACTTGCAATTCTTGGATCATTTTCTATATCCATTTTTTTCTTTCATGGCAGGTACTTATTACAGCTCTATCTATAGAGCAGATGTGGCTCATTATGTGCATTGTTTGTTTTCTCCTACATATTACATATATATGGTTGAAATTGAAATTTGGTACACTGAATTGGAATAAGCGCAGGTGTATTTTACAAAAATAAGCAACGAAATAATGCAAAACCTAGGGCATCAGCATAGATAATGGGGATATTTCAAAAATTTGATAAACTGAATGCATATATATATATATATGTATGTATGTATAAACATGTGTGTGTGTGTGTGTGAGAGAGAGAGAGAGAGAGAGACAGAGAGATGAGTAAAGAGTAAAGAAAGAAAGACATACGAGATGTTGAGGTGGCGGAAGAGGAGGCCGAGAATGGCGAGTGAGGAGAGGAGGACACCAGACTCCCGCATATCATCCCTATCACCGCCTTCCCTCCTCCTCCTCCTCCGACGCTGCTACTGCTTTTGCACTCCGGAGCCCTTTCCATTCACACAGTAGCCTCGTCTGCCGCCGCTTGCCCTCATCTATCACTCTATGTCGTCTTCCGCTGCTCGCCGTCGATCGTGAGAGAGAGAGAGAGAGAGAGAGAGAGAGAGAGAGAGGGGGGTGTAAAAAGAGATTAGGGATTTTTGGTTTTGGGCGGGGGGTTCTGAGATTGGGGATTTTTTGTTTGGGAGGGGGGTGAAAAAAAAAAGGGGAAAAATAGCGAGAATGGAAAAATAATAATAATAATTGGGTCACAAATGAAATTTAAACAACAAAACGTGGTTTAAAACCTTTTTTTTTTTTTTTTTTTTTTTGCGGCGGGGGTTGCCGTCGCCAAAAAAAATTATTTTTTGTTAAAATAATTATTATTTTTAGTTATTAAGATTGAAAATTTATTTGTTTTATTTATTTAATGAAAAAAAAATTATTATTATTTTTTATTTGGTAGAAGTAGAGATAATATTTTGTAGTAGAGGAGAGGGAGCAGCAGTAGTGGTGAAGATGGTGGATAAGAGATGATGGTAGTGGTGGTGATGGCGAAGGAGAGTAGTGGTGAAATTGTGATAGTGGTAGAGTAGATGGAGTGGCAGGAGTGAAGCAGAGGTAATGGCAGTAGTAGTGGCAATAGTGGTAGTGGTGGTAGTGGAGTGGTGGCGATGGTAGTAATAATGATAGTCGTAGAAGTGAAGTGGCGACCGTGGTAATAGTGGTGGTAGTGAAATGGCGTTTGCAGTAGTGGTGAAGGTGGTAGAGGAGATGGGTGGTGAGAGAGAGAGATAAGTGAGAGACAGATAGATGAGAGAGAGAGAGAGAGAGAGAAACAGAGATAGAGACAGAGTGGTGAGCGAGAGAGAGACAAAGTGGTCGCTAAAAATGCATTTTCTTGTAGTGGATCGATAAATCGAGAAGGAGCTCAGTAAATAGAGAAGACGGAAGGGAAAAAGCAAGCAACGCGAACACAGTGGAGGAGAGAGAGAAAGAGAAGAGAAAGAGACAAAAAGAGAAAGAGATAGAGAGTGAAAGACAGAAAAAGAGACAGAAAGAGAAGAGAGATGAACGAGAGAGACAGAGAGAGATAGAGAGAAGAGAGATGAGCGAGAGAGACATAAAGAGAAAAGAGATGAACAAGAGAGACAGAGAGAAGAGAGATGAGCGAGAGAGAGGTGAGAGAAATAGAGAGAAGAGAGATAGAGAGAAAAGAGATGAGCAAAAGAGACAAATAGAGAAAAGAGATGAGAGAAGAGATAGATAAATGAGAGACACAGAGAGAGAGAGAGAGAGACAAATAGACAGACAGAGAGAGAAGAGTGATGAGTGAGAGAGAGAAAGAAAAGAGAGAGAGGAAGATGAAAAAATAGGTGAAAAGATATAAAGAGAGAGAGAGAGAAAAAAAAAGAGAGCGAAAAGAGATAAACGAGAGAGAGACAGAAAGAGATAAGCGACAGAGCGAGAGAGAAAAAAAGAAAAGAGAGACAGAGAGAGAAGATAGATGAAAGAGATAGAGAGAAGAGAGATGGACGAGAGACATAGAGAAAAAGATAGAGACAAACAGACAGAGAAGAGTGATGAGTGAGAGAGAGAATGAGAAGAGAGACAGAGACACAGAGAGAAGGAGAGAGACAGACAGACAGAGAAGAGTGATGAGTGAGAGAGAGGGAGAGAGAAGAGAGACAGAGACACATAGAGAAAGGGAGAGATAGACAGAGGAGATAGAGTGGCAGTGGTAGAGGATAGGTAATGGTAGTAGTAGTGGTAGTGGTGGTAGTGGAGTGGTGGCGATGGTGGTAGTAATGGTAATCGTAGAGGTGGAGTGGCAATAGTGGTAGTAGTGGTGGTAGTGGAATGGCATTTGCAGTAGTGGTAAACGTGGTAGAGGAGATGGGTGGTGAGAGAGAGAGATGAGTGAGAGACAGATAGAGAAGAGAGATAGAGAGACAGAGAGACAGAGACAAAGTGATGAGCGAGAAAAGGACAAAGTGGTCGATAAAAGTACATTTTCTTGTAGTGGATCGATAAGGAAAATGCCCTAGACCCCCAGTGGGAGTGACCCCGACCACCCCCACTATTTTTTGATTGGCTCAAAATTTTTTATTTTTATTTTTTTCACTCTTGCTCTCACAGCCCCCCACGTGGAGGTGGGGGTGCTGGGGGTCACCCCTCACTGGAGGTCCCCAACATGGTTGGATCGATAAATCGAGAGGGAGCTCAATAAATAAAGAAAAGATGAAGGAGAGAGTGAGCAAGGCGAACACAATAAGGGAGAGAGAGAGACAAACAGACAGACAGACAAACAGACAAGTAGACAGAGAAAGAGAAGAGTGATGAGTGAGAGAGACATAGACAGAGAGAGAAAGAGATAGAGATAGACAAAGAGAGAAAGAGATAGAGAGAAAGGGAGACAGAAAAAAAGAGAGAAACAAGAGATGAGCAAGAGATAAACAAAAAGAGAGAGAAAGAAAGTGAAAAGAGATTAACGAAGAGAGACATAGAAAAAACAAGAGACAAAGAGAGAAGAGAGATGAACGAGAGAGATAGAGAGAGATAGAGAGAGACAAAAAAAGAGAGAAACAAAAGATGTTCGAGAGATAGACAAAGAGAGAGAGAGAGAGAAAAAAAATAGTGAAAAGAAATAAACGAGAGAGAGACAGAGAGAGATAAGCGAGAGAGATAAAGAGAAGAGAGAGAGACAGAGAGAGAAGAGAGATGGGCGAAAGAGAAAGAGAGACAGACAGACAGACAGAGAAGAGTGATAAGTGAGAGAGAGAGAAAAGAAGAGAGACAGAGACACAAAGAGAAAGAGACAGACAGACAGACAGAGAAAAGTGATGCGTAAGAGAGAGAAAGAGAAGAGACACAGAGAGAAAGAGAGAAACAGACAGACAGACAGACAGAGAAGAGTGATGAGTGAGAAACAGAAAGAGAAGAGAGACAGAGATAGAGACAGAGAGACAGAAAGATGAAAAAATGGGTGAAAAGAGAAATGTTATATCAAAAGAGTAAGACGACGCCGTTTTTTTCATTTTTTTTTTTATGATAGAAAAATACCATTGCATTTATTTAAACCATTTTGTATCTATATATATGAAGTCTTCTCAAAGCCATAATATATATACATATATATATTTTACTTTTTTTTTTGGCAACGGTACCTATTACAGTCGCAAAAAACTATTTCTTTTTTTTTTTTTGCGACTGCAGCTGGTGCCGTCGCAAAAACTCTATTTTTTTGCGACAACAATCTCTGCTGTCGCAAATACTCTATTTTTTTTTTGCAACAGCAAGTTGTGCCGTCGCAAAAAGTCACATTTTTCGTGATGGTAAGCTGTACCGTCTCAAAAAGTCACATTTTTTTTGTGACAGCAAGTTGTGCCGTCTCAAAAAGGCACATTTTTCGCGACGGCAAGTTGTACCGTCTCAAAAAGTCACATTTTTTTTGCGACGGCAAGCTGTGCCGTCTCAAAAAGGCACATTTTTTGCGACGACAAGTTGTGCCATCTCAAAAAGTCATATTTTTTGCGACGGCAAATTGTGCTGTCTCAAAAGGTCACATTTTTTGCGACGACAAGTTGTGCCGTCTCAAAAAGTCATATTTTTTGCGACGGCAAATTGTGCTGTCTCAAAAGGTCACATTTTTTGCGACGACAAGTTGTGCCGTCTCAAAAAGTCATATTTTTTGCGACGGCAAATTGTGCCATCTCAAAAGGTCACATTTTTTGCGACGGCAAGTTGCGCCATCACAAAAAATGACTTTTTGCGACGGCAAATGTGCCGTCGCAAAAAGTTCCGTCTCATAAACCCACTTTTCTTGTAGTGAATTATTTCATTATCTCCAACTAGTGAAATTTTATAATCTTCAAGTAGTGAAATTTAGCCTCAATGTTTGGGTGAAATTTAACTATTAGCAAGTGAAATAAATGAGTAAAATTTATAAAACTAAAAGCCAGAGACGAACTAACTAGTAACTTAGTATATTTATTGAAGGGTTTAATTGTATCATTTTATAGTTCATATAGTAAAGTGATACTTTGTGATAGTTTCAGTGGAGAGGAGTAAATTGATACTTCATGATAGCTTTAGGACAGTCAAATAATAAGGGAGTGTGAGATATTTTCGTATAGCAGAAGAGAGGCCTACAATAACGTAGAATTGCAGAAGAATCACGAGTTCAATGAGAAAAAAGTATGTTTTGATCCTTGTAGACGTCCCCGAACGCCCCGGGAGGGATGAGTCCCGTTCTGTTCATTTTGGGCTCACTACAGTTCAGGACTCTTCTTGTCACGGTTCTTAATCTAAACCAAAGAGTCCAAATCCGGCAAATCGTTTTGAGAAAACAGATTTTTTTTGAAAGAAGTGCCAAACATGGACTGTTTTGCCAGATACAGAGTCGCCACCTAAATATTTTATTTTTGGGGAAATTTAGGAAACCCTGACTCGTTTGCCTAAGGCCACGTGTCCGTCATCACCAAAGTTGCCTCGGCTCGGGAACTTGGGTACGATTGGGGAAGGTCACTTCGTGAGCACCCCGCTCGCCCGATCAAAGATCGGCCTCTACTAACCATAATATCGAGTTTTGAAAACCTTATGCATTCTTATTCCGGTTGTTAGCCTAGATTTACTATGTGATGCGCACAACATATAAGTATAGACTGGATCGCCTGAATTGGAACAAAACATTTCATGTTTGTTTTTGAAAGATGGTTTGCTACTCGCAAGTAGGCTTAAAATGCAGATTTTGCCACCCTCGGGTGGGCTTAGAAAAGATGGTTTTTCCACTATCTAGTGGGCTTAAAACTCACAGTTGATGATTTGTCCCAATCCAAATAACCCAACCTTCACCCACAGGCATTCAGGCAGTTATGTCATATAAGCAAATAGCCTCATGGTAAGCATGCTATCATGGCAGTCACTCACACACATGCAAGGATGCTAAAGCGTAAAAACTTACCGAGTACTTCAAGCCAAAACAGAAGCTAATTAGAAATCATGCATGATCCTAACTATACAGAGATGCCTAATGCAACACATGCAAAAATGCAACTAAGATAGGCTCGGCTATTCTAAACATGGCATATGGAATGCTACAGCTAACATGTATTCAACTTGGAATTGAAATACGATGCAGTGAGTATGATGCGCCCAGCCCGGTGCATGTAAGACAGATGAATGAATGCAAACATGCTATCATACTGTATGCTAATTGAAACATGCCCTAATCTAACCATCATAAGCTGGTAAATAAAATGGAGAAAGACGTGGGGTTGAAAGACATACACACACGTACACACACTTATTACAACATTGCCCTCGCGCAAAGGGTCCGAATAAATAATATACAGTCCCAAATGAATAATTTACAGTCCGAATAAATACAAAATCCTAATTAATTAACAAATTAATCTAGGATAGCAGTAAATTAGCATGCAAGCTAGGGACTGCCTCGACTCTGCTCCGGATGATGAATGATGCATGTTCGGGTTGCCTGGCGCGGAAATCCATCGCGATGCCCCGATTAGCCTCTGTTTACAATTAAGCCCGGAATATTGCGTGAAGCCCCAAAAGATTGCCGGTTTTTGATTTGCTGCAACAGAGAGCAGGAAAGGGACATGGCAATGTATTTTCACATATGTATGCTTAACTACTCTTCAGGGAGTGTAGTCCTCGATCCTCGTGCCACCAATCGCGCATCTCGATGCATGATGGCCGAGAGGTCGAATTGCACGACTTAATATGAAATGAATGCACATGAAAACATAACAAGGTCGAGACTCCATCATGGATAATCCGGAGTGTCGGTGACCGGGAATTTGAGACACGTTCCGTCACTCGAAGTACGAAACGTACCTCGTTTCCCATGCTCAGGCTAACTCCTATCCCAAACACAATGCGATATGCATGACATGCATGAATGCAACTAAGATACAACCTAACATGCACAATGCTATGAAATGGCATACACGATGCACGAGGTAACATGGCATATACAATGCGCTAACATACAACCTAGCATACACAATGCTATGAAATGAAATGGCATACACAATGCATAATGGACTTACACCAACACAAGCGGACCTCAGCCACACTCACATAGGAGGCCATTAGATGAAAATGAGACACTCGAGATGCGTGCACGCGTGCACGCGAACCGAGGACCGACCCTAAGGCACGAACGCCACTCTACCAAAGCATGGCAAAGCATGGAATATGGCATACAAACATGCGAATTTCAGCACTAAAATATGATGCTAAACAGCCCCGAAACATGGCAATATGGCACCCGATGCATGAGATGAACCCCGAAACTCAAAACTAGGCATATGCAATGACCTATAGCTATACAAAGCATGCATTATTTGATCATGAAGCATGAAGACAGAGTCAAGGCAGTCCCAAAACATGAACTTTCTTAGTTCAAAGCATGGCCAAAAGGTACTAGCAAGATGGGCTAAAATAGCATGCAATTTTGACTAGCAAACATGGTTTACATGGAAAGTATATGAAGCACATGGAATCTCACCAAACCAGAAAAAATCAGTGAACAAAACATGTGGAAATATGGCCAAATAATCACTGAAATGCAGCCAACATGTGCAAAAATGAGGAGCTCCTTTAGAGGGCCATGCAAGGAGTTATTAGGCACATACAAGATAGACATGAAGCATGACCAAAAAAACTCTGGAAATCAAATATGGTAGTCCTAAAACTCACCAAATTAGGCCTGAAAAGTGGCTAAGAAGCATGCAAAGAGGGGTCCCTTTGGAAGGCCAAAATGACCACCAAACAAGTCAAGGTGAGAGGGGGTCACCCCCCTCTGATTTGGAGGCTCAAAATAGTGTTCCAGCCACTGAAAATCCACTGGATTTCAGTGGCTAGAAGGCCAAACAAATCATGCAATTGGAGCTTAGGTGTAAGGCTCAAAACAAGGGACAATCAAGCATACAAGGAAGCATGTGATCTCAAATAAGAAAATGCCCTTAATAAAACATGAAGATGATGTCAAAACAAGCCTTTTTCCAGTTTATAAAAAGTCTAAAAAATGAACATAAATAGGGCTAATCTATCATGCAAAAATGGCCCTAAAAGAGAGAATAGAGACAAGGGACAGCAGCTGGCCCCAAATGACAAAGAGCCCTTCAACAAAGTTGAAGAGGGGTTCAAAAAAAGGTACTTTACAGTTTACATCAAGTCTCGAAAATGAACAAAAGTAAGGCTAAATCAACATGCAAGAAAAAGGCCTAAAAGAGGGATAAAGAGGCAAGTGGTAGCAGCTGACCTCAAACAGAGGAGAGCCCTTGAACTAAGTTGAAGAGGAGCTCAAAAAAAGACATTTTACAGTTTATGACCAAATCCAAAACAGCTCACAAATAAGCCTAAAATATCATGCAAAAATAGGCTTAAAAGAGGGATAAAGAGACAAGAGGTAGTAGGAGACCTCAAACAGCAAGAGGTCGTTGATCAAACATGGAGAGGAGCTCAAAGTAAGACTATTTTCAGTTTGGGTCGGAGCCCAAAAATGTAATCAAAAGGGAGTAAGATATAGAACAAGATAGTGCAAGAAAAGGGAAAATAGGAGCTTACCCTTGTAGCACAACTTTCAGCAACTTTTGGTCCAAGGAAATGAGCTTCCACCCTCTGCAAATAACCTCCAAGGGGCTGGAATGGAGTATGGAGATGTGGTGTTATGGGTTGGTGTATAAAATGGCCAAGAAGCTAGGGTTTTGGAGCTTGGAATAGAGAGAGATGGAGGTTTGTATGCAAAACTCCCAAATGATTTTTTTCCACCACTAAAATGAAGCTAAGGGTGCTGGTTTTAAAGAGGGAGAGGGGCAAAAAAAGGGGGAAAAAACAAATTCAAATTTTCCCCCAAAAGGAGAGACCCTCGGACAGAGGGTCAAATGCAGAATAGCTGGCACAGCTGGAACACACTCAGGAGGGCAAAAATGGCCGGCCAGCTCAAAAGGACCAAAGTGGTCAGCCAACCAGGCTAGGTGGCCGGCCGGCAGTTCAGGTGGCCGGCCGACCAGGTCAAAAGGGTCAAAGTGGCCGGCCACCCCTTAGGATGAAGCCCCAGAAGTTAGCTTTCCAATGCCGTAAACCTTGCATTAAAATTCCTCCTGTGGAAAAAGTTATGCCAGTTTTGGTGAAGCCACGCAGATTCCGTCCAACCGGATTGATCCCTACTTCAACAATCATATATCCCCCCTCCCGGACTTGTCCTTAGGAGATTCTTGAGTGTAAAATGAAGCCCCGGAAGTAAGATTTCCAACGGTGGTGGCCTCATATCTTATTCCTTTTGTGCAAAGAGTTATGTTCGTTTCGGTGAAGCCGCGCAGATGTTTTCCTCCTTCCGATTCAATGCTGAATCACTTTTGACCAAAAAAGCTGATTTTTCAGAAAAATTGCTGGCCTCCCACTCTCCTACAACCTTTCTAACAATGAAAATAAGGTCCCTGCCAAAAATGGACCAAGACGGATGCAAAACGAAGGTTCGGGGGCCAAAACACGCAGTTCGGGACCTCGAAAACAGGCTGTTAGGCACCGGAAGTGGCATTCAACCACGAAGTTGGTCTCTCGGACCACAGTGTCCCTCAAAAGGGAGGAAATAAGGTGTATGCCAAAAACCGGAGCAAACGAGGTGGTTAAGCGGTCCCGAACCGAGGCACACGGCCGACGGCTCTGAAAAACAGGAAACCGGGCTCCAAACGGGAAAATGGCCTACGACCACGAAACGTAGCCTACGGCCACTGAGAGATGATCTACGAGACCTCTCCCTCCCTTCGGGAAGAGAAAACAGAGAAAACGGGGCCTAGTTCGCAAACCGAGGCAAGGTACAAGAGAGTCCGGAAGTCCGGAGGCAAGGCTCGCAGCCGAGACTCCGCAACCTCAGAATGAGCACAATATGCAACATCACCAAGCACTCAATCGGTGACGTCTGAGTCTTAAGGTCGGTCAAAAATGGGGTGTCTACAATCCCTTTGACAATTGCATTTGCAAATTTTAATTTTTCCATCGACAAAATAGAGACAAAGAGACATAAATAGAAAGGTAGAAAAAAAATAAAAATAAAGGCTCGTGATGGATCTAGATAAGTGTTAGTAGATTTAAAATCTTATTGCCGCAACAATGGTGATGGACAATCGTGATGGATATTCAATTATTTATTTATGACAATAAAAATAATAATATATATATATAATATTTTTAAAAAAAATTTGAAAAACTAATACTATGTTTGATTAGAATTGAAAATTTATTTTTGAATTTTCAATACTTTTTTTTTTGTTTTAAGTGAGTTTATTAATATTTTAATTAAAACTTTTAATTTTTAAATTCAGTTAATCTAAATATAATTAAAAAATTAAAAAAATTGCTTAAAATATTTTTTAAAAATTCAGTGAAAATAAAAAAAACACAAAAAGTAAATTTTTTTAATTTTCTAAAAAGTAAATCCTGAAAACTGAAACTAAACAAGTAGGTTGGTTTCAACTCCTCGGTTTTTATTTTTTTCCATAGACATATCCCTTAACTTGATAGATAAATTAAATTGATGTATTTTTTGAATTTTAAAATGAGTTTGATTTAGAAGAATTGGGAAATAACTTTGAAGACAATTCTATATGGGGCACTAGATTGCATGCCTTGCAGACAACCCCACCTCACTAGTATACATATATGCATACATGTTTATTTCATTATGTATATATATATAATGTGAATTGTTGCAAGTGTGAATTTTTTAGAAATGTGAAAGTTATAATTGTGAACATTCATGCTTATAACTGCAACACAAAATCCTTTTTATCAATAAAACTTACTAAAACACTACCATATTTTAAAATAATTTAAAAAGTGGATTAATTACATTTTACCTTTTTGTAGTTCAGTCTAAAAATATATAGATTTTTTTAAATTAACTGTGTTTGTTTTACAAGCACTAAATTGAATGTGAGGCAGATATTGGGAAAATTCTATTTCCACACACCTACCTACCTCTGTACACACACTTAATGATTTATTTTTTTATTACAATTTTCTCCTAAAATAAAATTACTAAAGTGTCCTTATCTTCTCCACCAAAACCTTAATTTCTTCATCCCCTCTAATAGCCACTGCAGATGCCTCTTCACTTTCAGACCTTCTTTTTTAGATATTCAAAAATTGCAGTTGAGTAAACAACATCAGTGGCTCCAACTCACCCACTCAGAACTATAATTTCTTATATTGAGTTGTAATTGAAGTATTGAAGTGGTAATAATATGAGTTGTAGTCTCGTTATAAATCGATTATGATTGAAGTGTTAATAGTATGAGTTGTAATCTCATTTTGAACTATTCGGATAAATAATGAACCATATCTATGAATTGGATTGGATAATGAAACGGAAAGGGATTGAAACATGTTTGTGACTATGGATTGGTTACGGAAGAGATGTACGTTGATGTATATGAGTTGAACATTTATCAAATGTTAATGTTTTAGTTAATTCTCATATTATGTTTAGCGTATCTCTACTAAGCGTTGACTCACCCTATATGGGACATCATTTTTCAGGTACATGTGATATGTCGCCTCTAGGGATGTAGCTTGGGAGGTTTAGAAACTGAAGGCTTATTTTTGTAGTTATCTTTTGTATTACATGTAATTCAAGCCAAGGGCTTAATCTGTTAAGAGTTAGAACTCTCTTTTGTTGAAACCAAGTGTTGACTTGGAAAGTTTGTAAGCCCTTACGGCATTTACTTTTGTTGTCAGCATGTAATACTTTTTATAACGAATACTCTGATGGATGAATGTATTTTATTTTCTTATGTCTATGGATATCATGAATGATTGAGTTATATGGGTTTTTTTTTAGAGCGTTACAACTTGGTATCAGAGCATACCGGTTTGAATACCTTGGGTACGTGGGAAGTGGTTAGTACCACAATGGGTTTGTCTCGTTTGTTAGAGACTTATGCATGATGTTATGTGCTTATGTGATTACATGTTTATATGATTATGTGGGTATGGGATTTAGTTTCTAGGATCTTGATCAGGTCCATGGGTTTCTGGGAGTCCTGTTGGAAAGGCACTTGATCACTGCCGTTTCTAACTGGAACTCTAGCAACGCCACGGGACGGTCATTATCTGGAAATGAAATTCGTAAGTGGTTATGTGATTATGTGCTTATGTGGAGTGAATTACAGTTGTCCATCGTATTAGGATGCGAGTGAAATAGCTTCGACACATTTGTGAATGTGCTAATCTTTTGTTACCTTTATTAGATGTCAGACGAGGACGTGGTGGTAGGCGTGGTAGGCCTAGGAGGCAGAGATGCCTATATCGGATAAAATTCAGGCACAGGAGGAGGGAGTTGGTTAGGCCAATGTGGCCGAGCCAGTAGGTCAGCAGGCTATAGGCGCCTTAGCCCGCGAGATGGCAGGAGCGTTGAGGGAATCCATGGACATTCTCCGAGCTGAGAATGAAGCCCAGGCCCATGTAGCTGAGGCAGGGCTATCCTTTCTGAAGAGGGAGTTTTTTCCATCGAATCCAGATGAGTTTCTGGGTGATCCAAAAGAGTCACTGAAGGCTGATGAGTGGCTAGAGCAGATGACAAAGACGTTTGAGATGCTAGGCATCGAAGACGGAGGTTTGTGGGTGACCTTGGCATCCTTCCAGTTGAAGGGAGACACGGGTCAGTGGTGGAAGTTTGTGCGAGGTGCGCATTAGGGGAACTTGGAAGGCATTTGTTGATGCCTTTCAGGAGAAGTTCTTGCCTCCCACTGTTAGGGAGAAGTTAAGAGACCATTTCTATCAGCTCAAGCAGCTGAATACACTAGTGGCCGAGTTTGAGGCCACCTTTACCAGCTTATTGAGGTTTGCACCAGAGTTAGTGGAGACCAAGGAGCGTAGATGCTTGGAGTTCGAAAAGAAGTTGAGGACTGACTCATGTTTCGAGTGGCCGGGTCCATGACTAGGGAGTATAGGCGCCTTGTGCAGGCTGCTGCCCATCTTAAGACCATTATGCATGCAGAAGAAGAGAGGATGAGGGGCTCCAGGATGAGTCAGGAGGGTTAGGGGGACGATAAGAGGCAGAGATGTTCTAATCCTCAGCAATCCCAGGAGCATATTCTAGATCCACCTTTCCAGTGCCGAGTTCAGGTTCTGGGAGAGGCAGTCAGGAGACATCACTTGTTACAAATGTGGTCAGTTGGGCCACAAGTCTCCAGCTTGCCCACAGAGGAGAGGAGGGCAGAGAGCAGCTTCTTCTTTGGCTCGTCCTCTGAGCCAAAGTCAGGGCAAGGCCAGCCGCTTTCGTGTTATCAGTGTAGGCAGGCAGGGCACCTGAAGAGGTTTTGCCCGCAGTTGAGTGGCACATCTGGTGTGTCTGGTTCGAGGCAGACACAGAGTCATCAGCCAGCTCAGTCAGTTCAGGCCTCGAGGGCTAATTAGGGAGCCTCTTCGGCTCAGCCTGTGCAGCAGTCTTATGCTCGAGGGGTGAGCAGGTAGACCAGAGAGCTACAGGGCACATGTATGCTGTTACAGCGCCGGATCTTGTACCGGCTCCATCCGTCGTGAGAGGTACCTTTTTGTTTTGCAACTCGGTTGCTAATGTGTTGATTGATACGGGTGCATCCCATTCTTTTATATCTTCTGTTGTTGCTTCTGTTTTGGGATTGGAGTTGGCGCAGTTAGCATCTCCTATTTGTGTTGTATCACCCATTGGGGTGAGATGGTTTTGAAACAGGGGTGTCGGGGTTGTGATATAGAGGTCGCTGACCGTCGGCTTCATTTTCTTTTGTATTGATGGATATGTTGGGTTTGATGTGATTTTGGATATGGACTGGTTATCGTCATACCGGGCTATTATAGATTGCTACGGTCAGAGGGTTACTGTATGTATCTTGAACGGGATTGTTTTCATTTCTTGGGAGATCGGGTTAGTAGGGTGTTACCACCGGTGTATGATCTGCGAGGGCGGAGTGAGCTTAGTTGTCTTCTCGCTAGCTGTATGAGTAGTGAGTGTGATGAGACCCGGACTGAGTTGCCCAGAGTGGTTTGTGAGTACTCAGACGTCTTTCCCGAGGATCTTGTTAGTTTGCCACCCTATTGAGAGATTGAGTTCTCTATTGACTTAGTGCCTGGCACGACACCGATTTCTATGGCACCGTATCGTTTCGCCCCAGCCGAGTTGAAGTGAGTTGAAGATTCAACTCTAGGAGTTATTAGATAAAGGCTTTATCCGACCTAGTACTTTGCCTTGGGGAGCACCTGCCTTCTTTGCTAAAAAGAAAGACGGGGCTTTGAGACTTTGCATTGACTATCGAAAGTTAAACCGAGCTACAGTTAAGAACAAGTACCCTATGCCTCGTATAGATGATTTGTTTGATCAGTTGAAAGGGTCCCGTTGTTTCTCTAAGATAGACTTGAGATCGGGTTACCATCAGTTGAGGGTCAGGGAGGAGGATATCCCGAAGACGGCATTCCGTACGCGGTATGGCCATTATGAGTTTCTGGTGATGCCTTTTAGGCTCACAATGCACCGGCTGTGTTTATGGACTTGATGAACCGGATCTTCCGGGAATTCTTAGATCATTTTGTAGTCGTTTTTGTGGACGACATTTGATTTATTCACCTTCTCAAGAGGAGCACGAGGAACACTTGAGAGTGGTGCTCGAGTTGCTTAGAACCCATAAGATGTATGCAAAATTTGGGAAGTGTGAGTTCTGGCTAAGAGACGTTAAATTCTTAGGCCACGTGGTATTCGGGGAAGGGGTGACTGTAGATTCATCCAAAATAGAGGCAGTGCAAGATTGGGCACAGCCTAAAAGTGTCTTTGAGATCCGCATTTTTCTGGGATTGCCGTTATTACCATCTGTTTGTAAAGATTTCTCCAGGCTAGCTTTGCCTTTGACTAGATTGACACGAAAGGGGTTAAATTTGTATGGAGTGAGACTTGCGAAAAGTCGTTCCAGGAACTTAAAGTTAGACTTACCACTGCTCCAGTCTTGATTATTCCGGAGAGAGGTTTGGGTTATGCAGTATATTGTGATGCCTCACGAGAGGGTTTGGGTTGTGTATTGATGCAGGAGGGGAAAGTAGTAGCCTATGGCTCACGTCAGTTGAAAACACATGAGAGAAATTACCCTACACATGACCTAGAGTTGGCAGCTGTGATATTTGCCTTGAAGATTTGGAGGCACTATCTTTATGGTGAGAGATTCGAGGTGTTCTCGGAACATAAGAGTCTGAAGTATCTGTTTACACAAAAGACTTGAATCTGAGGCAGAGGAGGTGGATGGAGTTCATTGAGGATTACGACTTTGAGTTACATTATCATCCGGGGAAGGCCAATGTTGTGGCCGATACCCTAAGTAGGAAATCCATTAGTGATGTACCTTGTATTGCCATCCGGGAATGGGAGATGTTAGCTGCACTTGGTGAGTTTGACTTGCATCTGGGCGAGTCTGTTAGGTCTGCAGCCTTGTTTTCTGTGGTTGCATAGCCTACACTTGTGAATCTAGTATTAGAGGCACAGAGGGGTGACCTTGAGATAGAATCCCTCTGGGAGAAGATCTCTAGTGGGAAGGTAGAGAAGGGCTTAACTGTGTATCCTGACCTGAGTGTAAGGTACCGAGATCGCTTGTTTGTACCAGAGTCTTGCCGAGAGGAAGTACTCCGAGAGTTTCACCATTCACGCCTTGCGGTGCATCCGGGAGGTACGAAGATGTATCATGATCTGAGCTGCTAGTTTTGGTGGAGAGGAATGAAGAAAGATGTGGCAGTTTTTGTATCTAAGTGCCTTACTTGTCAGCAAGTGAAGGCCGAGCATCAGAGGCCAGCGGGTTTGTTACAACCCTTACCTATTGCTGAGTGGAAGTGGGAGCATGTCACGATGGATTTTGTCGTGGGTCTTCTGAGGACTCAACGAGGCAGTGATGCCATTTGGGTGGTGTAGACCGCCCGAACTTCCTCCGCGCGCCCCCCTTTCGGAGAAGGCGCGAATTAGGTTCTAACTACTACAGTTCGGACTCTGTCACGGTTCTAAATCTAATCCCACAAAGTGCAATATAAGATTGATAAATCACCAAAGAGTCCAATCCGGCAAATCATTTTGGAAAATTAGATTTTGAATCAAATAATGCCAAACTGGACTGCTTTGCCAGATTATAGAGTCGCCACCTAAATATTTTGTTTTGGAAAATTTAGGAAACCTGACTCATGCCAAAGGCCACGTGTCCGTCATCACCAAAGTTGCCTCGGCTCGGGAACTTGAGTACGAGAGGGAAGGTCATAACATGAGCACCCCCGCTCGTCCGATCAACTATCGGCCTTTACTAACATGATATGTTGTTTTTATAAACACATGTGTTCTTATTCCAGTTATTAGTTGACTTACTATGTGATGCGCACAGCATACAAGTATAGACTCAATCACGAGAATTAGAACAAAACAACTCATGTTTGTTTTTTAAAATGGTTTGAAAGTGCTACTCGCAAATAGGCTAAAGCATAGATTTGCCACCCTCAGGTGGCCTTTAAAACATGATTTTGCCACTTTTCAAAGTGGGCTTAAAACTCACAATCATTGTGTTGTTCCAATTCAGGCATTCAAGCAGTTAAGCACTTAAGCAAATAGCCTCATAGCAAGCATGCTATCATGGCAACACTCACACTCATGCAAGGATGTTAAGCGTAAACACTTACAGTGTACTCCAAGCCAAAACAGAAAGCTAGTTAGAAATCAATGCATGATCCTAGCTATACAAGATGCCTAATGCAACACATGCAAAAATGCACCTAAGTAGGCTCGGCTATCTAAGATGACATATGAATGCAACAATTTGATAACACGTATTCAAATAGGTATTGAAATACAATGCAGTTTGAATAATGCGCCGAGCCCGGTGCATGCAAGACAAATGAATGATGCACGCATGCGAGCATAAGGTATGCTAATTGAAAAATGCCCTAAAACTAACCATCAAAAGCGGTTAAGTAAAAGGGAGAAAGAAGTGGGGTTGGAAGACATGTACACACACACGCACCTTATTACAACATTACGCCCTCTCGAAGGAGGGTCCGAATAAATAAGAGCTAAGCTAAGCTACTTATTATAAATCAACTAATTAACTATGCTAAGCTAATTAATTACAAACTGATTGAAACTAGCTATACTAAGCTAATTAGAATATTACAAAGATGAATTAAATTAGCTAAGCACATTAACTAATTAATTACAAAACCGGCAAATTAACTAGCTAAGTAAAGCAGTAAAAAAGCCTCGAGGGCGAGGGAGAGATGCATGCTCGGTTTGCTTCGCCCAGAAACGCATTGCCTTGCCATGAGTTGTCTCTGTTTGCACTCGCGGTGATCTCGGAACATCATGCACACTTCTAAATTGCATTTGCCCCAAAACAGGAAGATTTTGGACAATTTTGCTGTAGGTGGTTGGCCGGCCACCTCAACTGGCCGGTCGGCCAGTGTAAGTGGTCGGTCGGCTAGTGCAAGTGGCTGGCTGGCCACCTTTCCTTCCAGAATCCCACTTTTGCTGCAACAGAGAACAACAAAGGCACTACAATGCATTTGCAAGGAAATGTGTGTGCAACTACTCTCCTTATCATTTCTCAAGCTCAAAGGAGTGTAGTACTCGGCTCTCAAGCCACCAACCACGCATCTCAATGCATGATGGCCGAAGAGTCAAGCTTGCACAATGTTAGTGAATGCACAAAGAACACATAAGAGCCTCCACCTCTATCATGCATGGTCAAGAGGGTTGGCGACCAAGAAATGTGACACGTTTCATCACTTGGAGTATGAAACGTCTCACATTTCTTGTGTTTGGATTAACGTCCGATCCAAACACAATGCAATGCAAACAACATGTGTTATCTTGGCATGTTTTACTTGGTTGATTTTGTTTACTCATTTTAACTTACCAATTAGTCCATTAACCGGTTAAGTTCAATGTGATTGTCCTCTAATGGGAAAGATGGCCTAAGCCACAAACACCTTAAGCATGAAAGAAGTCTCATGCTTTTGGTTAGTAGAAGCCCTCAAGAGAAGGCTAAAACCATTAGGCATGAGAGCCTCAATTCCATGCTCAAGCCAACAAGGGGCTAAAGTCCTCTTTCAAAGCACATGAAAGAGTGAATTAATGGAGTGCAAAAGCATATATTCCAGCACTGAAATGGCATGCAAAAGACTTAAAATCATGCAAACAACTCAAAGAATGCATGTTTAAAGCAAAGGCATCAAAGCTAGTGAAGTGTATTTCACTAGAGGCATGCAAGACAATGCTCAAATGGCCAAACCAGCTCTAAACAGACCTCATGCATGCCAAAACAGTGGCCAAAAGGTGCTAAGATGATAGCATAAAAGGGAAGAAAATGCATGCTCAACTTATGGCTCGCAAGTAAGATACAAAGCTCAACTCTCAAACATATTGAAAGAGTGATATATATGAGAGTATGGCAGAGATATGAGCACTGAAATCACATGCCAAATGATGATGTATCATGCAAACATCATAAGTATAGCATGCAAAGGCCCTAAAACTCAAAGCTAGTTAAGGCATCACACAAGAGACATGCAATACATAGCCTAAACAACCAAACCAACTCTGAACAAAGCTCAATCATGCCAAAACAAAGGTTAAAACATGCTGAAAAGGGAGCCCCAAAAGCTTAGACAAGCATGCATACGAATTGGCTCATAAACAAGGCATAAGGCACGACTCTCAAAAGCATTGAAAGAGTGGATCATGTGAGAGTGTGACTACACTATATGCACTAAAATTACATGCCAAAAGGTGCCATACCATGCAAACATCACATGCAGAACATTTTAAAGGCCTCAAAACTCAAAGCTAGTCAAAGCCACTTACACCACAACCTAGCACGATACAGAATAATTTTGCTGTATAAATTCAATTAAATTTTAATAAAAAAGTACACATGTTGCAAAATTGAAAATTCGCTAAGCTTATAATCATCTCTGGCGTCTCTAGTGATTTTTATCAAACATTCAATTCAATTTAATGTGCAAAAAAAATGAACAGGTTTATCAAAAGAATAATCCTCCAGTACATATGACATGTAATAAGCATGATTTGAAAAATTCACATATGAGCATCTCAATGTGATAATACAATCCAAAAAATGATAAACAATATTTTATCATAAAATTCTAATTAATATTAATCATGCTTTGGGGATAACATGAGTTCTAACATAAAAAATTATTCACGATGTTCCTAACATTCAGAATATTCTTTTAAAAAAAAATCAGAATTTTCTTGGATTTTTCTATGATTTCTTTAAAAAAATAATACATAAAATATAAATGAATATTTCAAAAACTGAAACAGTATAACTCTTATAAATAGAATATGATTTCAGTATACTTTTGTAAAAAATTCTGTGGAGAAGTGGTTTGGAAATACTCTTCTGATCCTGGGAACGCTCGTGACCCTCTGCTAGTCACCTAAAAAGGAATGAATACTCCGGTCGGGGGTGCCGGAATTAGCACTCCGACGGACAAGTCAGTCTCTCACTCAGGATTATTTGTATTCTAAGCTAAGCATAATAGTTATCACATACCTCTTCCTGACTGATGTTCTTCTATATATCTTTTTTTTCTTGGGCCTCGGGATCGAGTCCACTTTCAATTTGCTATTCGGCTTCAACTGTAACAAATCGCTTTTTACTCGGCCCTTACTTGACCTGCTATTTAGCCGAATAGGATAGGGTTCGAGCGTGTGAGATGGCACCGAATGCTATATATTTGGACCCAAAGTTCGACTATTCGGCATATCTGCGACTCCCAATATTCGGCCCTTACAATTGCCCCCCAAGCACTCCACTAACGACAGTTGGCTGGCGTATTTGGTTTCAGACTCGAAAAGTCAGAGCCGAAATTCGGTGGCTAACCTCATTCCAACGCAAATGTCTGAGCACACGCTTCTCGGTTATCACTTCAACTTCCCGCCCCTTCGTACACTTCTATTTATTGTGATTTAAAATTTGGACATCTTTTCAAATACATATACACTTTTAGACGCTCGTCGCTGGACTGCCTTCCAAATTACCTCTGTAACTTCCTTTTCTTCACTATCCTCTTCGTCTCTTGTAAGTTCTCTCTCTCTCTGACCTGAATCTTTTCTCTTGCTTTGTTTTTGGCTTAGCACGATCTTATAGACTGAAAGAAATGGCAAAACATTTAAAAGATCTCTTTTCCTCGGATCGAATCTCTGGCTTCTGACGCCATTTCTCCATTCCTGATGACGTCTGTCTGTCACTTGTGACAGACGACACCCTCGATATGGAGAGGGCTGATGAAACCACGATTGTCTTACCTCTCCTGTCAATCGCAGAGGGTGGAATTCGTTTCCCCCTCCACCCATTCCTTAGGGCTGTGCTTTGCCATTGGGGTTTAATCCCTTCCTAACCCAATGTCAACTTTTTTAGAATCGTAATAGGGATTATCGCACTAAACCGTTGCCTTAGGATTAACCTCGGCATTCCTACTATTCGGCATTGTTATGCCTTGGCCAAGTCTTCTGGTCGGCATGGGCGTTACTTTCTTAGGGCCAAGGACACCGACCATCAACTAGTGACTATGCTTTCCAGCTCTGGGAAGTGAGTCGATGATGTTATGATCGTTGTCCAAGGTAATTGGGAATTCGGCGAAGGCGAGGATCGCCTCAATCATATTCCTAGACGGAGGGGCGAACCAGGTGGCCTTGTAGCTTCTTTTATTTGTTTTTTGTTATATTCATAAAGCTTCTTTTTCGAGACCTCATGGTTTTACTTGTGCAGGGAACGATTTGAAGAAAGTCCTGACTTCAACCAACGACGCCATTCTTTCGGAAATCAAGGTTGCGCTCAGATATTTCGGCCGGCCGAGTCTTCAAAAGCAAGGGAAGGGCAGCCCACGTTCTTCTCCGCTACAAGCCGACTTATACGACCTTCTCGGCGGCAGAAAACATCCCAGTTCCGAAGGTGAGGAGTTTCTTACTGCCCTTATCTTGACCGATTTCAAAAATTGAGGCAAGTCGATTTCGAGGGGTCCGATTCAGAACGACCAGAAGTAGCTGAGGTTGCCAAGTCTGATCAGTCCGAAACCGAAGTCGACAAGGCTTTGAAGTTAGCCTTTAAGGAAGCCGGCCTCAACTCAGCCAACCCTCCGTCCACTTCGGGCTGAGAGGACCTTCCACTTGACGATATTTTCACGGTCTAGAGGACCTTCCCGGCGCGTACCCCGAAGATATGGCTGGGTTAAGCCTTACACAACTTGCCAAGAAGGCGAACGCGAAAAGGATGGCAGCACGGCGAAGGGCAGAGGCCATTCGAGCTGGAGTGCCTCATGCCACCGAATCTCAGCCCTCCCTGCCTGTTAGCAAATCTCAGCCCTCCTTGCCTCTTGTTGAGGAGGGAACGGTAGAAAATCGAAGTGCCGAGGCCGAGTTGGTTGTGCAGGCCGATCAAGAGGCTGAACAAAGGGCAGAGAAACGCTCTGCCGAGGTTGAGGCCGGCTCAGAAGATAACCGCGCCGACAAACAACCTCGTTTAGAGGAATCGGATGTGATCGTGTCTTTCGTTATTCAATCAAAGATAAAAAACACGCCGATCCCTTCTGATGCTTCGGTAATTAAAGATCCAGCGGTCGCACTCAGCATGGCTACGTCCGTTTCACTGCCGGCTGACAAGGCGGCTTTTCGGGTGGAGCCAGATCTGGTTGCAATAGCATTGGCTGCGCAATCGGCACTTTTGGTATAAATCTTGACTTTGTCTTTTCACTTTATGCAAATACTATTTTGGTCTTAACTTCCTGTTTTGCAGACCGTCGGAAGGATAGCGGAGATGGGTCATCGCCATCATGATGCCATCGAATAGCTCGGCCGTCTTCAAGCGAAAGTTGAGGGCCAAAGGAGCAGGGCCGAGTTCGAGGCTTTAAGGGCAAAGATGGAAGGCGCGCAGGCCGAAGCCGAGATGGAGAAGGCACGGAATGCAGATGAACTGAGATTAGCCGCCGAGAAGAGGGCGGACGGGAGCGAAGAGGTGCTGCAATTGGCCCAGGAGGTGGTCTCCAAACTGGAAGCTGAGTTGGAGGAAATAAAGAAGGCGAAGGAAGCAGCCGACTCGGAGGCTTCTAAGGCATTCGAGGCTGGAAAAAGTGCTGCCTTCCCCGAATATGTAGACGAAGTCCTCAAATTTGAAAATCGGGGATTCACACACGGCTGGATCAAAGCCTTTGCTACTGCTGATGTGACATTGGCTATGCCAATTCCATACGAGCAAGTGGATATTGAGCCGCTGGAGTCTGACTCCGAGGATTAATTTGGGCGACACCTTTTTTTGTGCTGGAACAATACCTTTTTTTTTGTTGTTTTTGTTTTAGGAGTTTTTGAATGTATTTTTACAGCTTTTTGTTTGGTAATTTTCATGTGTAAAATGGCTACAATTTGTGCCCAATTTCCTAATGAAAATTTCCTTTTTCACCTTGTTGTTATCTGTGCTAAATTTTGTTATTGATGAATGATATTGCTCTCGATTGCAAAATGGCTACACTTTGTTTTTAATACCAAGTATCGATCGGCATTAGGCTTAAATACTTGGCCGATGAGATTAATAAATCTGCCCTTGCCCCAGCTAGTGCACGAGCTTCATTAGCCGAATAGGCCTAGTTCGTGGAATGGCTACGGCATAAATCGATCGGCATTGGGCTTAAATACTAGGCCGATGATATTAATAAATCTGCCCTTGCCCCAGCCAGTGCACAAGCTTCATTAGCCGAATAGGCCTAGTTCGTGGAATGGCTGCGGCATAAATCTATCGGCATTGGGCTTAAATACTTGGCCGATTAGATTAATAAATCTGTCCCTTGCCCCAGCCAGTGCACAACCTTTATTAGCCGAATAGGCCTAGTTCGTGGAATGGCTGCGGCATAAATCGATCGGCATTGGGCTTAAATACTTGGCCGATCAGATTAATAAATCTGCCATTGCCCCAGCTAGTGCACAAGCTTCATTAGCCGAATACGCCTAGTTCGTGGAATGGCTACGGCATAAATCGATCGGCATTGGGGTTAAATACTTAGCCGATCAATTAATAAATATGCCCTTGCCCCAGCCAGTGCACGAGCTTCATTAGCCGAATACGCCTAGTTCGTGGAATGGCTACGACATAAATCGATCGGCATTAGGGTTAAATACTTGGCCGATCAATTAATAAATCTGCCATTGCCCCAGCCAGTGCACGAGCTTCATTAGTCCGAATACGCCTAGTTCGTGGAATGGCTGCGGCATAAATCGATCGGTGTGTGGCTTTTGGCATTTGGCAGTAATGACATCGCCTCGGGGGCGCTGCATACATACGAATAAATGGGGTGAGTTCGCACCAGTGACTCCACTTATTTTTATTCAGACTCGATTTAAACTAGCTTGGGCAAGTGCGAATGTCAAACAGACTGTTTTTCAACAGCAGATGAGAAGGACGAACGCTGGCTGAGCTAGACACTGCGATGAATCGCAGCAGCAAGCCTACGCTCATAGAAGTAAGGACGTCCAAGGAAAGGGAAAAATGTCGCCAAACCGTCAAAGCAGATCACCCCGAAAAGAGAAGCAGCAACGGGGAAGCTCCCGCGACCACGACTGAGGAATGAGCCAGACGCGACGCCACGACCATTGAGTTTTGCAGTGTTCGTGGGGAATAAACTGATGACTGAGGCAGATTCCATCGTTAATGATCCGGGTGCAGCGGTCGAGTTCGCTCGACAATCTTTCCACTGGAAGTCCAACAATCGATGGTTGGACGACAAGATTTTGAAGTGTTTTGAGAAGGTATCCATGGGGTGGTGAAGGGGCTGTACACCGCCTACAAAATCGGCATGCGCTTGCGCGCCGCGCGGTAGGAGATAGAGAAGAAGGACGAACGGATCCGCAGTTTGGAGGCTCGAGCGGAGAAAGTCGAGCGTGAGCTTAAGGAGCTTAGGAAGGCTAAAGCCGCCGAGCCGCGTGCGGCAGGTCAATCTAAGCCGATCGTGGAGGAGAGAGTGACCCAACGGCTATTGAGTCACGTCATCGCCGACCGAGATACGACAAGCATGTTTGTCGTAGAAAATGTGAGGACCATAGGTTATGAGCAAGGCTTCCATGCGGGCCGGAAGGTTGGGATCGACAAAACAAAAGAGAAACTTGCAGAGGAGGTCTGCCGATGTGAGAACCGGGGCTTTAGGCACGGTTGGATCACGGCACTTCAAGCCGCGGAGGCTTTTTGAGCAAAGGGTGTCGATTCGGCGTTGCCGCTGTACCAACGTGATCATTTTCCCTTTTCTGCCTTTGAAGTTGAAAAGGGTGACAATGAGGGAGACGCAGCATAAAAATATTCATTGTAATGTTCAAACACAGATTGCGTCTAAAATTATGTAATTATTGGTTGATCGAATAAAAAGATTTTATTTTCAATGTGTTTTGTTGTAATTTTTGTTCGGTACACACGTGTTTGCATGTGTTTTGTTGTATAAATGTTTGAATAAGCGTATTTCAGATGATTGAATAGACATTGATCGGCCTGAGTTAATCACAATTAAGCATTTTATCTCAAATGTTTATATGCTTTAATGTATAAACGGGTTTTGTCGGCTCGATATGAGAGCATTCTACATCAAGTATTTAATCGGCATAATTATGTTACGCATGACTCGAGCATCCACGAAGGGCGCTCCGAATTCAGAGGCTTAATCGGCCCAAAGACGTCATGCGCAGATGGGGCTCCGAATCCGAAGACTATTTGGCCAATCGTGATATCCACAAAGGGCGTTCCGAATCCGGAGGCTTAATCGGCCCAAAGACGTCATGCGCCGATGGGCTCCGAATCCGAAGACTTTATTTGGCCAATCGTGATATCCACAAAGGGCGCTCCAAATTCGGAGGCTTAATCGGCCCAAAGACGTCATGCGCCGATGGGGCTCTGAATTCGGAGACTATTTGGCCAATCGTGATATCCACGAAAGCGCTCCGAATCCGGAGGCTTAATCGGCCCAAAGACGTCATGCACCATGGGGCTCCGAATCAGAGACTTTATTTGGCCAATCGTGATATCCACGAAGGGCCTTCCGAATCCAGAGGTTTAATCGGCCAAAGACGTCATGCACCGATGGGGCTCCGAATCCGAAGACTTTATTTGGCCAATCGTGATATCCACGAAGGGCGCTCGAATCTGGAAGCTTAATCAACCCAAAGACGTCATGCGCCGATGGGGTCCGAATCCGGAGACTATTTGGCCAATCATAATATCACGAAGGGCGCTCCGAATCCGGAGGCTTAATCGCCAAAAGACGTCATACGCCGATGGGGCTCCAAATCCGGAGACTATATTTGGCCAATCGTGATATCCACGAAGGGCGCTCCAAATCCGGAGGCTTAATCGACCCAAAGACGCCATGCGCCGATGGGGCTCCGAATCCGGAGGCTTAATCGGCCCAAAGACGTCATGCGCCGATGGGGCTCCAAATCCGGAGACTTTATTTGGCCAATCGTGATATCCACGAAGGGCGCTCCGAATCTGGAGGCTTTTATCGGAACACCTTTGAACTGGATTTTGTAGTGAGTAAATAGGGATCTTTGCATTACAGAAAATGAGATGTACATGGCAAACCGTTCAGAACAAGCATCATGTCCCACAAGTCGGGTCAATGATAAAATTTGCGTAACTGCGTGGAATTCCAAGGCCGAGACAGACTTCCTTCCTGACATGTCTCTGAGCCGATATGCCCCTACTCCTACGATCGAATCAATCTGATAGGGGCCGTCCAGTTAGGACCTAACTTTCCATCAGCTGGTTTCTTGGCAGCTGGAAGTACCTTTTTCAGGACCAACTCTCCTGGTATGTAGCGACGCAGCTGAAAACGTTGATTATATGACTTGGCAAGCTGCTGCTGGTACTGTGCCATAGATGCAAGGGCACGGTCTCTTCATTCTTCAATCAGAATCAAATCCAAAGCCAGCATCATGTCGTTTTGGCCCATGTCAAAAACTTGAGATTTCAGGGTAGGGTGGCCGATCTCTAGGGGTATGATCGCCTGGGTTCCAAAGCATAGAGCAAACGGCGTTTCTCCAGTAGATCGCCTTGGCGTAGTTCGATGAGCCCACAATACACTCGGCAATTCTTCGACCCATTTTCCTTTAGCTCTCTCCAACCTCTTCTTGATGCCGTCCAAGATGGATTTGTTAGAGGCTTCGGCTTGACCATTGCTTTGTAGGTAAGCCGGTGTAGAAAAGTAGTGCCGGATACCATACTTGCTGCACAGCTCTCGGTAGACGCCACAATCAAACTGGGTGTTGCTGTCTGAAATAAGAGCTCTTGGAATGCCGAATCGCATTATGATATTTCTCCATACAAAGCGCTGAACATCAGCATCTCGAATGTGCGTTAATGCCTCCGCTTCAACCCATTTTGTGAAGTAATCTGTCGCGACGATCAAGTATCGCTTGTTCCCTAGGGCCCTCAGCAATGGTCCTACGATATCAAGTCCCCACTGGGCGAACGGTCAGGGACTGGTGATGGAGCTTAACTCTTCAGCAGGTAAATGGGTTAACGGGGAGAACTTCTAGCACTGTTCACATTTCTTCACATAGCATTCGGCATCAGCTCTCATTATCGGCCAGTAATACCCCTGTGTTATAACTTGATGGGCAAAAGAGCGCCCGCCAGAATAGGGCACCACAACTGCCTTTATATATTTCAGTCAGAAGCTCTTCAACTTTGTCCGGGTGTACACATTCCAGGTATGGACCAAAAGGGATTTTTTATAGAGCTTTCCTTGCGGATCCAAGTAGTATCGCAGGGCTTTGTTTCGCAGCTTATGCGCTTCTTTCTTGTCCTCTGGGAGCTGTTTGGAAGACAGGAATGCGGCGATGGGATCCATCCAACTCAGTCCAGATTCTATAACATTGACCTGGACTTCCTCCAAAGGGCCAATGCTCGGCTCCGGGATGAAACCTACTTCGATGGTCCGTTTAATCTTTGAATTAATGGGGGAGGCTAGGCAAGCAAGGGCATCTACATGTGTGTTCTGATCACGTGTTATCTGGTTCAATCATGATGGTCAAATTTTGCCAGCAAGGAGTTGGCCGTTTTCATGTAAGTCGCTATTCGGCCGTTTCTTGCCGCGTACTCCCTTTTTAGCTGATTGATCACCAGTTTTGAATCGCAAAATACAAGCAAACGCCAAGCACCTAGAAGATGTGCATTCCGCAAACCGGCTAAAGGGCTTCGTATTCGGCTTCGTTATTTGACGCTTCGAAGCCGAGCTTGACGGCCTGATCAATTATTGCGCCATCGGGAGCCATGATTACAACTCCGGCTCCGCTGCCCCGCTAATTGGATGATCCATCACAATACAACTGCCAAATGTCCCCAACATAAATTCTCCAGTTCGGCTCCGGTCGAATCTCATCGGACTTGAAATCGGCAAGACTCCTAGTGAATTCGACAACAAAGTGGGCAAGCACCTGTCCCTTGACTGAGGTTCTAAATAGAAACTGAATGTCGTACTGGCCGAGTTCAAGAGCCCACTTTGAAACACGTCCTGATGCTTCTGCACTTCGTAGTACTAATCGGAGGGGATAATCTGTTAGCACCCCAATGCTATGACCCTGGAAGTAATGCATCAGTTTTCTTGCCGCCATGACTAGGGCTAGGATGAGTTTTTCCAATGGAAGGTAGCGTGTTTCGGCGTCAACCATTACCTTGCTCACATAATACACTGGTCGCTGCTCCCCCAGCTCTTCCTTTATCAGTACGGTGCTGACGGCCCTATCGGAAACTGCCAAATACAAAATGAGCGGGTCACCAGCAGCAGGTGTTGTCAAGAGTGGTACTGAGCGGAGGTAGGTCTTGAGGCCATTGAAAGCAGCTTCGCATTTGACGGACCATTCAAAAGCCTTGTCTTGCCGTAGTGTATGAAAGAATTGTTGGCAGCGATCTGTGGACCGATTGATGAACCTGTTGAGTGCGGCAGCCATCCCCATTAACTTCTGAACTTCCTTGACCGATCGAAGGGAGCCGAGTTCTAGGATTGCTGTGATTTGCCTTGGGTTGGCTTCGATTCCTCGGTGGTTGACAATGTATCCCAAGAATTTGCCAGAGCCGATCCCAAACGCACATTTGGAAGCGTTCAGCTTCATTCTATATTTGCGTAGAATGCCGAATGTCTCTTCCAGATCGGCTATATGATTCTGCTCTTCCTTGGACTTGACCACCATATCGTCAATGTACACTTCCATAGTGTGGCCGAGTTGCTCCTTAAACATGGCGGTGACCAGTCTTTGGTAGGTTACCCCTGCATTCTTCAGCCCAAGAGGCATAACCTTGTAGCAGTAGGTTCCTCTTGGGGTGAGGAAGGCAGTTTTGTCCTGGTCCTCTGGATGCATGGCGATTTGATGGTACCCTCTGTAAGCATCGAGGAAGCTCATACGTTGATGGTGTGCCGTCGCATCTACAAGTTGGTCAATTCTAGGTAGGGGAAAACAATCCTTGGAGTAGGCTTTGTTCAGATCCGTGAAATCGAACGCACACTCGCTAGGTCCCGTTTTTCTTCTTTACCACCACTATATTAGAGAGCTATGTAGGGTAGGTCACTTCCTTGATTGCCCCGGCGTCAAGCAGCCTGTCAACGTCCTCAACAACGGCGGCAGTGTGCTCCGCGGCTGACCGCGCGGCTTTTCTGAATGATCGGCTTGCACTTAGGATCAACATTCGAACGGTGCTCTAAAATGGACGGATCTATACCCGGCATCTCATATGGAGTCCACGCAAAGACATCGAGATTGTTGAGCAGGAAAGAGATTAGCTGCTGTCTGTTGGCCTGATTCAGGGATGCGCCGACCATGAAGAATTTGTCTGGGCTTCCATCGATTTCAACTCGGTCTAAGCCTTCTGTGGCCTTTTCATTTGGGAGCCGCCCAACATCGTCGAGGCTCTCTCGATCTGGCACCTCAATAGAATTCACCTGCAGCTTCTTTGGTGTTTTTTCAGCAAGGAGATAACATGCTTGTGCCGATTTCTGGGAGCCACGGATTTGCTCAATACCGCGTTCTGTTAGGAAGCGTAGCAGCTGATGATAGGTTCTTGGCACGACCTGCATAGTATACAACCAAGATTGCCCCATGATGAGATTATAAGGTGACGGCAGCTTGACGACCAAGAATTCCACATCCACTGTTCGGGAGCCTGCTCGAACGGGTAGTGTGATCTTCCCCAACGGGTACTCTGGATTGGCATTGAAACCGAATAGTGGATACGGGGCCGGAGAGAGATCCGATTCGGAGAAGTCGAGTTTGGTAAATGTCTTATGGTACATAACCTCTGATGTACTCCCCGGATCGATGAGTACGCGCTCAATTGTGAACCGGTTTACGCGTAACTCAATTACCAAGGGATCAATGTGGGGCAGTGTTACTCCGGCCAAATCTGAATCATCAAAAGTAATGCCTGCGGCTTCATAGGGCCGTTTAGCCAGAGTGAGTTGGTTTTGAGGGTCGGAGCTCAACTGAATCGTATGCACCGCCGATGACATCGGCAGGCTGTATATCATGTGGATCACGCCGAGCGGAGGTGAATCCTGTCTTAAGGCTATTGCTTTGGTCGAGTTACCTTTTTGGACGTACTGTTGTAGCCGGCCATCTTGTGTCAATTCCTCCAGGTGATCCTTCAGTGCATAACAACTCTCAGTATCATGGCCATGGTCCTTGTGATACTCGCACCGTCTATCCCGTCTTCTCGTGTCGGGATGTCCCACCATTTTCGACGGCCATTTGAAGAACGGAAGGTGTTGGATTTTGGACATAACCGCACTGATCGGCTCTGTCAACTCTGTATACTTCTTGTCGGCGCGCCTCGTGCGCCTGTTGTCAACTTGCAGTTATTCATTTTCTCAGTGGGAGCATTGGTCGCTTGATCGGCGAGAATCTCGTCTTTTATCTCGTTTCGCCCGATGCCGTGGTTCAGGGCTCTGAGGTGCTACAAAATTTAACGGCTGTGCAATTTCAGCAAGAGTCGTCTTGTTGGTCACATTTCCGGCTTTAACCCTCAAGGCATCATCCTCCACTTTATAGTATTCTTCAACTTTCCTCATCAACGACCAAACTGTTTTGGGGGGCCTTCTGGTCAAAGAGCTGCGGAGGGCACTGTCGGGATGCAGCCCTATCTTGAAGGCAGTAATGGCCATGGAGTCGTTGCAAGCATCGTCTACCAGATTGAAACATTCCCAATACCGCGTCGAGTAGGCACGAAGGGTTTCCCCCGGTTGAATCTGCATTGCCCAGAGGGAATCGACTTGCTTTGGCTGGACCTTATTAGTGATAAACCTCACCCTGAAAGATTTTTAGAGTTGGTGGAAGCTTTTAATCGAAGCCGACTCTAGTTTATAATACCACCTGACAGCTAGTGGTCCCAAACTGCTCGGAAATATTGTGCACATCAAAGCCTCGTCATCCGCATGTAGCGTCATGGCTTGCTTGTAATGGCGGATGTGATCGGTGGGGCCTGATTTACCGTCATACAAAGTGAAGGACGGTGCTTTGAATTTCTTGGGTAGCACTGCCTTTGCAATCTGTCGTACAAAGGGGTCGTGCTGATTTTCATCTGAACTGTTTCTTCTTCGCTTATGCCTTATACGGGGACTCTCTTCAGTGGAACTGGAGGTTTCAGATCGCCCATTCTTCTTGGGCTCCGGGGATAATGAGTCGGAGTTGCTATCAGTGTCTTGTTGTCGGGCTCGAGATCGTCGACCACCTGCCCTCACAGGTCGTTCCGGGCCTTGGTGTACAGCTTGTTTGGACTTCACCACCTCCGAGGCCAAATCCTGACGGAGACATTCATTTTCTGCGATCATGTTCTCCAACCTTTGTTCGTTTTGTTTTGCTTGTTCTATGATCGCTTACATTGCTTCATGCTCTAGAGACGAAGGTGAAGCGAAGTTCAAAGCGCGTCTTACGAGGATAGTCTCCGGTCCAAGCATGTTTGTTGGAGTGAGGTCGTCTCTCTGCGTGGTTTCATCAGTGACTATTAGAGGGTTTTCCGTTACGCCCGCCATGGATGTGTTTGAGTATTGACATAGACGGCGCCAATTGTGGAGAAGTGGTTTGAAAATACTCTTCTGATCTTGGGGGACCTTCATGATCCTCTGCTAGTCACCTGAAAAGGAATGAACACTCCGGTCGGGGGTGCCGGAATTAGCACTCCGACGGACAAGTCAATCTCTCACTCAGGATTATTTGTATTCTAAACTAAGCATAATAGTTATCACATACCTATTCCTGGCTGATGTTCTTCTATCTATATCTTTTCTTTCTAGGGCCTCGGGATTGGGTCCACTTTCAATTCGCTATTCGGCTTCAACTGTAACAAACCGCTTTTCACTCGGCCCCTTGCTTGACCGGCTATTTGGCCGAATAGGATAGGGTTCAAGCGTGTGAGATGGCGTCGAATGCTATATATTTTGACCCAGAGTTCAACTATTCGGCATATCTGCGACTCCCAATATTCGGCCCTCACAAATTCAACTTCAGAAAATTAATTATGCATGCACAGAAGCATTTTAACATAAAAAATATTGAATTAATAACCCAGAAAAATATTTTTTTTATTTTCATAAAATATGAAATTTGAAAATATTGTAGACAAAATAATTGCAAGACTAACCATATGATCCATGCTGAAAACGGAATTATAACGAATATTTTAAGAGCAATTAACGTAATTTGTTAAATTAAAAGCAACAAACAGAGCCTTAAAAGTAATCCCACGCCTGTCTAGGTTAGGCAACGTGTGTATCAGCGCGTGTGCCAACGCTGATGTTAGGATACGCGGCAGTGCAGCGCCTCCTGTTGCGCTGTCAATTCTGGGTTTTTTTTTTTTATTAATTTTAATTCAGCCTTGTTTATTTTGTTTTCGGTAATGCTACGTAACTCAAATTTTGTGGTCTCAAAAGTGATTCAAATGGTCAAAATGACGTCGTTTTGAGTACAGAACAACAATAAAGGCCAAAACGACGTCGTTTTGACCATTTGAGCCACTTTTGAGCCACAAAATTTGAGCTACGAGACATTTTCTTTTTGTTTTTTGACAAACAAATTTTGGACAAAATTTTTTAAAATTTTGTTTGGTTTAATGATTTTGAAATTTTCAAAATTACTTTCTATCTCCTACATATTAATCAATCACTTTTCTCTCTTCTCAATCACTTTTTCTCTCACACACATCTATTCAACTACAATAAAATATCAAATCATCTCAAACTCTTACACTCCAAAACTATTTCCAAAATCAGTAATGATAGAGACCCCTACAAAACATAACCCCCACACCCCCAAAATAATTTGAACCATTTATGTCACTATCAGACACAACTTTCAAAAAAAATTCAAACACATCAATGGTCAATACATCAGTGGGGGTCATTGGAGTCCTCTTTTGTAGGGTACCAAACATTTTCCTTTCAACATATATAACCAAATAAATCAAAAAAAATTCTAAACTCTTTTTCCAAGATTTATTTTTGAAAATTTATCTCCCAAAATCAAACCAATCACACCCCTCTGATAACTTTAAAATATAAAATTACAAATAATAATTCATCATCTATTAATGTAATTTTGCAGATATTATATACATGTGAATATTTATAAACAATATAAATTTAATTGCAAACAAAATAAAGAATCTGATAAAACCGTTTTAATCAATCAACAATATTTTACGCAAACAAAAATAATATATATACATATATTAGCATAAAATACTAATTTCATGAATATTCAATGGTACGAAAACACCTTAATAATAGCTCTGATACTAATGAAGAAAATATAATATTATATACACAATAAAAAATTGTATGGGTTCAAGCATACCTTGTGGGTAAACAGATTGCATGATGAATCCAACTTAGAAAATAAATCACATACTCTTGAATAATCTCCACAGCAATTCTCCACAGCAATGGAGTAAAACTACTAGAGTTTTACTCACACCAATCACAGAACAAAGGCAAAATGGTTTATAGAAAGGGAGAACATATATTTTAATTGTTGTACTAAATACAGAACTCAAGTTCTGTTTATATAGGAGAGTTAGAAGACCATAGGATAGATATATTATCTCAGATAATGTCTATCCCGTATCAACAATATCTAATTAATAATTATCATCTAATATGTTGACAATTATCCATATGAAAATTATCCCATATCAAAATTATTTCGTATCTTGAAATATAATCTATTATTATATTTGAATCTCTCTTAATCAGGTCATGCCACCATGGACGGCCCAATTGGATCTGGGTTCTAAACCTAACCCAATTTCCAACAGGGTTGGAACCACGGTTCCACTACATAAAAAATAAATGAATCAATCGATAATAAATAATTAAAATAAACATGTCTTTAATAGATAAACATAGCACAAACAAAAGAGCAAAATATTGTTTAATGCACGCCAATACGAATTAAATCTAACTCAAACTTAAACACAATCAATACAAATTAAATCCATTAGTACAACCAATACAAATTAAATTAACTGCAAAAACTCAAGTTTCTAGTACTTTATTTATCCAATAATTCTTGTATGTAAAAAATTATTAGGTGTAGTCAAGTCTATTGTAATAAACTAATTAGGTGAAAGACATGTCAATATAAATAAATATTAATATATAAAAATAGGTTCGGGTCTTGAGTTGGTTCAGTTTGGGTAAGGCCTAAACCAAGAACCGATCCAATCATATCGATTTGATGATTTGAAGACCCAGAATCAAACCAATGCACTCAAAAACCAAACCAACCCAACCCAACCCAATCCAGAGGTCGATTTAGTTGGATTCTTTTATTCACTAGGTAATTTGAACACCCCTAATCAATAGGGTCAAACACATCTTTTTTTATATACATGATCAAACAACCATTCAACCATTGACCTCTTATTTGGTTTGATTTGAGTGTTTGAGAAGATAAATGTAATAGAGGACTAGGTTCCCAATGGATTTTGGTTTCTAATGGATGACGTCCCTTACAAATGTTTATTATTGTTTACAAGCAACTTTTTTAATAGGCTTTTTTATTGTCTTTGTTGAATTTTTTTATTTTTCTGCAATTTTTTATGAAGCAAAATTGAAAAGGTTCACTGAAGGTGTCAAAGCATGGTTTCATTGACAATAGCTTTTTAAGATGTCTTTTTAGTTTTTAGTAGGCAATTTTTCATTTTGTTTATTTTTTTAGTCCAAAAATTCCAAAAATTAAAAAAATGAGGAAAATTTAAAACATGATTACTATATACAGACAACAAATCGATCAGAAAACTACTTTTTTGAAGTAAAGCTTAAAATTTTAAATTTTACTAATAATATAAAGTAACTCTTATTAATATATAAATACTTTTTCTCCACTGGTTATGCACTTTCCTAGCCATTAGAATCTTTAAAGGATTTTGTTAACCAAGATACTCCATTTTTACCTAAGCATTTTCAAGCCTCAACAACAAGACTTTTCTAAGGCTAGAAACTTGATTATACATGATTCTGATTGGCCTCGAGTGAGCTCAGCTAGAAGCCATCCAATCTTTGATTTTTTTTCCAATCCTTTTAAATTTATTTATTCGTGAACTCTTTATGGTGGGTTTGCATCACCAGTTTTAACTCATATTTTGTTAGATGTTGCTTTTGTACTCACTCTACAAGTCAAAAGCTGTCTCTTTTGTTTTTGGTAGGCTGAGCCTCCATAGGCCTATGAGGGGCAGCTGCTTAACCTATATTTATGAAATAATTTTCCAATTTGCCCCCTCTAAAAATTTTATATATGCTCTTATTCTTCGTTCTTTATTTAAATGTCTATTTTGACATGAGGTTTACTTTTTTATTATTATTATTATTATTATTATTATTATTATTATTAATTAGTGTCGGTCGAATACACAACATATTTAGCAAAAATGTGCACTTGGTAAATTGGGAGATTTTCTCATGACCTAGAGATAGAGGGAGTTTAGCAATTGATAATTTGTAACATTGCGACTAGGAACATTGCCTTTCTTGTTAAGTGGTTATGGAGATTTCCAATGCTGTGTGATTCATTATAGCATTCTATTATTAAAAGCAAGTATGGGATTCAAGAGAACGATAGGAATGCTCAAGTGGTCATTAGGAGGGGTAATAGTCGAGCTCCTTGGATATCAATCTCTCATATTTTCCCTCTTTTTTATAGGTTTCTTTCTTTGAGGATGGGAAATGGGGGGAAAAATCAATTTTGGGAGGATATTTGGGGTGGGGGATTCTTTTTTTGCCATGGACTTCCCACATTTATATAGGGTGGAAAACTCTCATAATTCTTCCATTGCTACTTTGGCATGTTCTAGTTTGGCATCAATTGCTTGGAACTTTAGTTTATTGAGAAATCTCAATGATAGGGAGACCGGCGAACTAGCTTCTTTGTTGTCTCATATTAATCATTTTTCTTTCGATTCATATATTCTGATATCTTCCATAAATTTTGATATCTTTAACAATATAATCTTATCTTCAACAAGATAAGCAGGTTTGGTTCGTTCATTCTTCAAGTACCTTTTCTTGTAAATCTTTTTTTGATAAGATAGTTAGAAATCCAAGTGTTCCAATATTTCCTTTTTACAAAAGAATCTGGAAATCATTCATGCCTCTCAAAGTAAAGCTTTTTATGTGGTCTTTGGTTCATGGAAGCATTTTGACCATTTTTTTAATTTTATTTTTAAAAGAGAAGGCCCGATTGCTCTTTTTGTCCTCAATGGCGCATCATGTATAAGGGCAACATGGAGTCTTTGAATAATTTATTTTTACACTGTCCAGTGGCGACGAGTCTGTGGCTAAGGTGTTGTGGTTTTGTGCAATGTTTGCAATTTTCTGAGTCATTTAGTTGGAAAGAAATGCAAGAATCGTCAAAGATAAATTTGCGGATTTGAATACTTGTGGGAAGTTCATTTTCTGGCATCTTTTTGTGCTTAAATGCCTTCCCCATTTAAAGGGATTCCGTTTTTCTTGATCTCTAGTGATTGGAAGTCAGTGTGTGACTCTTAGAAGGTCTGAGTTTTCGCTTCTTGTTTTCTGTTTGAAGGACTCCTCGTCCTCCTTTGTATCTTCCTTTTTCTTTTTTAATAAAATTTCATTTTGTTGTTGATCAAAAAATATATATATTCTTCAGAATTCCTTTCTGCTTACATCATTAGAACCAATGTGTGTTACTTCCCCCCCAATTCCATTTCTTCGATAATTCTTGAATTTAATTATTTCTACTAAAGAAATTTATGTGTATATCAAAGCAAGGCACCTTAGAATCCAGGTTGCTCACTGTTTGAAATTTCTTTTGTTGTCTGTCAGCTGGGTGCTCTGATGAAGTTGCATTATTTGGGATTTTGAGACCAAGGGCATAGCTAAAATACTCCAGAATAAGGATTGTTCTACTGCCATAACAAGCGTCCGCTTGTCTAATATGGCCATTGCATACTTGTGTCTTCTGCTGACAAGTCATTAACACTTTGGGATGTTGTCAAAGGAGAAAAGATAGAGGATACAAATCTGCAGCAAGCCTTGCTACAAGCTTGTGTATGCCTGCTCTCATCTGCTCCCATGATTGTTGACTTGAATACTGGAACCACTACTGTCCTTCCAGTCTCATTGCCTGAGACGGTTACTGCACGCAATAAATTGTCAGATGGATCTGCTTGTTGTACTCCAACCTCTGCATGCTTTAACAAATATGGAGATCTGGTTTATGTGGGGAACTCTAAAGGAGATATACTTGTGATAGATCACAAAATGGTTCGACTTCATGGTGTTGTTCCCATTTCTGGGGGTTCCCTCATAACAAATATTATGTTTAGCAGGAAGGACAATATCTTCTTACAAACTCAAATGACCGGACAATCAGGATCTATGAGAATCTTTTGCCCCTGAAAGATGTTTTAAAGCCGTTGATGAATTGAGCAATATCCCAGATGAGTTAGATGAGGTTGAGAAGTTGAAAGCTGTTGGAGCAACGTGCTTAGCATTATTCACGGAGTTCCAAGATTCCATCACCAAAATACATTGGAAAGCACCGTGTTTTAGTGGTGATGGTGAGTAGGTTGTTGGTGGTGCTGCTAATAAAGGAGAGCACAAGATCCACATATGGGATAGGGCTGGGCGGCTTGTAAAAATCCTCGAAAACCCAAAGGAAGCGTTAATAGATTTAGCATGGCATCCTGTTCACTCTATTGTTGTCTCTGTGTTGCTAACAGGCTTGGTTTATATTTGGGCTAAAGATTATATTGAGAACTGGAGTGCATTTGCTACGGATTTCAAGGAGCTTGAGGGAAATGAGGAGTATGTAGAACGAGAAGACGAATTCGATCTGATGCTGGTAACTGAAAAGGTGGGAGAGGAAAGCCTTAGTTGGGTAACATTTCCTATATTTTATGTTTTTGCTTCTATAATGTGTGCATACTTGCAGGTGAAAGAATCAGATGTTGATGAGGATGATGAAGTTGATATTATGACAGTGGAGAAGGATTCGGCTTTCGGTGATTCAGATATGTCACAGGAAGAAATATGCTTTCTAGCTGCCAATCTTTGTCATGATGCTCCTGTGCAGCAAGACAAGTGCATAGAAAGTTCTTCAAAGCTGGTGGACAGCAACCATTCTGGATCCCCCCTTTATGTGGAAGCAGGACGGAACGGCATTCACTGGACCAGCATCAAGTCCAACCAAAGGTAAAATTATGCCTTGCTATACGCGGCGTTCTGTAAGTCATATTCTGAATGCTATTTTCAAGGAGTAAGAACCCTTTTTTTGGAAGCAAATGATTTTTCAATGGTCAAGTTTGTGTCTACTTCTTACAACTTTGCATTGATTTGATCCTTCTCAACTAAAAATGAGGTTTTGCTTAATCAGAAAAAGAAGAGAAAGTGAGGTTTTGTCTAGCCTCAGAATTATACATTAATATAAATACAAAAATTTAAACTTATTTTCTGTTGGGATTATACATACTCAGAAATCAATCAACACACAATCACAAACACAAATGAGACACAAATATTTCCGTAGTTCGGCCCAATGCCTACGTCCACGGGAGAAAGAGAGAAAATTTCACTATGAACCAAACAAATACAAAATAGAGGAGTCGTCTCTCTCTCTCTCAACTCAACTCACAGCTCACATATATTTCTCACAACTCTCTCTTTTCTTCACTCTCTTTGATATATCATCTTAGCTCACAACTCTCCCTATTTATACACAAACGGGGAGTTAACAATTAACACTTGCCTACCAACAACCAACCACCAAAATAAATAGCAAGCCATCAATACAGCCACCCTACAATAGGGTTACTAGGTTGAAAAACTCCATAAGATTTCAGACCCAAATTTGCAGCCTCCATTCTTGACTTCCAATGCCAACTTCACATGGTGTGGATACTCAACATTTTTAGAATCCAATTGTGGAATTCAAAAATCCAATTTTACATCTAAGAAGCTACTGGAAAATGAAAAATAGAATTTAGAAGCAGACATTATTGCAGGATAGGTAACATCTACTGAGATGTTATCAGGTCCCATAAAAATCTGGTTTTGTTCCTTTACTTTCTCTTTCTCTGAAAAGAAATGAACCAATAATGGTAATTGATATTGGGGTTTTCACATGTATAAACACATGCATCTATGTATATTATGTAGAGTTTTGTTTGGGATGTTTTATAAAATTTAGTTGAGGCGGGTTCTTTTTTTGATTTCTTGAGTTACTTGTATTGGATAAGAGGGTTACTCCTTGGGTCCTTGTACTATAATAGGCATCATTCACATGATTGCAATGAATATCATTCCTCTGAAAATGGACTTCTCTCTCTCTCTAAAGTGAAAATAGAAACATATAATATTCTATGTAAATATAGTGGAGTTTTGAGTCTACTCCAAAAAGACTTTCATGTGAAAAATGATCTATATGTTTCATCTTAATTGCTATGTTTAATTGGTTTTGAGTCTTATGCAGGGATGGATAATTGTGCTGCAGAGGACACCAAAGGTACACAAATATTAAAAATAAGTGTGTAGTTGAACAGGAAACTAGTATTTGCGTATTTACAGATGATGTTAGTGAAGAATATACGAGCAACTGGTGAGACAATTGGGAGTCCTTTTCTGACAAGAAATGTAAGATCAAGGCGTACAGCCCCAAAGTAGAGATGAGTGTGGCCTTCTTGTTTCCAATGTCGAGAAAGATCATTTGGAATTTATGAAGGGAAAATGATTGAGAGCTCTAACGGAGAGTTCTAAAGGAGTTCTAATGGATGAAGCTTATCCTGTGATGTGATATTTTATGTTAGAGAAAATGATAGAGTTCTAAATTTAGAATTCTAATTTGAGCTTTAGTGATGTGACAAAATCAAAAAAAAAAAAAAAATACAAACATCACATCATGGATGGGAGACAGCTCATTAGAGCTCCTCTAGAACTCTATATTTAGAGCTCCCAATCTTTGTTTTTTTGTGCTAGCTTCTATTCTTTCTTTCTTTCTTTTTTCTCTTTTTTTTTTTAACTTTGTCACATCACTAAACTCAAATTAGAACTCTAGATTTAGAGTTCCGAATCATTTCCCCTTGTAAAGTAATTTACTGCTCAGCCTCAATAGCTGGAATGAGACATTGATAAAATAAAATTCTCCTTGATTTAATTTGTACTTTGAAAATTTTTTATGTCAGCTGGATAAGATAAGTTTTTGGCCAGTAGAAACATCTCTCTCTCTCCACTTGTTCTCAAACAAAACAAAAAAAATCTGTAACATACAGCTTGCTTGGTTTGAATTTTTAGAAATCACTTTTTAAAAAATTAAAATTTTTTATTTTCCAAATTTTTTTTGTTTTAATTGAATTTTTTAATATCTTAAGTGATTTTTTTAATTTTTAGGTACATTTAATATAAATACACTTAAAAAGTATAATATTTATTGAGAGGGCAATTTATACGCAATTGGACCGAGCTAGGTATTGGGCCATTATAGACTGAAGTAAAAGGGGCCGAGTAAAGTGGCCCTATAAGCTACTCCGGTTTGGAGAAGCGGCCCTATGAGTTACTCCGGTTTGGGGAAATAGCCTTGAGGGTTAGACCGGTTATACAGCCGAGGTGTTTTAAGCCCGGCCACGTGACTTCTTATTTGTACTCCGGTTGAGTAGAAATGGTATGAATGTTTCGGTCTTCAATGATTACTTCGGTCGTGGAATACGGAGAACCGAGGTAAGCTATGGTCCTGAAGGTAGTTCGGCTTAAACTCCCTTGTGGTTAGCTCGGTCTTGGCATGTGAAAGCCGTGGTAAGGGAGAGTAAAGTTAGGGCCGAACTAACAGTTACTCAGGTTATTTCGGCTGTAGAGGAGTTTGGCCATCTCACTTGGCTTAAGCAGTGAGGGGGGTGTTGGAAGATAAGCATTATCTTCCAGGAGTATGAATCCTAGGAGGACTCCACGCAAGGAGGAGTAATCCTAGAAGGATTCTACAAATGGAGGAGTAAGAGTCCTACCAGGATTGTGTCACGCGAAACCTATATAAGCTCACCAATATCACCTTTGGAGAGGTAATGCAACTTTACTCCCTAAATTCATAGAGCTTTTGTCTATTTGTCAAGCTTTCTGACTTAGGCATCGGAGAGGTTTCCGGCACACACCCGCCGGCTAGCTCACGTGTGTATTTTCAGGTGGTTGAACGACGTCGTACGGAGGAGCGCAGACTTGGTCAACAGGATTATACGAGAAGGCGTATTTCTTTCCCGTACAATTGGCGCCGTCTGTGGGAAATCAGACAAGAACAACCTCTTGATCAAGCTTTTTCTCCCTAAAAATCAATGGCGAACAACGAAGAATTACCTCAGTCCGTCGTCGACGGACTAACTCCAGAAGGGGGTGCAAGGCGCGAAGGCCTTCCTGTGGTCACTCCCATGGCGAACCTGGAACCACACAGGCAAAATTCCAGGAGGGATGCAAGGGGACGGAGGCGGAATAACAGCCCTCATCCCTCTCGTTCGCAAAGCCCAGAAAGACAAAGACGCAGAATCGATCCTCAAACTTTGGAGGAGCGCGTCAGAGAACAAGACGAATTGATCCGTCGGATGGCGGCAGACATGGAATCCCTAAAGCGCCAAGTAAAAGGAAAAGAAGTGGCGACAGGAGAGGGGTGCACGAACAAGACGCCTCCTCGCCACTCGGAAAGTCGTAGTAGGAATACTACACCCTCACAAGGGGAGAACAAGAGCCTCAGGACAGGCGACACGCAATCCAGATCTTCCAGAACTCGTCACTCCAGGTCTGAGAGGGCGAGGTCTGAAAGGTCACACACCAGGGGAAGCACATACTGGCCCTCGCATACGCACCAGACAAGGTCCAGGCAGACAGAGCTGCCCAGATCGTCCGACCTACGGACCGTGCTAGAAGAAAAAGCACGGTGAAAGGAGGACGCTAGAGCGCGCGATCCACACAGAGTTTCTGCCTTACAGCGGTTGGCTCCTCGGACGCATGGAAGCGTCGAGGTTGGAATGCCAATACCGCGCCCGGCCTACGAACCAGCGGACAAGGCATTGGCGAGGCTGCAGACCTCACCATTCGTCCCAGCAATAGAGAACGCGCCCCTACCGTCAGGCTTCCTACAGCCCAAATTCACAACATATGAGGGGAAGACGGACCCTTACTCACACTTAAGCCACTTTCGCCAGGTCATGGCTGTATACCGGCAGAATGAGGCTTGATGTGCATCCTATTCCCCTCAAGCCTAGGTGACCTAGGCTTGACTTGGTTTGAGAAGCTTCCAGAGGGCAGCATAGCCTCCTGGGCGCAATTGGCGGAAGCGTTTGTAACGCGATTCAAAACAAACACGAAAACCCCAGTGGAGATCGACCAGTTACTCTCCATCGACATGGGTGATAAGGAGACCTTGAGGTCATATAACAGTCGCTACTGGGAGACATTCAACCAAATTGGGGACTGCCCAACCAATCTCGCCATTGCGCAATATAAAAGAGGCCTCCCAGTTGGGAACAGACTTAGGGATTCTATCACCATGACGCCACCCCTCACCATGGAGGCCCTGATGGAGAGAGTGCACCAGCACATCAGGGTGGAAGAGGATGGCGCTCGTGCCAAAGCAAAATCTGGCACGGTCGCAGCACCAGAGAAGAAGGCCTCAGCAAAGGTCAACGCAGTAGACCGTCCGAACAGAAACGGACGTGGCAAAAGAGACAATGGAGAGGACCAAGATAAAAGATGGCTGAGGGTCCGCACTGCCATCACCACGGTCTTCAAGAAACCAATCTACCGTATACTTAGCGAAATTCGAGACGAACCTTTCGTCAAGTGGCCAGCTAAGTTAGGCGAAGCGCAGAAGGACTACGATGACAGATCCAGATGCACCTTCCACAAAGAAAAGGGGCATCGCACTGAGAACTGCACACCATTGAGGCAGCATCTGGAAGAGTTAGTGGCGGCGGGTCACCTGGACAAATACATAGAAGGAGGGGCACAGCCAGCCCCCCAGGACCAGAATATGCCCAATGGAATGCCAAACGACGCCCCACCTCAAGGCGTCATCAACGTAATACATGGAGTCTTTGAACCTGAGCGTGTATGCGAGCTCAGAGGTTCAATCAAAAAGGCTGAGCACTTCAGAGAAGTACTAAGTGTCCAACCAGTCGCCAAAAAGGGGAAGATAGAGGCCACAAATGTCATGTCCTTCTCAGATAAAGACTTGGCAAGGATTTATTGCCCTCACAACGATGCCTTGGTCGTCACTCTTCGAGTCAAGGATTTCGACGTCAAGCGGATTCTGATTGACCAAGGCAGCTCATGTGAAATCATGTATTATGAAACCTTCAAGCAACTAAAGCTTCAAGACAAGGACTTAGCCCCTGCCGTATCCCCTCTGATTGGATTCAATTCTATGCCGGAGTGGCCAGTCGGCAAAATCATCCTCCCAGTCAAGGCAGGAAGCGTGACGAAACAAGTGGAGTTTTGGGTGATAAAGGTCCCCTCCACCTACAACGTTATCTTGGGCAGAACATGGCTGCATGCCATGCGCTCGGTGGCATCCTCCTACCACCAAGTAATGCGATTTCCCAACGACACCGGAATAATCGAAGAAGTATATGGGGACCAGATTATGTCCAAACAATGCTTCGTCACAACGAATGGCAGCCGCGCTGCCAAAGGATATGTTCATTCGGTTGAAGAACCTGAGAGTAATGAACTGTTCGCAGAGGTTGGCAAAGCGGCTGATCAGAAAGCAGTGGAGGACTTGGTGGAAGTTAGAATAGATGAGAAGAACCCGGAAAAGTTCTTCTTACTTGGATCGTCGTTGTCCAGCACTGAGAGATTGGAAGTCTTGGAATTCCTAACTTCCAACATCGAAGTGTTCGCCTGGACTCCATACGACATGCCAGGCATTGATCCCAACTTCGTCTGCCACCAACTCAATGTCCACCCTTCTGCTAGGCCAATCATTCAGCGCACCCGCAGATCGGCACTTCATCACGCCGAAATAGTTGCAGAAGAAGTGGGAAACCTGCTGGAGGCAAGGGCAATCAGAGAAGTCCATTACCCTAGATGGATTTCCAACACCGTCGTAGTACCAAAGAAGAATGGCAAGTGGCGCGTCTGCGTCGACTACAAGACGGTCAACAAAGCGTGCCCGAAGGACAGTTTCCCCCTGCCAAGGATAGATCAATTGGTGGACCTAACAGCAGGGCACAGCAGGCTTAGCTTCCTTGACGCATACAGAGGCTACCATCAGATAGCCATGCACGAACCAGATCAGGAAGTAACGTCCTTCACCACTCCAAGAGGACTATATTGTTACAAGGTCATGCCCTTTGGCCTAAAGAATGTGGGGGCGACGTTTCAGAGAATGGTCACCAAGATGTTTGAGCCATTGTTAGGTAGAACAATGGAGGCTTACATCGACGACATGGTGGTCAAAAGCAAGGATGCGGATGACCATCTAAAGGACCTAGGCGAGATGTTGCAGATCCTGAAGAAACACAAACTGCGCCTTAACGCTTCTAAGTGCGCATTCGGTGTAGGGTCTGGCAAGTTTCTGGGTTTCCTGGTAACCAACCGGGGTATTGAGGCAGACCCCTCCCAAATCAAAGCAATTCAGGAGTTAGAAAGGCCTAACTCAGTGAAAGAAGTGCAGCACCTCACCGGCATGGCAGCAGCACTTAACCGATTCATCAGCCGGTCTTCAGACAGACTGCGTCCATTCTTTCAGTCATTAAAAGCTAAGTTTGAGTGGGACGAAGAATGCGACCGAGCCCTGGAGAGCTTGAAGGAATACATGTCTTCTCCACCCCTACTTGTCACCCCAATACCTGGAGAAGAACTCTTCCTCTACTTGGCAGTCTCTCAGCATGCGGTAAGTGCAGTGTTGGTTCGAGCAGAAGGAGTCCAGCATCTTCCAATCTTCTATGTCAGCAAGACATTGTTAGGCGCCGAAACGAGGTATTTGCCACTGGAGAAACTGGCATTGGCCTTAATGATGGCCTCAAGGAAGTTGTCACATTACTTTCACGCCCACACCATAGTTGTTCTCACAGCCTTCCCACTTAAGGCTTTATTTGAAAGGGCGAACTTCTCTGGGCGAATTCTGAAGTGGGCAGTAGAATTGGGACAATACGACATCAAGTTCCAACCCAGAACCGCAGTAAAAGCCCAATCTTTGGCAGACTTCGTCGCAGAGTTCACTCCTGGAAGCCACCAAGTCTGCCCAATCGACCTGACTGACACAACCAAACTAGGGATGGAGATTGACGCCGGAATAGCGCAACCCCTAGTGCAGGTTACTCAGCCAGAACCCAAGGCAGACCGGAGTAGAGAGGGCAAGAAGCAAACAGACCATGCTACACCAAGTCAGGACTCGCCAACAAATGAAGGCTTGGTGCAAACAGAAAGTAAGGGGCAGACAACGAGCATGGACTCTGAAGAAGACACCAGCATCATGGAAGATCCCAAGGCATCATCTGATCCCTCCACCTGCTGGAAGTTGTTCGTCGGGGAAATGTGGAAGCTCTTCGTGGATGGAGCATCCAACCGACATGGAGCAGGACTTGGCATAGTCCTCATCTCTCCAGATGGCCTAGTGGTGGAGCAGGCGATCAACCTTGGCTTTCCAGCATCAAACAACGAAGCGGAGTATGAAGCGCTTCTGGCAGGCCTCAAGTCAGCTTTCTACATGAAGGCCACCGAGCTAATGGTTTACAGCGACTCACAGTTGGTGGTAAACCAAATATCTGGCGACTACGAGGCAAAAGATGATAGAATGGCCAAGTACCAAGAGTTGGTCAGAACAGAAACCAAGAAGTTTGAAGTGGTGAGGATAGAACAGATCGGCAGAGAGGAAAATAGCAGAGCAGACGAACTAGCAGGCTTCGCCTCAATGGCAGACACCTCCATTCCTCACCCACTACTAATCGACTATCTGCCTAGACCAAGCATTGAAGACCCAGAAGCAGAAGAGAAGAAAAGAAAGAAGCCAACAGAATCAGAGCAAAGTCGCAGCGATTTTGGCTCTCTCCATCCTTGGCATTATACAAAAAGTCATTCTCAGGACCTTACTTGAAGTGTGTCCACCCCAGCAAGGTGGAAGCATTCCTATTCGAAATACATGAGGGTGTTTGCGGCAGCCATCAGAGAGGAAGATCACTGGCATACAGGGCGATTTCACAAGGATACTGGTGGCCATACATGCAAGCGGATTCAGAGAAATATGTTAAAAAATGCGAAAAGTGTCAGAAGTTTGCGCACCAAATACACCAACCTGCCAGAGAACTTCTACCTCTAACCAGTCCATGGCCTTTCGCAATGTGGGGATTGGACATAGTAGGCCCACTTCCAACAGCTCCAGGCAACAGAAAGTTCTTTCTTGCCGCAACTGACTACTTTACAAAGTGGGTAGAAGCAGAAGCCTTGGCGTCAATCAAGGAAAAAGATGTGAAGAAGTTTGTCTGGCAGAATATCATCACTCGATTTGGCATACCAAAGGCACTAATCTCAGACAACGGCACTCAATTTGATGGTAGGATTTTCAGAGGCTTTTGTGAAGAGTACAAGATAGAGTTCTACAATTCTACACCGGCATATCCCCAAGCAAATGGTCAAGCAGAGGCCTCAAACAAAGTCGTCTTAGACGGATTAAAGAAAAGGTTAGAAAGAGCAAAAGGCAAGTGGGCAGAAGAGCTCCCTCATGTTTTATGGGCTTACCGTACCACGCCGCGACGATCAACAGGAGAAACACCATTTCCTTAGCTTACGGCATGGAGGCAGTCATCCCATTAGAAGTTGGCCTCCCCACAATCCGAAGCGAAAACTTTGATCCAGACTTAAATGGCGAAGCCATAGCATTAGAGCTTGACCTTGCAGAAGAAAGAAGAGACAGAGCATTAGTTCACATCGCCTCCTACCAACAAGAGTTGTCCAGAAAGTATAACAAAACAGTACATCCAAGGCAATTCAAGATCGGAGATGGGTACTGCGCAAAGTGATGGGCAATACCTTAGTTCCAGGAGATGGCAAGCTAGGACCTAACTGGGAAGGACCTTACAAAGTGGTCGGGTTAGCAGGCAAAGGGGCATACCACTTGGAAGATGAGGACGGCAAAGCAATCCCCAGGCCATGGAACACAGCAAATCTCAAGTTATTTTATTTTTAGCTTTTTTTCTTTTACGTATGTGTAATTTTTTACTTCCTCAATAAAACAAGTCGATTCTTTTCAACATTATTGTTTTCAGTAGAAAGTAGCTTTAGAAAGTTAGTATTGTAAAACATAGTGGCCGGAATAACCAACTATGACCCTTCCTAAGCCCAGGATAAGGATCCAGGCTGCAGGACGTTTTGGTCGGAAAAACCAAAACACCTTATTCTGAGTTGGCTGGAAAAACCAAACTCAGAGGTTGGCTGGATTAAACCAACACCCTTCCTAAGTCCAGGATTAGGATCCAGACTGCAGGACGTTTTGGCCGGAATAACCAAACATGATATTCTAGGTTGGCTGGAAAAACCAACTCAGAGGTTGGCTGGATTAAACCAACACTTGTACTCTTCAGCCGAAGTAAGTTTTACGGCTGAAGAGTGGTTGGCTGGATTAAACCAACTCTCGTTACTCTTCAGCCGAAGTAAGTTATATCGGCTGAAGAGTAGTTGGCTGGATTAAACCAACTCTGGTTACTCTTCAGCCGAAGTAAGTTATATCGGCTGAAGAGTGGTTGGCTGGATTAAACCAACTCTTGTTACTCTTCAGCCGAAGTAGGCTATATCGGCTGAAGAGTGGTTGGCTGGATTAAACCAACTCTTGTTACTCTTCAGCCGAAGTAGGTTGTATCAGCTGAAGAGTGGTTGGCTGGATTAAACCAACTCTTGTTACTCTTCAGCCGAAGTAAGTTATATCGGCTGAAGAGTGGTTGGCTGGATTAAACCAACTCTTGTTACTCTTCAGCCGAAGTAAGCTATATCGGCTGAAGAGTGGTTGGCTGGATTAAACCAACACTGGATACTCTTCAACCGAAGTAAGTTATATCGGCTGAAGAGTGGTTGGATAGCAAGACAGATAGCTAACTGAGATCACAGTTGTACAGATGAGTTCGTGCAAAAATCAGTACAAGTACAGGCATACATACACAACCGAAGTAAGACTTGATGGAAAGATTTTTTCATTCAATTCAAAAGCAAATACAAGTAGTGGCCGGAGCCCGGTTACAGGTTCGGAATAAAAGAAGAAAAAAGTACGAGAAACAGTCATCCTAGGAGTGCATCAAGTTCGGCATCAAAGTCCGCATCAGCAGTTGCTTGGAGGCCGGTTTGAGGAAGGAGCTCGGTTTGGACCGTGGTATCAGTTGGCAGAACAGAATTAGCCGGTATCTCGCTAGATAAATCCACTGTTGGCTCCAACCGAGCCGCCTGATTGCTTTGTCGTCCGGTGGTAACCGGGGTCAGAGATGGCTCCCCCTCATCATCATCATCATCATCATCATCATCATCTTCTTCTTCGTCACCAGACCCTTCTAGGAATGCTTTTTGGAGATCGTCTGCATATTGCTTGAGCGAAGCCGGAATAGAGTACGGTGGAGCGTTGTAAGCGTCGGTATCAGGGGTACAACCGAGCTTCTCCACCGCACTCCGCTAACCGCACTTGAAGAAGAGATCTTTCGCCGCGCCGCATTGAAGCATGTATGCGTCTTCAGCCTCCTTGAAGCCTTGCTTTTTGGCCTTTTTCACTCCGGCCTTCAGTTGGTCTATTTCGGCATTTTTCTTTGTTTCTAGCTGGGCCATCTCCCACAGATAGTGGTCTTTCACTTCGGTCACGGCCTTTTGTTTATCACTCTCAGCCGAGGTTACCAGTCCAGTGAGACGTGATACCTCGGCCTCCAGCTCGGCTGCCCTGTTTTGAGCTCGTGTTAGCTCGGCAGTTTTGGTTTCGGCCTCTTTCATGGCCTGCCTTGTGGTTTTGCGAAGTTCCATCACCTGCCGGTGTGCAATCGTGGTTTTTTGAAGAGCCTGCAAAAGTATAATGAGTTTTTCTTGTTAACCGAGCTGGAAGTTGGTCAAATTCTAAAGACAAATACAGGACAGTATTACTTACCATGATCAGGGACTTCGAAGCCGACCGAAGTGACTTCACTTCGGTGTTGAGCCGCTTTCGATGGTGCTCCATGTCTTTTGGGAGGCAGACACCTCTGGCCAGGTTGAGGGCCAGAAGGTGGTCCTTCTCTGCGACAACGGAGTCACCTTCGTTGATAGCTCGGTCGTTGAAGACTAGTGGGGGAGCCCATTGGGAGGCTTCAGACCGGTTTGATGACTCCGGCTGGGGGTTCGGTTGGGTGACTGCTGGTGGGCTTGGTGGCAGTATGTTCTCATCCTCATCAACAAGTTGTGGCCCGGTTTGGCTAATCCGGGCACGCTTGTTTCGGCGAGAGACAGAAGGCTGCTGGGATGGAAGAGCCACTACGGCCTCGGTTGGTTGGCCGGTTTGTGGTACCTCGGTTGGGTTTGTTTCGGTGAGCATGGCCCTCAGTCTGCTTTTCTTCGCCATCTCTTGTTCAGCAGTTAGTCGCACAAGGACGATTTCGGGCAAGGTTGGGTCCGGTTCTGGATCGTCCTCAAGAAGGAAGTCGGTCACCTGCCTTTACGGCGACCGGAGTATCTGTAGGTCGGTTGGAACTTTAGGAGTTTCTCCCAAGATCTCTCCTTGACCCGGAGTGCGGCCCGGAGTACTGGGATGCTGGGATAGTTGTAGTTGAAGATGAGGTGAGACTTGTCTGCGAAAGAAAAGAAAGCAAGTGTTAGTCCGGTTCAGAGAAGAAAAGCTGAAATATAAAAGAAAAGGCGGAATAGAAACCGAAGTATGTATACCGGGTGCCCCCTTCTTGTAATTTATTCTTCGGCCTGGGATGCGGGCTTCGAGGTCTTCGAAATTCCCAGATACCCAGAAGAAGTCGTCATCATTAACGTCTTTATCCGGTGTGTGCGTTATTATCTTTTCTCTACCTCGGCGCACTCTCAAATAGTAGCACCAGCCTTGGTTTTTGGATCCTATTGAGTACTGATGTAGTATCTCGGCCAGACCTAGGTTCAGACCGGTTTGTTGGTTCAGAGCATCTATGCCCATTATTATTCGGTATGTGTTGGTGGAAAGTTGGGTTGGGCAAAGTCTAGTCTGCCTAAGAAATTCACATATGAGGGGCTGAACTAGGAATCTGAGTCCGGTCTCGATTATTGACTGGAGGGTGAATGGCACGAAGCCTTCTTCATCCCAGGGGTCTACTCCTTTTTCGGCTAAGGTAAGGTTTACATCGGCTGGAATGTTGAAATCCTTACGGAATTCGGCCAGGCCTCCTGGGGTTTCTACTAAGAATCTGTACTTCCCCATTATTCATAAACTTATGAATAACTTATTGCGGTCGCGTAAGTGTGCTCAGTAGCTCGGCTGAGCACAAGGAAGTGCCTGGCGACCTAAGTCTGCAAGGTGGAAAACAAGGTGTTAAGCACAGATTGAGACCGTGCTACAAAAAACAGAGCAAGAAAGTCCTATTTCGGCTCTACAGAGTGCTATGTTATCTACATCGGTTCCTAAAAGATGTTCGCTATCTCGGTTTCTGAAAGTTTTTTCTTATCTCGGTTTTACTTTTGGTTTTTCTTACTTCGGTTAGGCCTCAAGGGGCAGCTTTCTGAGTTCGGTTTTGGAACTCAGAAGGCTGGCTTGGCCCCCAAAGGCTTAGCTCGGTCGGGAACTAGAGTACCTATTTCAAGTATATTTTCATTTCGGCTAAAGTGAATCAGATGCTTTTTTATTTGAAGCTACTGTGAAATCTACAAGTGCTAGTTCGGTTCCAGTTTACCTATATAGCAAAAACAGTTCCTAGTTCGGTTGGGTGCGCTTTGTGGATCAAATGATTGTTCTACCAGCATTTCATGATATTCATAGTGTTCATGTGAAGTTATTCCCAGGAACGGAGTGTAAAAGTGTTATGTGAAAACACACTGTAAACTGGTTGAACACATGCGGCAACAGGGGAAATAAAGAAGAAATGCACAAGTACTTACTTGACAAAGAGGAAGAAGAACGAGGAGCAAGAACAGCAGCAGCAAGGATGCACAAGCTCAGGAACAGGAAGAACACGGAGAGAGTGAAGCTGAAGGGAGAGGAAATGAATAGTGGTGTGATAATAGAAATGGGGTGTTTTGTGCAAGAGATATTTTTGGAATGAGTAAAGGCGGGAACTGTTTAAATTTCACGAAGTACGAAGAGCGGCGCAACAGCTGTAAATGGCCAATAGGGGCCTGCCACGTGTCATGGGAAGAACAATCGATTCAGTTTCTGCAACTGAAGAGACGATTTGACCGGACGTTCTCAGCTCGACTTAAAGTTAGCTCGGCTGGATAAGCTAAATGGTTTTTAGCTCGGCTGGAGAAGCTACAAGGTTTTTTAGCTCGGCTGGAGAAGCTACTAGGTTTGTAGCTCGGTTGCAAAGGTTTGCAAATTCTAGATCGGCTGTATTGGTAGGTCGGTTTGATTACAGGTAATCCCTATCATGCTGTGCAGATGGAATTAAGGGGCAATTGAGAGGGCAATTTATACGCAATTGGACCGAGCTAGGTATTGGGCCATTATAGACTGAAGTAAAAGGGGCCGAGTAAAGTGGCCCTATAAGCTACTCCGGTTTGGAGAAGCGGCCCTATGAGTTACTCCGGTTTGGGGAAATAGCCTTGAGGGTTAGACCGGTTATACAGCCGAGGTGTTTTAAGCCCGGCCACGTGACTTCTTATTTGTACTCCGGTTGAGTAGAAATGGTATGAATGTTTCGGTCTTCAATGATTACTTCGGTCGTGGAATACGGAGAACCGAGGTAAGCTATGGTCCTGAAGGTAGTTCAGCTTAAACTCCCTTGTGGTTAGCTCGGTCTTGGCATGTGAAAGCCGTGGTAAGGGAGAGTAAAGTTAGGGCCGAACTAACAGTTACTCAGGTTATTTCGGCTGTAGAGGAGTTTGGCCATCTCACTTGGCTTAAGCAGTGAGGGGGGTGTTGGAAGATAAGCATTATCTTCCAGGAGTATGAATCCTAGGAGGACTCCACGCAAGAGGAGTAATCCTAGAAGGATTCTGCAAATGGAGGAGTAAGAGTCCTACCAGGATTGTGCCACGCGAAACCTATATAAGCTCACCAATATCACCTTTGGAGAGGTTAATGCAACTTTACTCCCTGAATTCATAGAGCTTTTGTCTATTTGTCAAGCTTTCTGACTTAGGCATCGGAGAGGTTTCCGGCACACACCCGCCGGCTAGCTCACGTGTGTATTTCAGGTGGTTGAACGACGTCGTACGGAGGAGCGCAGACTTGGTCAACAGGATTATACGAGAAGGCGTATTTCTTTCCCGTACATTTATGAAAAAAATCTTTAAAAAATTTACTAAATAACAAAAATATAAAAAATATGAGAATTCAGTATATTTTTTGTATTTTAGTGATTTATGATTTTTTTAAAATGTTTTTTTATAAATATTTTACTTTTCAGATACATCTAAATAAGATGAATATAAAAATGATAAAAAAATTTAAAATTTTAAAAATATTCACTAAAAACAAAAATAAAAAATAAAAAATAAAAAATTAAATTTTTAAAAAATTAAATTCAAAAAATTAAAATCAAATAAACTGATAATTATTTTTTGAAATACTTCTCTTGACACTGATATAGAGAATTACATTACAATGGGAACATATTTAAAGAGTGTAGAGGTCTGCATTTGCAATTTGATTGGAGGGTTTTGAATTGTTGAATACAAGGTTCTTGCAACAAAAATACACAGGTGGAGCGCGCACACAAACAAACAAGGGAAATTTTATAGTACACACTCAAAAGGTGTATATCATATTATTATGTATTTTTAAGGTATATGTTATGTATTTTTGTAATAAATGTTACTTATTTTTCTTGATATAGTTACGACAATTTATGACTCAAAAATGAAATTACGCATTTTTATGATAATGTTATATACTTTTTTATCCAAACATTTTCTAACTAAAAAATGTATAATATTACCATAAAAATACGTAATATTACCATAAAATGCGTAATTTCATTTTTAAACCATAAATTGTCGTAATTATACCAAGAAAAATAAGTAACATTTGTAATTTAAATGTGCATATGGTACACACTTTTTAACAGTACCCAACAAACAAACACTTAAATAAATACAAATACAAATATAAATGTAAATAATAAATAGATTGGTCTTAATGCACTACAAGAAAACACACTTTTGGCTACCACTTTTGGCTACCAAAACAAATTTAGTCGCTAAAAGTGTGGGAATTGGCTACCAAAATTAATTTTAGTCGGCAAAAGTCAACTTTTTAGCTACTAATTTTTTTAGTAGGGGAATGTTGATTATTGGCCACTAAAAAAAAATTTAGTAGCTAAAGATATTACAATTGGCTACTAAAAAATTTTTAGTAGCTAAACATATCACAATTGGCGACTAAAAAAAAATTTAGTAGCCGTAGAGGTACCTTTAGCTACTAAATTGTTTAGTAGCCGAATGAAAATAAAAAATTAATTTTTAATCTTTGCCGACCAAATTTTTGGTCGCCAAATGTCAAGTTTCGGCGACCAAATTTATTTTAGTCGCTAAAAATCTACTTTCGGCTACTAAATATTTGGTAGCCGAATGAAAATAAAAAAATTAATTTTTAATCTTTCCCGACCAAATTTTTGGTCGCCAAATGTCAAGTTTCGGCGACCAAATTTATTTTAGTCGCTAAAAATCTACTTTCGGCTACTAAATATTTGGTAGCCGAATGAAAATAAAAAAAATTAATTTTTAATCTTTCCCGACCAAATTTTTGGTCGCCAATGTCAAGTTTCGGCGACCAAATTTATTTTAGTCGCTAAAAATCTACTTTCGGCTACTAATCTTTGGTAGCCGAATGAAAATAAAAAAATTTAATTTTTAATCTTTCCCGACCAAAGTTTTGGTCGCCATATGTCAAGTTTCGGCGACCAAATTTATTTTAGTCGCTAAAAATCTACTTTCGGCTACTAAATCTTTGGTAGCCGAATGAAAATAAAAAAAATTAATTATTTTATTTTTATTTTTATTTTATTTTTATTTTTATGAAGAGGTTGTACACCCACCATCCAAAAATATTAATTTTTAAAAAAAATTAATTATTAAAATAATATGAATTTCTTATTTTGTCCTTTTTTTAAATCCATTAATAATAAAAAATTTACAATTATGACAATTGATATTTCTAAAAAAATATACTATCAAAAGGTAATTTTGATAAATTAATATTTTTAAAATGTAATAATTGTATTATAAAAAGAAATGAAATTCTAAAAATAGACTATTATTTTGAGATGAAAAGTACAATTAAACTATTTATATTTTTTACATCATCATATTTCAATAACACTAATAAATTAAGAATAAATCAAAATTCACAAATAAAAGACAAAATATCCCAATTATTTATCATTTCAATAAATTTTTCAATATTATTACCAGTACTAATAGAAGACAAAATATCCCAATTATTTGTAAGACTTATTGATATTATTTCAGATTTTAAATTTTTCCTTAATTTTTTAATAATTAATTTTTTCAACTTTTTAAAATTATTTTTACGTTATACACGGTTAACAATAATCAAACACTATTGTTAATTTAAATTTGGAGGGAGACATTTCTAATTTAAATTTGAGGGATTTATAAAAGTAATTGGCGACTAAAAAAACACGGGTTGAGTTGGCTCAGAATTTTTTTAAAATTTTTTTTTCCTTCTTTTATTTTTAATTTTCTTTCTTTCTTTTCTTTCTTATTTATATATATATATATATATATATATATAATATAAGAATATAAAATTTTTAAATATATTATTATATTTTTCAGTAAAAAAAATATTATGAAAAATATTTAAGATAATTTAATATTTGTAATTTATAATTTTATTACTTATATTTTTATTTAAATATAATTTTAATATATTTGTTACTTTTATTTAAATTTTTTTTAAATAATGAATTTTGTTTGTAACTTTTAATATATTTTTTTAATTCATTATTTACCGACTAAATTTTAGTCGGCGATTAGTCTTACAAAATTGAAAATTTGTGCTTCAGACTTTGGAGGGAAACTTTGGAGTGCTTTAACTTGAACTACCTGACATATTATTTCTTTCCTTTCCATTGCACTTGTGTTACATGGACCAGTATCCCTCCCACCTCTGGTTTAGTAGTTCATATTCAAACCATGGGTTTTCATTCAATAGTTGATATCCGAAACACCAATGGTGTGGAAGTGTGAACTGAGCAAAAATGACCAATAGTGTGGAAGCTTCTCATATTTGATAGCAGAGTGGTTTTCTGCTTCTCATATCAAGGGGGAGATCCAATGGTGGACAGGGTGTTTGATGAAATGCCTCAAAGAATAACTCATCTTAATTGCAAATCAACTTTACATAGTGTTAGTATGATTTGATATCAAACCTTCCACGCTAGAGTCAGTCCATTAGATCATGTCAAATATTTGGGACACTAAACAAGCTTAGTTATAGATTAATTGAGAGAGAGAGAGAGCATGTCTGTTTCTCTCTCTCATTTTCTCTCTGTCTCTCGCATATCTTTCTTCTCTCTATCTCTCTCATCTGTCTTCTCCCTCTGTCTCTCTCGCTCATCTTTCTTCTCTCTATCTCTCTTATCATTTACTTTCGGCTCAAAATTGATCCGAAATGTCCTGGACTGCGATGAACTTGGAACATTAAGCATTGTGGATCAAACACTTATAATTGGAAGTATGTCATCTTTCCATTGTTTTTGAAATTACGATGACTCATTGATGAATTAATTTGATTTATTTTTATTTTTTTTGAAATTACGATGACTCATTGATGAATTTAACAAGCCTGATCTATTTTTCACATCTCTTTCTCTCTCTGTCTCTCTGTCTGTCTCTCTGTCTATATCTCTTTCTCTCTTTATCTCTCTCTCACTTATCACTCTTCTCTCTTTCTTTCTCTCTATGCGTCTGTTTGTCTGTCTCTCACTCTTCTCTCTCTCTCTCTTCTTTCTATGTGTCTATCTGTCTGTTTATCTCTCTCCCCCATTATGTTCACATTGCTCATTCTCTCCCTCATCTCTGTGTCTCTCTGTGTCTCTCACTCATCTCTTTTCTCTGTATCTCTCTCGCTCATCTCTCTTCTCTCTATCTTTCTCTCTGTCTCTCTCGTTCATTTCTCTTCTCTTTATGTCTCTCTTGCTCATCTCTCTTCTCTCTATCTCTCTCTGTCTCTCTCGCTCATCTCTCTTCTCTCTATCTTTCTCTCTGTCTCTCTCGTTCATCTCTCTTCTCTTTATGTCTCTCTTGCGCATTTCTCTTCTCGCTATCTCTCTCTATCTCTCTCGTCCAGCTCTTTTCTCTCTATGTTTCTTTTCTGTCTATCACTCTCTCTCACCACCCATCTCCTCTACCACCTTCACCACTACTGCAAACACCATTCCACCACCACTCTTACTTCTACTGTCGCTACTTCACCTCTACGACTACCATTACTACTACTATCGCTACCACTCTACTACCACCACTACTACTACTGCTACTACTACTACCATTGCCTCTCTTTCACCCCTGCCACTCCATTTACACTACCACTACCACAACTTCACCACTAATCTCTTTCGCCATCACCATCACCACCACCACCACCACACCACCACCATCTCTTATCCATCACCATCACCACCACCACCACCACCACCATCATCATCTCTTATCCACCACCTTCACTATTGCTGCCGCTCCTTTTCTTCTACCACAAAAAATTAGTTCATGATTTTTAGTAATAAAAAAAAATAGGCCGCAGAAAAATATTTTTCATTGACTACAGAAAATTAACTTTTATTTTAGTGAAAAATATTTTTTATTAAAATATATATTACCCTACTTCTACAAAATAAAAAAATAATAATATTTTTTTTCATTAAAATACAAATGAAACAAATAAATTTTCAATCTTAGTAACTAAAAAAAAAAAAAATTTAAAAAAATTCATTAACTACAAAAAAAATATATATATATATATTTTAACAAAAAATAAATTTATTTAATTATTATTATTATTTTTTATTTTTTTTTTTTATTTTTCATTTCCCGCCCCTTTATTTTTTTCCACTCCCGCTCCCCCCTTTATTTTTTTCCCATTTCCGCTCAAACCCAAAAAAACCCTAATCTCAAACCCAAACTCTCACCCTTGTCTTAGAACCAAAATCCCTAATTTCTACCAAATCTCTCTCTCTCTCTCTCTCTCTCTCTCTCGCGACTGTGAATGAACGAAGTTCGATCCCCCTCTCTCTCTCTCATTTCAATCTCTCTATCTCAATCTTCTTTCATCTTTTGTCTCTTGATTTCGATCTCAATCTGTCACGCAATCACGATTGATTTCGATCCCAACCCCTTCAACAAAAGAAGAAAGAGTAGAGACAGAGAAGCACCGACCTCACCTAGCAAAACTAGCCGACCTGTGTGCTGCTGCTGAGTGCCGACCTGGGTGCCACCGCTGACCACCAACGTGGGTGCTGCTATTGATCATCGATCTGGTTGACCACCGACGACCACCAAAAATCTCCGTATGTCGTTCTATATCCGTGAATCGTTCTCCCTTTGTCTTCAACTCTTTGCATAGGTCTGTTTTTCTCTTCAATTCCCTCTTCTGTAAAATGTATATGTGTATATATATATTGAAGCCTATGAAATGTTGGAATATAAGCCCCTCCATTTTATGCTTTGAAGGTGTTCGATGATTTGCTGGTGTTGAAATGGTGAATTAATGATCTGGGATAGTTAATGTTTACAAAGATCCTAAATTTTGAACTCAGTATAAAGAATTTCTATGACAGAAATAATGAAGGAACTTGAATCAATATTTATGTTAAAAAGGATTTTTTTATTTTTTATATTTTTATTATGTTTCTCAGGGAAATCAAGTTTTGTGGTTTTTTTTTTTTTTTTTATCTTCATAGTCTGTAAATTAAAAACTGGGTTTGTTCCCTTGAAATCTAGTTATGGGTTTTGGTTTGATAGTTGATTCAATACTTTTGCAATTATGATCTGTTAATAAATATTAGGCCATTATGATGGCCACTTCAATTCCAAATTTGATGTCTACTATTTCCGTGTATGTGTGTTTCCTACTCCTCTTGCTTCCATATCTACACTTGAATTATATGTGTGTGTATGAATCGAGCATATGTGTGTGTTTGTTGAGAAAATAGTTACTGATATTAGGACTGTGAATGCACTTTAAAAGCACTTGAATTATATGTGTGTTTGTTGAGAAAATAGTTGCTGATATTAGAATTGTGAGTGCACTTTGAATGCACTTGAATTATATATTAGATATTCTAACTAAAACTTGTCAAACAGGGCCATTGACAACTATGTATGGTGGCGATTGAAAGATAAAGAATACATGACTACCATCATCATTATATTTTTTTAAGGACTTGGTTGTACTCAGTGCGTGTGTTCATTATTGATTTCATATGGAGAAAGAGTGAGTTTTTAACGACTTGGTATAATATTGCTTCATATTTAGTTATTGATTTGTCATTGAAATCTATGGGTTTTGTTTTTTTATTATATATGATTATTAGTCACAATTGGGTTTGTGTAATTGTTATTGTTAATCCTCAAGAAATGGATAAGAGAAGATTTTATTTATTTATTTTCATTTTCTTTTCCCAAGATCCAAACACTGTATGTTTGGCTAAAATATGAATGTAACATTCAAAAACTAATGGTAAATTAATGATAAATTATATAAATATTAATAATAATAATTTTTTCATTCGTATTATATAAACTAATGGTAGATACAGATATAGGATTATTTTATAGATATAGGATTTTGGAATTAGAGATAATTTACGGTGTCCATCTGTATGCATGTCAAAATTTACCAAGGATGCATGTCAAAATTTACTCTCCAATGTATGTCTAAATTTTCATCTACTCTCCAATGTATGTCAAAATTTACTTACTAATTTTACTTACTAAATTTACTCTCTATCTCTTTCGCTCTCTCTCATCGCTCTCTGTCTCTTTTGCACTTGTTCAGGGTGGACTTTTCAAGGTGATAATCTAGAGATGAAATTCATCAACTTCAACAGCACCCCAGTTATAACCATGTGTTTACTTTGAAGTCCATTGCTATAAAGAAGTCCAATGCATGCTGTGAACATGTTAGAATCTGCATAATTCTAGTGTTGGTGCTATTTATGGCGAACTATATGATATCCAATGGCACTGCATATTAATTGACATATTGTCTGTTGACTCCATGTTGTTATGTGTTCAGATGGACATATGTAAAGCTAAAATTTACCACATTAACATGGCATTTTTGACATTAGGGGCAGGTACTCTGAACTGTTACACTTCTAACTTTCAGGAGTGGTGTGCTGTATTCGTGTGCATGACACTTGTCTCCACTTCTGTCTGCCATCTGTTTGGACATCTGTAGAGGAGTCTGCTGTTATAACTTGAAAATTGTATAGATGAGTTCAATTTATTTTGGGTTGGATGAAAATTGTATAGATGAGTTCAATTTATTTTAGATGAAAATTGTCTGCTGAATTCCATCGTAATTCACAGAAAAAATGTATACAATTTGGGTTGGATTGTATTTGATGGTGTTTGTATGGAATTATTATTTTGGGTTGGATTTATTTGATTTGTATACAATTTGATGTTAATTGAATTAATTTTTGTATACAATTTGATTTGATTTGTATACAATTTGATGTTAATTGAAAAAAAAAAAAAAAAAAGTGAAGTTGTTAGTGACTAAATATTTGGTAGCCATAAAGAATCCAAAAATCCAAAAATAAATGAAGACTTTTGCCTACCAAATGGTTAGTAGCCAAAAGGTTAATAAAATGAAAAATAAAATTTTTGGCGACTAAATTCTTTAGTCCCTAAATGTAGTAATGTTGTGACTAAAAACTTATTCCCGACAAAAAGTTTTAGTCGCTGAAAATCTATTTTATTTTAATTTAACACTTTTGGCGACTAAATATTTAGTCGCCAAAACATACCCTTTCCCGACTACTCAGAGTTTGGTAGCCGAATGTTCACTTTTGGCGACTAAATATTTAGTCGCCAAAACATACCCTTTCCCGACTATTCAGAGTTTGGTAGCCGAATGTTCACTTTTGGCGACTAATATTTTAGTCGCCAAAAGATAACCTTTGCCGACTAACCGAGTTTAGTAGCCAAAACGTTCATTTTCAGCGACCAAAAATAGTTTAGTCGCCAATACTATCGCCGACAGGTTATAGGCGATGACTTCGGCGACAAAAAATATTAGTCGGTAATTGGTTTCGGCGACCAAAAATGGGGCTTTTGGCGACCAATATTTTGGTCGCCAAAAGTGGCATTTCCTGTAGTGATGGAAGTAGCCAAAGTGCTTAAATAAATTATAAGTAATCAACGGATAGCTCGATAATTTATTAGTTCAAGCTATTATTTATGACCGGAGTTATCAAAGAAGGTTATTGGCATATCTGATTAAAATCACCTAAATATGCATATGTCAATTGAGCAGGCAGAATGCATGCGACAAAGCTTATATATAAATAGAAGATGTTGAGGACATTGCAGTCCAATGCATTGCATTGTGTTTAAGAAGTTCGATGTGAAGAGAAACAAACAAGAACATGTGTAAAATGAAAGATATCAAACTGTTAGTAGGGTTTTTGGAATTGCAGTTGTTCAGTTGGGAGTGTATGGAAAAGAGTATGTAGTTGGAGATGAAGGGGGATGGAGTTATGATGTTGATTATTACGCCTGGCTTTCTAATAAAACTTTCTACGTTGGAGATGTATTAGGTAGGTGTTTACTATTTTTGTTGCAGTATTCACCTATACTGTATTTGATTGGGAGATTTAAAAAATGATTTAGAAATAGAAAGAAAAAAGGTAAATAAAATATAAATAAAATATATTTACATTTCACTTAATTTCACATACTTTTTCTTTTCTCTTTCTAAATATGTTCTCAAATCCCTCAATCAAACACAGTATTAGTTTCTTTGTTCGGTTTCATTTGCATTCTGATTCTGTTTTTTTTTTTTTTTTTTTTTTTTTTTTTTTTTTTTTTAATTATCCGGTTCTCACTCTTACTTTCCGTACGGAGATTTCATGTGAGATAGGAAGGGTTGTGGTTTTGGAAATGTCACTTTTTATGTTAAAAGTTAAAGTCATTAAAAGAGTGAAAAAGTAATAAATTATATAAAAAAGTTAATAATTCTTTTTTCTATCTATTTTTTTATATCTTTTTATAAAAAATTAAAAAGTCTTCTCAAATTTTTTAACTTCATAATTTAGCCAAAAAATAAAAAGATTTCTAAAGTAGCATGTGTCCAAACGAGTTAGTGCAATTTATTAGAACGTTATAGTTTTTGTTTATTTTTAAATTTTTGCTAGAGTGTTTGATAATCACTTTTATGTTTATAACTTATGAAGTAGAAATAATTTAAATAATTTTTTTTAAAAATGATTAATAAGATTTGTTTGGAGAAAATAATAATAATAATAATCCTTCAAGCCTTTGGGAGAAAAAAAAAAAAACAAAACAGCAAAATAAAAAATACAAATAAAGCAAATGTACACTTCTGAACGTTCTGTATAATATAATATATGCATAAATAATGATGCACTTTTGGTATACAAATGCTTTAACAAAGACTATTATAATAGAGAAAACATATTTGGTTTGGGTTGAAAATATTTAGGACAGAGAAAACATCAAACTAATACATCTAATAGGATCAAAATTTTATTCTCCACAAAACAAATAAATAAATAAAGGAAAATAACTCTGCTATTTAGCAGAACATATTTGGTTTTTTTTTTTTTTTCCATATATATAGGGAAATTCTACTAGACACATTCTCTACCGTATGCACCCCTAAGTTATATCATTTTTTTCTTTAATTATGACAAACTTTCTTCTTTAATTATGACCTTATGACTCGTGAGACCTTTGGTTATGCCTCATGTGTTATTTAGTAATGACTTTTTTTTATTTTTTTCTATTTTTAGTTATGACTCAGACAGTATGAAATTATATCATTTTCTTATTTTGTTATAGAATGCACACGGTACTCATCCTTTGAAGAGTGTGCACCATAGTGTTTCCCATATATATATATATATATATATAGTATTTTGTTTGTGTGTTTTTCCAGTATTCAATTACAGCAAGGATGAGCACAATGTGATCATAGTGAACAGCACTGGATATGATCAGTGCATTGCATCACCAAATTTAGGGGAGCTACATAGCCGACACGACAGGGTGACTTTAGAAAGTCCTCCTGGTAACAAATACTACATATGCCAATGGCATTGCGATTATTCCGATCAAAAACTCAATGTCACTGTCTTCCCATCGCCATTGCCTACCAAGAACATGATGAAGAAGAAGAAGAAGAAGAAGAAGACGACGAAGATGTTAGGGGTGCTGCCTTTTTCCAATTAATTTTCTTGTGGTGGCATTGTTCCTTTTAATTGTTTCTACTTTGTGTAATAAGATTTATAATTTTTTCTTTTCTTTTTTTGTCATATAAGTTATTAATTCAATCACTTTGGATATGTGTGACCTAATATATGCTTTCTTTCTCTATGCTTATATCTTTGTTATCCTCCACCAACTAACTAATTAACCAACTAGGAATGTGATTGCAATTAACTAATTTTATGTTCATCAGAATACACACCAATTGAACCTCAAAAACCATAAGGCCAAAAAACCCAAAAAAAACCAAAAACAAAAAAACAATGTCACAAAACAATCGATGAGAAATGAAATGTAAATTGATAAGAGAACACCACAAGATCAAGAGGAATGTAGTACACCTCAGTGGTGTGAAGGTGTGCAGAATCAAAGCCCCGTAATTGCCTCACATGCCATACAACAAGCTTGTGTATACATGGCTGAAGATATCATTCTCAGCTCCCGCTATAACAAACCCCGTATGCAACTCATGCTTACGTCAACTTCGATAGAATTCTAGAACATTCCTTCTTTGTATATGATTTATGTATAAATAGAGTTACGTAATGCCTTGTGATAATTGAATAAAATTTATTCAACAAAGTTTTTGTGGTACCAGAGCAACAGAGCCAATGCTCATTGACTGATCCTTTCTCTTCTTCTTCTTCTTCTACTATTTCGTTTATTTCCCTTGCAACAATGACTACCACCACAACTCTAGGTCTTTCCTCTTCTAGCCTGTATTCAATCTTCTCTTCCCATATTACCCACAAATCTCCCTCTTGCCTATATCAAATTTGAACTCTTGGTCACTTAAAGTTTAATTCATCTAATTTCATCATTTGGAGGATCCAAATCTAGAACATTCTGACAGCAACAAAGTTATTATAGTATATTGATGGCACATATCCTTGTCCAGGTCCAACTATAATCCAATAGCGTTTCAAGATTTTCGGAAGCCTCAGACTAAACATCAAATGAGGTCATGTCTAATTAAGTTTTTGAAAAGTTGGGGCCTTCCACAATAAGAATTTTTAGATGATTTTTTTTTTTTGGGTTTTTTTTGGCCTTAAGCGACAGCCTAAGTAGCCTAATAGTTGAGCCACATCTACTATAATCACCACTTAAGGCAAAACAAAAGAAAATCTTGCCGACCGTTGATCAATCACATTGATGTACATCTCCTCGGCTGCATCTTAGCCACAGTTATTCCATTTGTTCTTTCCATAGTTCTTTAATCTAAACATCCTATATAAATTTGGAATGTTCTGGAGAAGAGATTCATATGTCTCTATCGATCTTCCATTCACAATTTGAAAACCAAACTTCATCATCATATCACGAAGGCCTCTTCAATTATGGAATCCGATTTGAGAGAGGTAAGAGACATTGCAGATCAACTAGCAATGGATTTGTCTTGTTTATAGCCGAATGTGGGTTAAATTGCAATGGGTTTAACTTATTTATGGCTTCTCGTAAAACATTTGATTTATGGAAAGCCTATTATTGAATGCAACGTTAGTCAATTTGTGGACCAAATCAAAATTTTATTTCCGACCTACATATGCTCTTAATTTGATCATTTCCCCTATTTTCTCTTCTCTCTTATCTCATCTCCTCTCTCTCTCTCTCTCTCTCTCTCTCTCTCTCTATCTTCATCCATAACCCAGCCTTCACTACCAACCGGAGCCATCACGCAGTTCTCCTTTCCACAAATCACATTTGACCCTGCAGACTTCCTCTCATTTCTCTTTCTACAGTAGACCACAACCATTCATTCTCTTAAAACATCAACAACAAACCCAACATCAAACTCCTTCACATTCAACAATCTCAACCCACTTTATGGATGAATCAATAGTTGATCTAACAAGTTCTTGTGTATATCACTTCAATTAAATTGCTATTTCAACAACTTAATTTTTGTTGTTTCAATTATGTGCATCACTCTCTGATTCATTGATTGATAACATGGTTATTGAGAGGGTTTTACTATCAGAGGTGGAAAGCAGTAAAATACATGGATCGAGTTTTGTAGTGAAAAAATTAAAGAGTTCCTTACATGGCACTGGATAATTAGTCATCCGTAAACCCATCAAATTATGAGAAAGTCATAAAAAAAATAATCTCATAGAAAAATCTGTAATTAGAAGATGCACGAAATGAATTAGATATCTACTATGTACTTCTAGATGTCTAAAAAAGAAATTACTTTAGCTTTCACGTGATATGTTATATAAGAAGTTGAAAGACATTTAAGGAAACCTAAAACATATATGTGTCACTTTGTATCGTTATTCTTGCAAATCAGTGAAAGTGCGAGAAAACTAGATAAGTAATAATAAGAAAAAATAGCATTTCTTATTGTAATACGATCATATTGATTTTGAATACCAAATCTCCTGAGACTTTGTTAATCCGTTGGGACTATCACTCTTGTAACCATATTTTGTAAACAAACATGATATTTATTGATTACAAAGATGGACCTGTATATAGAACTTAACAAGCAAAAAAAGAGAAAAATGGGAATGAGGGTTAGAAAAGAAATTCCATTAGAAGCAAATGAGAAGAGTATAGGGTGTTTTTATAAATATAATAATAATTATGAAAATCCCCAAAGTGGAGGGAGGGGGCCAGGGTCAATTTAGTACTCCAGACACAAGGGAAAGAGGAGTGGCAGAATTTTGACCTAAATACCCATCTTTATCTGAATACCAATCTCCCTGTATTTCCCATCTCAACCCTCCCAACACCCTCTTCTGCCCCTCTTTTTCTCAATCTCCCCTCTCTTACCCTTCCCTCTTCCCCCCCAACCCCCTCTCTCTCCTAACAAACTTACCCGCCAATTCTCTGTCTTCTTGTTCTTCTTCTTTTTTCTTTTTTGGGTTTTTTTCAAATTCTCGTTTACTCCAATTCAATCCCCCACAACACCAATACAAACCCTAATCCTCACCTTGGTTTGATTCTGCACCAGATCGTCCTCTGTTTTCCGACTTCTTCAACTTTTGCTACAAATCCAACTCGTTGCCTCCACTTGAATATGAAACAAAGAATTCACTTTTCGGTTTCATCCATTTCAGGTAATCGTTTTTGACGGGTTGTGATTAGTTTTTGCATTTGCCGATTGGTTTAGCTAAATGGGTTTTTAGTGATCCTTTATGGGTTTGGTTTTTTTTTTTTTTTTTTTTTCTTGAATATGTTGGTGTAGTTCCAAATAATCTATGTATGGGTGTGGAGTTTGGAGTGGTTTTGGCTTTGATGTCCTGATAACAGAAGCTGAAGTTGGTTTCGTTTGGCTTGGTATGTGCTTCACTGTGTGCTCAGTAACAGTTTATGATGTGTTAAGTTAACTACCTTTTGTATTAATTTGGGTTTGATTTTTCTTGAATTTTGTTGTCTTCTATTTGTTGTTGTAGTTTGGAAAATTCCATGTATGGGTGCCGAATCTTGTTGGATTTTGGTTTCATCACGGATTTGTGAAATCAAGAAGCCATGATGAAGTAATAGGAGCAGCTGAATCTGTTTTTGTTTGGTATGCTCGTCACCAAGTCTCCTGTAATAGTTTCAAATTATTATGTTCAGTAATGGGTATTTTTTCAAACTTTTCATTATTACCAAAAAAACCATCGAAAATGAAACAGATACAAACCATTCCTGAAAATAATTGGATGGTTCAATTTGATATTTTTTGACTTTGAATGCTTCTTCTTAATTATTATGTTGATAAATGGTAGTTTTAAGGCTTTTCAATTGAAGGTACCTATTTTTTGAGACAGGTGTGTACCGGTACTGTTAGAAAGGTGGAATTTTGATCTGTCAATTGTTGGGGCTGAGGAACAATTGCAGTTTGTATTTGTTGTTTCATTTCTTCAATGGCTAACCGTGATTTGATACTTGAGCAAAATCACAATTTAGCGCTTGGGAAAAGCCAGCAGTTAGTACTAGACCATAACCACAATCTGGTTCATGGCCAGAACCATGACTTGGAATTGGGGCAGACCCAGGAGCATGATTTGGGTTTGGGAGAGACCCATGACCATGAGTTGGGTTTGGGACATGATCATGCTCGTGAAATGGGTTTAGGAGAGACCCATGACCACGAAGGTGATGATGATCATAGCTATGATCATGAAAATGGATTAACTACAGATGAGAAGCCTGAACATGAAGGCCATGAATTGGCTCTTCCAGCACTGAACAATGAGTTAGCTATAGCTGAGAACGATGAATTGGATGTTTCTGAGAGCCAAGAACTTGATGACAATTTGGAATTAGCTGTGGATCAGAACCAAGAAATGGGGATTGAACCTGCCGACGACGACATGAATGTTCAGGAATCCCAGCTTGTAGTCACCCCCATGCCTTTTCTTCAGCAACGTATCCTTGATACAAACCCTAGTTATGAACTGCATGTTGGCCAAGAATTCCCTGATGCCAAGAGTTGCCGAAGGGCATTGAGGGACACGGCCATTGCCCTTCACTTCGAAATGCAGACCATAAAATCTGATAAAACTCGTTTTACTGCAAAATGTGCCAGTGAGGGATGCCCCTGGCGCATACACGCTGCGAAGCTTCCTGGTGTTCCAACTTTTACAATCAGGACCGTCCATGAAGCTCATACATGTGGAGGAATTGCCCATCTTGGCCATCAACAAGCCTCAGTTCAGTGGGTTGCAAACTCTGTAGAGCAACGCCTTAGAGAAAACCCCAATTGCAAGCCAAAGGAGATACTGGAAGAGATTCACCGTGTTCATGGTATCACTTTGTCATACAAGCAAGCATGGCGGGGTAAGGAGCGGATTATGGCTGCCATGCGTGGATCCTTTGAAGAAGGGTATCGGCTCCTTCCACAGTACTGTGAACAAGTTAAAAGGACAAACCCCGGAAGCATTGCATCTGTTTATGAGAATCCGACAGATAATTGCTTCCAGCGTCTCTTTATTTCGTTTCAGGCTTCGATTTATGGGTTTCTGAATGGTTGTCGGCCGCTCCTTGGGCTTGATAGGACATTTTTGAAAAGCAAGTACCTTGGTACTTTACTTCTAGCTACTGGATTTGATGGGGATGGTGCTCTGTTTCCTTTGGCATTTGGTGTAGTTGATGAGGAAAATGATGATAATTGGATGTGGTTTCTCTCCGAACTTCGTAACCTGCTTGAGGTCAACACAGAGAACATGCCAAGGCTTACAATTTTGTCAGATAGGCAGAAGGGTATTGTAGACGGAGTGGAAACAAACTTTCCAACTGCATTTCATGGATTTTGCATGCGACACTTGAGTGATAACTTTCGTAAAGAGTTCAATAATACAATTCTTGTTAACCTTTTATGGGAAGCCGCTCAAGCTCTCACAGTAATTGAATTTGAAGCTAAAATTCTAGAGATTGAAGAGATATCACAAGATGCTGCCTATTGGATTAGACGAATTCCGCCTCGTCTGTGGGCAACTGCATATTTTGAAGGAACTCGGTTTGGTCATTTGACAGCGAACATAGTTGAATCATTAAATACTTGGCTTTTGGAAGCCTCTGGGCTACCAATCGTACAGATGATGGAATGTATTAGAAGGCAGCTTATGACTTGGTTCAATGAACGCCGAGAGACAAGTATGCAGTGGTCATCAATTCTTGTGCCTTGTGCCGAGAGGCTTGTAGCAGAGGCCCTTGAGCGTGCACGCACTTACCAAGTTCTTCGCGCGAACGAAGCTGAATTTGAAGTCATATCTCATGAAGGTACCAATATTGTTGATATTCGGAATCGTTGCTGTCTCTGTCGGGGTTGGCAGCTGTTTGGTTTGCCTTGTTCACATGCTGTAGCTGCACTTCTTTCTTGCAGACAGAATGTGCATAGATTTACTGAGAGCTGTTTCACTGTTGCAACTTATCGAAAGACGTATTCGCAAACTATACATCCAATTCCTGATAAAACTTTGTGGAAGGAGTTATCTGAGGGCGATCCAAATGCAATTGAAGTTATTATTAATCCACCTAAATCGCTTAGGCCACCTGGCCGACCAAGGAAGAAGCGAACACGGACAGACGATCGTGGCCGCGCAAAGCGGGTTGTGCATTGTAGCCGGTGCAACCAGACAGGTCATTTTAGGACTACTTGTGCAGCACCCATTTAGGTAATTTGAGTTTAAACCCTTTTGCTGTCCATGGATTTGTATTAGTTGTGTCTATATTATATTATTATTTATGGAGGGAGTTCCATTACGTTATTAGGTTAGATTTGCCACGCAGCGATGTATGTCATTTGGCATTAGTCAAGTTCACTATTAGCTATTTCTATGTGAAGATGACCTCAATAATGCATTGTTAGGGAGGTTTGAACTCAATTGTTTTATATTTGAGATTCTTGGAACAGTGGTTTGCTGTAGTTCTACAGATTTTTGAATACTTTTTTTTTTTTTTTATAAATAGAATTTCTTTCTTTGCATGTTGAAGGATTTGGGGACTGGAATCTTGAATATGTGTTGGTTTACTGTAACATGACAAAATAAAACATAAAAAATTATTGTAACTAATGTGATTTGTGTTACACGCAAGCAAATGCTTTGTCTTGCTGAGTGATTTGGTTGAAGTACGATTGTTATTCTTAACCCCTTTAACATGTGTTAAAAAATAAATAAATATATTAATTAAGGTAGATTCTTCTCTCTTCATATGAAATTATAGAAGGATTGGTCTTAACATGAATTCTTTAACCCTAAGGTTCCATGCTAAAAATTGTTTCGGATTTTAAGTCATTTTTTAAAGGGAAATTCTATTTGCACTCCATTAGTCCCAATACACACCATCAACTAATTGTTTGCTCAATTCACACAACACAAAAATTAAACCTTTGGATTTTGTCGCAATACACACCACTAATTTTCAAATGATACTAAATTACCCTCATTTTCTTCAACAAATCCTAACCCTAGCCCCTTTGGTCAGCACCCCTCAACGCCGATGCGGCACTGCCATCGTAGCCCTTACCACTGCTGCCCCATCACCATCGCAGCCTTCCATTGCCACGACGCACAACGGTCACAACCCTTAGTCGTTGCAATCCTGTCGTTCCCTCCCAACGCCATTGCCATCCCCTTTTGCAAACACACATCTCTATCTCTCTTCGAACATAGATCTATCTCTCTCTACAAACTGCACGTGGTAGGTCGCCAACCGGAGGTGTGTTGCCATGGTTGTGGTCTTTGTCTTTGAGTGATGAGAGGCATAATGGTGGTGGGTCGTTGGGGGTTTGGAATTACGATGGCAGTGGTCACGGGTTAATGGGTCATCGGGGATGGTCGCGGTAATGATGATGGTTGCAGGGTGGTGGAGGCAGTGATGGGATTGGGAAGGTGGCGGCAGCAACAACGGAGTTGAGGAGAAGGATAGAGATTCACCGTAGCTGGTGTTGATAGTGGTGGTGGCTGGTGTGTATTGAGGGATTTTGGATTTTGGCCTAAAAGGTTTGAGAGGCATGATGGTAATAAAAAAAAATACAAGGAAATGGTGTGAACGAAGAGTAATAGAAGAGCTTCTAGATTTACACACCATTTTCATTATGTGCACACTTAATAAAAAAATATTTTTATTATAATTTTAACCTTAAACAAAATTATTAATATAGACATTAGTGTACACATTCCACTTGAACATCTTCTAAAAAATATCTCAATTCACATCCATTTTGAGAAAAATACTAAACCCTACTTCTATTGTCACCTTAGAAAATATTTTTGTTTACTCACCCCATTATCATCTTTCAAAGGTTCTCATCTTTCTCAATCAGTTATTACCCTATTTTAGTTTACATTGACACCTTTCAAAGGTACTCAGCTTTTCCAATCCATTATCAAATCCTCTTATTACTTTAGATTGAGTTCTTCCTCATCATTTAAACCCCACCATCATTATTTAGTTGTTATGGAAAATTTGCATGATGAAATTTTTGATTTTGACAAGGATATCGTCGTTTATGATGATGATATCAATGAAAATGTAAGTTTGAATATTAAAATTGTCTCTTTTTTTTCAGCATCATTGTGTAAACCAAGGTAAAAAATTACTAATTTTTTCAGCAACCAAGTTCCAAATATATATATATATTTTTTTTTTTTGGGCAAACAATTTTTTTTTTTTTTTTTTTTTTGACTACCAAGTTTTCAATAGGACAAAACTTTTTGTCAGATATGAATAGGGATAGTCATTTTCTACTGCCTCAATCAGCACGGATTTTTTCCATCCCGATTAAGAAGTGAGGCAGGGATGGGACGGGTTTTGCGTCCCCCGCTCCAATTATATTTATTAAATATATTTATATGTATATAATATATATGTATAATTTATTTATTTTTCATTGTAAAAAAGATAAAACACTAAAATATTATACTTAGCTTTTATTCATTTATTTTCTATCTTATATAATATAATTCTCATTAAATATAAATTATTATTCGTAATATACTAAATTATCTATAATTTTTATTAATATTTTCATTTTTCAAATTACAAAATTAATCCACCTCCCGCCCCGCACCCCTTCCTCAGCCGCCCCGCTTCTGCCATCTTCCGATCTGTCCCGCCTCCGATATGATATGGAGTGGGGGTGGATTTCTATAAACCCGCACCCAAACCTAACCCGTAACCATCCTAGCTATGAAGTTCCAAACAATTTTGGGTACTGTAGTTTTGAATTCTTCCTATAATTTTGACTACAAATTTTCGAACCCATCTATTATTGTTGTTTTGGGCATTTGTCAGCATGTTTTAACATTAATTCAATTAAATCACAATTAATTTTAAATTTTTAATAATTTATTATAATTCTTAATTTTTTATTCTAATTATAATTAATTATAATTTAGATCACAATTAATTCTAAATATTTAATTATTTATTAGTACAACTATAAACACGGTTAGCTATAGATGCGAAATGACTATAATACTTTCAAACTATATACTTTTTTTGTATTTTCTTGCTCTCTCCTCTCTCATACACATAATTTATAGTGTCTTAACATTAATTTAATTAAATCATAATTAATTTTAAATTCTTAATTATTTATTATAATTCTTAATTTTTTATTCTAATTACAATTAATTTTAATTTAAATCACAATTAATTGGGATATTTACCAATAAATTTCATCTCACAAACAATACTCCAATTAGTCCCAAGTTTTTTCTATTAATCTATTAAGTCCTATTAGTGAAGAGTTTCGTTCCGTGTGGTCCTATTTTCGATTTTGGTAGTGTTTTGATGGATAATTATACCCTTTTATTAATGTGACAGATATGATGTGACACTCCAATGGTGTGGATATGATGTGACACTGCAAAAAAATTAAAAACTCCATTATCAATTTTTTTCAATTTTAAAACTCAAAACATTATCAGTTTTTTCATTTTTAAAGTTTTTTTTTTCAATTTTGCACATCAATGTTTTATCATCATAATCTTTTATAAACAAAAAAATTTCAGTTTTGCACAAAAAAATAATTCAGTTTTTTCGATTTTTTCAAAAAAAAAAAAACATTTAGTTTTTTTCACATAATTTTTTTTAATTTTTTCAATTTGAAAGTTGATATTTTAAAGTTTTGAAAATTAAAATAAAGGTCAAATTATCATGTTCCTTTATAGATAATCATAAATGATGAACAATCATTGTTTGAAGGACAATTCCAACTATTAAAAATTTAATGGAACTTAAAAGTCTAAAAAATTTTAGTTAAGACTTAATAGAGTATAAGTTCATAAGTTAGAACTGGGTATAAATGCCCCCAAATATAATAATAATATATAATTTTTACAAATTAAGAAAAGGAAAACAAAAGCAAGTTGAAATCAAATATTTATATAAATAATTTCATTCAATAGAGATTAGTTTCATTAAATATATTTGTGAACAACTTTTTAAATTTTTTTCATACATTTGATATTTTTAGTTTATAGTGATTTTTTTGACATGACACGTTAACATGACACGAACCAAACATTGACCTAAAATGACACAATACGATAATACGAAATAATAAACCGATCAAGTTAGTGTTGAGATAATTCCTGACATGAACCCGAAATGACACGACCCAAATACTGTCACGACCCAAACCCGCCCTATAGGTTTACCGTCATAACCGGCCAGTAATAGCCTTTTTAACAGTAAACAGTAATAGGGCTAGCAGAAGCCAATACTAATAAAATAAAATCGTCCAATGAGCTGTGTGACTTACATAGGACAAAATAACTTTATATACTATATACAGATATTCACATGGTCCACCTCAAACATATTAATAATACATTTACATAACTTTGAGAATTGAGCCCATTAACAAAATTAAACAAAACAAAAGATTTTATACCAAGACTTCATAACATTATATCACAAATGCAAAAGGGTAAATTCGAAACCACCCAAAAAGCCTAAACGCTTGACAGTTTGGAACCTCATATTGAGGCACAGAAGTTGGCTTGACAAAACAGGGTTCCGGTTGACTCTGCTAAGTCCTGTCCTGTGCTTGATCACCTACATGCATACATAACTGTGAGCCAAAACCCAGTGAATAATCTCAATGTAAAGAAGTTAAATAATATAGAACCAAAACAGTGTCCGAATACTCGTGATAATAAATACAGTTCCTCAAACCTTCGGAGAACCTTACATAGTTTAACTCATAGCTCATAGCGCAGTACATTTTCAAAAGCATCATTACACCTTTGACAGAAGATCATATAGAACGTCTACGATGAAACGAATCATTTATCAGATCTATAAACATATGTAGAATTCATAGGGTTCATCAAAGCATTCCGAGTTACTTACGTTTCGTGGTATACCCCAACAGTACTGAACAGAATATTAGCAAAACGACCACAATGGATCGAGGATATAAGCATAACGACCACTCCGGGTCGACATATACATAACGATCGCAATGGATCAACATTTACATAACAATCGCAATGGATCGACATATACATAACTATCGCAATGGATCAACGTTTACATAATGATCGCGATGGATCGACATAACCATAACGGGGATTTCCGAATATTCAAGCATGTGTTCATGGGTGTTATCAAAAAGAGAATCTCATTCAGTCTTATCAAAATCCCACCATTTTTGGAACATATCGTATTGTACACAATTCAGAGTTTCAAAGCGTAACTTGACAAAGCTCTTAAGCAATAACTTATCAGCAATGACTCATCGTATCAAACATTTCATAATAAAACATAGGTTTCACAAATTGTCGGATAACATAGTCATTTTCAAAAGTAATTCACATGCGAAACCATCTTTACAAAGACATTACTCACAGTGTTTGGCCAAATGATACTCCTCGTGCAAGCGACCTTAGATGAGTAATGTGGTGAAGATTTGCTTAATTTCCCTTCTTTCTCTCTTCTTCCTCTTGCTCTCCTTGAGTCTCTAGAACTCTCTCTTGTTCTTTCTCCCTCTCTCTCTTTCTCCGGATTTATTTTTTTTTATTACTTGTTGAGTCTAAGGCTCATCCATAGATATATACAATATAAAATTAATTCCAATTAAGTCATTCTGAATCAGATTTTTAACAAAACTTCATATTATGCTCTAAAAATCATGCTGATCACAAATATGTCTTCAGTTCGAGTTTCTAGCGTCTCTAAGACCTTCAATTTTCAATTTTCAATTTAAAGTTGTAATTTCAACATTTTTTTCTAAAATCAACAAATAGACTTCAAATCTTTCTAATTCACACCATTAGACATGCAATTTCACAACAAACACATAATCAAATAGCACATAACAATGCAATTAGATGACTAATTAATCAGATGCATGTCCAAGTTATTACAAACACCACCTGACAGGACACAATGCCCACCCCTAATGTACTAGCTTTAACACCATGATTTTCATGTCACTAATCCCAACAAAGTAGGACTTTTGTGTTATTTCATTTTATTTCAAGAAATAAAGTCACTAGAGTGAAATTAGTGGGCTAGTGGGTATCAATATGAAGAAAATAATATGTGTCTAGCTATACATTTGGATTTCATAATGATTAGTATACTAATTTCTATAGAAGTTTGCTTATTAGTTTAATATCAATGATTGGATATTATCTTCATTGAATTTGAATGAGTTTTGGTATTTTGTTAATTTAGATGATGGGCAACTTATTTATTATGATTATTAGTTATATGTTCTTGAATTTTTTATGTATGTTATATCATGGGATTTGGATATGCATGCATGATAAATGATAATAATAGATGAGTATTTGACTAAAGTAATTAATTTTTGGAAACTTTGTAATTTGAAAATGGAACTTTTCAATTAAAAGCAAAAACAAAACTTATATTAAACTTAAAATCGTATTTTACATACTTTTTAATAAAATGGATGTAATTACGTAAGAGATTAAAAAATGTCATGATACTATTTAGCGGAAATGATATTAAAATGTGTAATTAATTTTTCATTATACGGGTCACCTATGTCAATTTCATATTATACAGATTTAACACTAACCCGACCTGCTTAATACTTATGTTATCACTTTGTGTCATATACATTTTCATGTTAGGAAATAGTCAATCCTAATCCGCTAATTTTGTATATAGTTGGAGTCGTATTATTGTGTCATGTCGCAAATTCCCACTCTACATAGACGAATATCTTCAAGGACACCAAATCAAGTATAATGTGCTCATAAATAACAAATTAACACAATGGATCATAACAAAAATATGAATTTAGTATGGTAATCAATTAAATAAAATAATAATAGTAATTCTAACGTATTTTCTATACATTTCAAATAAAAGAGATGAAATCCCTACCCTATTTTGCCAATGAGAACAAGAGAGATGATTTAGAGAGTATTGTCACCAACAAGAAGCTTTAAATCCAAATTTCCAATCTTTCAAGAGGGCTATGAGCACGAAAAACTTTAGAAAAAGTCTTCAAAAATGCACAAGGAAGCTAGATGGGTTGATGGGTATTTGTGTGAGGAACATTTACAACCTTTTCCATGGAAGAAATAAAAATCAAAAAGTGAGAGGGGGAGAAGCTCACAGCACACAAGGGACGAGAATGGGCAAAGGATTTGTGTTTTGTTTTCTCTACAAATGTATAGTGCCTGTTTGGGAAGTTAGTTATTTTAGTTGCTGATTATTTTAGTAAGTTAAAATAGTTATATTTGATAAGAGAGTTAGATTTTTTTATATTTAGATATAATATTTATAAGAAAAAAAGTAAAATGATTACAAATTTAATGTGAAATTTCATCTTATTTATTATTTTAACATATTTTATCTTTTAATACTATTTTAGTCCAAAAATCAAAAACACTTCTTCCCAAATGTGTCAAAAGTCTAGACAAGCTGTCACCTACCATTCAATTCTCTTTCTAATAAGGGTTGTTTGGGATAATCTAAATAAGTGTATTTTTTGACTTTTTATTAAATATGAGTTGAGTTTGAGTTAAATTTGAAGTGATGTGTTAAAGAGATAATATGACTTAAATAGGATAATAACTTTTTAACTTTTTAAATTTTTTAAGAGTTGCCAAACTTAACCTTAATCAAATAATACATACAAAACAAAGACAAAAGAAAAGGGAGGGGTGATGTGTCGGCAGCCAAGGGCCAAGGGGGAAAATGGGGAAAATTCCGTTCAAAAGTTGAAATGGAATTGACTAGTCAAAGACCCAATTTCATTTGGATAGATCATGAGTATTGAATTAAATATTTATTTATAAACTTGCAAACAGTCTAAATAAATGTTATAAGCATTAATGAATTTAAATAAGAGTAATTTTACTTACACTATTAGTTTATTTTTTTACATCTTTCATATAAGATTTTTTTTAAAAATTTTATCCATATGTGAAATTACTTTTAAAGATAAAAGATTAAAATTAAATATATTTTATTATCTTTTTACACTCATTGCTCTTCAATCCCCTTATGCGCTTCTTGCCTTCTCAATTTTTTTTCTCTACTACATATTTCTTTTCAAAAAGTGAGAATAATTTTTGATCATAGAAGAAAATAATAGATGAAGAAACAATGGTGAAGAAGTATCAAAAAAGTAAAATTATGAGTTTTTTTTAATTTGTTTCGTAGGTTTTCATTTCATTTTTTGAGAGAATTATTCGACTTTTGTTTGCTGTGTCAAAATCGAGCTAAATAAAATAGTCTGAAATCACATTGCCGAACAAAAAATACATGTCCAGTAATCCACTACCGAATAAAAGATACATTTCCAGTAACCCAAGGCCAAACGTTTTTAATTTGTTTAGTTACTCATTACCGTGCATTTTCAATTTTATTTTTTTTAAAATATATTTTTTGTTTTTTTGCTTGGAAGAATTATGCTTTTGTTCATCACAGTAATGCAAATACAATCATTCGGCTGCTGAACATCTTGAAGGGCACTCATTTGCTAGTAGATTATCTGAGGAGGAAACATCATTGTTAGTTGTCATATCAAAGAGTATGTTGGAATCAAAAGAGATATTGATTACATTGAAACGACGGAATGCCTTTAATGCGACAACAATGAAAACAATTTACAACGCATGTAAAGCGACATGTGGCTGGACAAATTTATTTTTTTTCGGCAATATGACACTGGAGTAATCTAATTTGTATAGCAATGTATCACCGAACAAGCACCTCACAAATGGGCTCCAACTAATTTCTTGTTAAAGTAAAGTAAAATCATCTAATCGAACGACAACAAATGGCTACAAAATAATTAATTTGTCTGGTAACACGGCACTAGAGTAATTCAAATTCTTTAGCATTATATTACCAAAAGCTATCGATATAAAGAGACAAAACTGAAAGGGTTTTGAAGAGTTTTTATTTTAGGGCTAGTTTTAATAGTATAATGGGTGTAATGAGAATCACATTTTTTTTTTTTTTTTGAGTGGTGTAATAAGATGGAGGGTGTAAAGAAATAAACTAGGGGTGCAAGTAGATTCACTCTTTAAATAAATATTTTTAAGTGATAGGTTTGACACTCCAAGCCCAAAGAAATAAAGCATGCACAAATTTGAAGTGGACCCATCAAACTGAATTAATTGATTCATGCAATTAGGTTAAATTTGATTTAAAATAAACATGAGTAAAAACCATACTAAATTAATTGAGTCAAGTACTATTGCTAATTAATTTTAAGGAAGAATTACATGAAGGTAGGAGAAGAGAAAAAAATACGATAAACTAGCAATGGGTCCTAATAGTTGGACTCCCACAAAGTCCTATTAAAAATAAGTCCTAGTAAAATCATCGTTAAAAATATTTTTTGTAATGATTTTTTGCATATGTCGCTAAAAATTGATAATTAGTGACTTTTTTTGTCACAATTTTTATAAATTGTCACTAAAACTTACAATTAGTGACACTTTTCTGTGATGAATTTTTCAAACTGTCACTGAAAGTTAAAAATTAGGAACTTTTTTGTGATGATTTTTTTAAAATTGTCGCTAAAAATTATAATTAGCAACATTTTTATGACAATTTTCAAACTATCACCGAAAATTAACAATTAGTGACTTTTTGTCACGACCCAAACCCGGCCCTATGGGTTTAGCACCGTAACCGGCCAGTAATCCATGATTACCGAAGGCCTGCTTAACAGTAATACAGTATAACAGAGTTCAGGGCCTGGCGGAAGCCAATACAGTAAATAACTAATGTCCATTGAGCTGTGAAAATCTGTATGCCAAAAACATTTTTCATGCATTCATACAGTTCAAACAGTACGGTCTGTACAATCATACACAAACGTTCAGTACGGGGACTTAATCCCTCGATGACAGTTCAGTAAAACAGTAAACAGTCTATACAATCCGTTAGGTCAATACAAAACAGTGAGACAGTACAAAAAGGGGAAGTACTAAAACACCCCTAAGCCTTAGCATAACAGGCTCGGAACCTCACAGTGAGGCACACAGGCTGGCTTGACAAAACTGGGGACCAACCCACGCTCCTAGCTCTGGTCCGGCTGCTGGGAACCTACATATATATATAAACAGTGAGCTAAAACCCAGTGAATAACATAATGTATAAAGAGGTTAAGAATGTAATATCCTTACAGTAATGAAAACAGTTCATTTCAATCAGTATTACAGTCGTTCAGTGCAATAAACAATCATATGTGGTACATCCATTAGCATAACAGTAACAGTAGGTCAAAGAGACCGAACAGTAATGATGGCCAGTCATTCAGTAAACAGTATGGTTCCACAAGGGAACCGACAGAGATCTCTGTAACAGTAACAGTCAGTAACAGTAGTGCTAAGGATGCCACAGTACAGTTCAGAAATAAAGGACATACATTCATTCAGTAAATAATTCCAGTTCAGTAAACAGTTCAGTTCAGTATTCAAAAGATAGTCATTTTGAACATATCTTTACACAATTGTTACTCACAGAGATTGGGCTAATAGCAGCTAGAGCGCGTCCCCGAGAGCCAACCCTAAACAGTTAACAAATAGAACACACACTAAGTTTCACAGTCGGGAAGGATGATAATTAAATCCCTAAATTTCCTCGGTGTGGTTCTATGTCTAAATCCTCACTAAGATGTCTTAAACTAGGCCTAAGAATGCCTAGGATGAGATGAGGATGCAAAAATACAGTTGGAAGGCATCTTTCAAAAGTTGCTGAAAATAGGCGCTTCGCTCGAGCGAGCCTTCCTTCGCTCGAGCGAGGTTCAAAAATCAAAGGCTTCGCTCGAGCGAACATTCCTTCGCTCGAGCGGTCTGATGAACAGTAAAAGTACTGGTTGCTCGATTTTTACGCGCGATACCACGCTCGATGCTCGCTCGAGCGGAGCCCTGAATAAAGGTGCTCGCTCGAGCGAGGAATCCTTCGCTCGAGCGAAGAAGCAAAATCTGGAATTTCCAGATTTGTCTTCCAAGTTCGAACCAAGCATTCAACAACTCAAAACTCAACCTCTTAGGCCCAAATTCTGGAAAAACATTTCAAACTCATAGTACAACAAGTTTTAAAGCTCAATTTACACATGCAAGGGCCAAAGGTGAGTCAATTAAAGCCATTTTTCAAACCCATTTCAAGAACAATTTGCAACCATGCAATGCATGAACTTTAAATCAAAATCAAGGTTCAAATCTTGCTCCAAAGAGCTCAAATCCTTGAAAACAATATGGAAACATGGACTATGATCAAAACATGGACATGCATGTATGATTCTCCAAGAATTTAACTTCAAAATATGCCAAAATGACCATGCATGCAACAATGGAGCTCTAATTCAACCTATTTGAGCAAAATCATGCCTTAGCTCTATCCTTTTTCATGAATCTAGCAAGAATCAACCTTAAATGCAACAATGAGAGGTCCAATTACCTTTCTAAGTCTTGTAATTTAAGCCTAGAAGCTCAATTAGGCAAGTACACTTCAATCTACTCCAAGTCTTCAAGTAAATCAACAAGAACAAGCCAATACACCAAATGAAATCACTCTCTCACTCTAGTTTTCTCTTTGGTCGGCTATACACTCAAAATGGCTGAGGAAAATGTTTTGACTAAGTGCAAATAAGGCTCCTCCCAATGGCATAATTGTAATTAAGTCAAACTTGACAATTACTTCATTTAATTCTAATTTAATCATTCCTAATCAATTTTCAGATAAATATACCATTAAAACACAAATATTCTACTGATTATGGAACACTAAACGGTTTTCAGTTCGGCCGCCGATAAGGCCTTCAATTAGCAGTTTAAACACATAAACACAAACAGATAATCGATAAATCAACAGATGAAATATGCAATTTAATAGATAGACTTATCAAATTTCAATTTCGATTTCAATCAGTCTATTCAGTACTTCAGTTAATTCGATCATCAGTCATTATCAATTCAATTTAGCAGTAATCAGTAGCTAGTTCAGTGGTTATAACGGTGATCAGTACGAGGGTTGTTACACTTTTTAAATAGTATTCAATGAAAAACGCCATTATTATCATAGGACCTATTAAACAATAAGTCCACCTATTAGGACCTACATGTAACTCCCTAAAAAAATAATCAACACATAGGGGGGTGCAAGTGACACTTGCACCCCTTATATGTTGGTAATTTTTTTTCCCCTTCTTTAATCTGCATGTTCGTTAAAACTTATAATTAGTAACATTTTTATGACAATTTTCAAACTGTTACCGAAAATTAACAATTAGTGACTTTTTTAATAGTGTTTGATAAAAAACGCCATTAATTATCATAGGACCTATTGGACAATATAAGTCCATTTATTAGGACCTACACGTAACTCTCCAAAAAAATAATCAACACATAGGGGGTACAAGTGACACTTGCACCCCTCATGTGTTGGTAATTTTTTTTCTCCTTCTTTCACTTGCATATAGTTCTCCCTAATTTTAATTAGTGAGATACAATGACAATTAATACAAATTAATCACTTAATTAAGAAAATAAATTCACCGGACATTACACCTTGTTTCCCTGTGGATTTAGCCAAGCATGATCCAGTGTTGGAGAGGATAGCCAAGCTAGAAAAGATCTTCAAGAAGTCCTAGAGGATAAAGTCAATCCTAGACATGGATGGCGGGTATACTTAGACAACAATGAGGCTGCCAGAGCAATTCAAGATGACATACGTTGATCGCTTTGACAGACACAGAAATTATGTAAAGGGGGCTAAAGTAAAATTATTTAGATTTTTGAGAAATTGAAGTAAGATTATATAGATTTTGAAAACAAAACTATTAATTTATCTTACAAAAACTTAAAATGACATGCAAGTAATGACATTTTTTCAAGGTTTGGAGTGACTAAAATGATAATTTATTTCATAATAACTAAAAATTGGATGAAAATAATGAAAATTTTCAAAATTTAGGATAGCAAAAGTAAAATTCTTTAGATTTTGGAGGAGTTGGAGTAAAATTATATATATTTTGAAGGGGCCAAAATGCAAACTTCTTTTTGTAAATATTTAAAATTACATGGTAAAAGTGCAAATTTTTCTAAAGTTTGGGGAGGCGGTTGTGTCCGCCACTGGCTTTGATGGAACTGAGGATCCGATAGTCCACATCTAACTCTACTCCAACATTCTGAAACCAATGGGCCTTACTTGGGCCCAAAAGCTCTCTGTTTGACTACCACCTAGTATGCCAAGTGGGAAGATTCTGGGAAGAAAAATTGAGAAGAGTTGGCCGAGGCTTTTCAATACTCCTACAACAACACCCATATCAAAGTTACTACTTAGGAATTACAATCCACTAGACAAGAGCCCAAAGTGAGCTTCAACACCTTTATCACGAAGCAAAGCAACTAGGATGACTACCAGACCATAAGAGAAAGACTAAGTTTGGACAGTAGTGCGAAATCCATAACCCAAACTCTTGCAGTATATGATAGTCTTCCCTAGGGATAGTCATTTTCTCCCGTCTTGCTCTACACTCTACCCCGTACGGATTTTTCACGCCCCGACTAAGAAATGGGGCGAGAAAGGGTTTTTTCTTCTCCCGCCCCGATTATATTTGTTAAATATATTTATAGGTATATAATATATAACTCATTTATTTTTTCATTATAATAAAGTTAAAACACAAAAATATTATACTTAATATTTATTTTTGTTCATTTATTTTCCATCTTATATAATATAATTTTCATTAAGTATAAATTATTGTTCATAATATACTATATTATCTATAATTTTTATTAATATTTTCATTTTTTAACTTAAAAAATTAACCTAACTCCAGCCTCGCTTCCGTCACCCCCCGATTTGCCCTATCCTAAATTATACGAGGCGGGCGTGGATTTCTATAAACCCGACCCAAACCCGACCCATGATCATCCCTAGTCTTCCCCATGTTCAATTTCAAGGACTTGTATTACACCGGGATCCAAATCAAAAGCCCAAGGCCCGATTGGGAGCATTGAGCCAGCCAAAAGACCCTTTGTCAAGAATGTCAATGCCAGCAACATCACCACCAATGCCAAGACAGTTAAAGTCAACTCAATCACAACCCATAGTAGCCCAACTGATCCATTTGCTGATGTCAACTCTCAAATAGCTAATATCCCCTATCCCCCAAATAGAACCGTCCACCCTCTACATATAAGCCCAACCTAAAAATCCTGATTGACAGGGGTACCTAAAACCTCTTTCTGACCCACTCCTAGCCAAACATTACTCCACCAAGTATTGTGCTTTTTATCACCAACACGGCCATGACACCGACCATTGTTACTACCTCCTTCATGAGATTCAAGACCTTATTGAAAATAAAACCATCACCCTTCCCAAAGAGCCAAATGTCACCAATAACCCTCTCTCTAGCCATGCTTAAATCCCTCCACCCCAAAACATCAACCTAATCCAAACACTACCTATCTGTTCAACCCTAGCCTATATATCATCTCATCCAACCTACCTAAACCTTCTATCCCAGAAAACACCAAACTTTGCATCTTGGAAAGGCCTGAACCACAGATGAATGATCCAAACCCAGTTGTGGCATTGGCGGCACAAACTGAAGTCATAGCTTGTTGCAAGGCAGCATTAGACCAATTGGCAAAGGAAGAATGGTAAACCGATTAAGAAAATTGGAAAAATGGGGAGGAAGAAGTTGAAGACCAGATAAAAGAGCCAATAGTACCTATAGTTAAGAAGGAGAAACTGCAAGAAAAGGAGTTTGACACAAGAAACTATATAGTACCAACCAATCAGTCAAGACCAGAGGTTCTGTTGCCAAAATCCAAGAGCACCAATTTGATTAGGATAGTTGAGAATGGAGAAAATATGGACCACCTAGAGGGTCTAGTGGCTATGTTCCACCAGGACATAGAGGATTTCTACTTCTTCAAGCATGATCTTGGAGATGTTCAATTCCACTGATGGGATCCTAATGCATTCATGGATGATGATGGTTGGAATACCAACCCAGAAGAATAATAGAACAATGAGGAAAAAGATACCAATAACAACGAAAAAGACAGTAAAGAAAGGAAAGACTATAAAGAAAACAAGAGAAAAGACAAGAAAGACCGAGATAGTGAAGGAAACAATGAAAGTTGAAAATTTCTTCCCTTTCAATGATACTTATGATGTTCCTTTGGCGCTCTCCCAAGGTGCTCCTAAAAATAAATATTCCAAGCTTTTATAGAATGTTGTTCCACACCCTAACCAAAAGCCAAAATATCAACCCCCTATATCAATTAACCAGACTGGCTAGGATGGCCATATCTCTTTTGGTAGTGGTTATGACACATTTGTAAAGGGCTAGGAAAAATGGCCAAAGTTCTTTCCAATCCATCATTTGCCATTGCATCTTGAAGCATGAAGTCCCAAATCCTACTCCCGTTCAAAACCAAGTAACTTATCTATATCTCCTATTCAACCAATCTTGCAGCATTAGCCAAAAAACATTTCTGGCACACATCTTCTTTTCCTCCCAAATTTATTTGACCCACTCTTCAACAATATGAACAGTCTTTTGGGTTGGAGACCAATATTTTCTAGTACAAGACCAAATTCAATACATCTGACTAGCTAGAAATATGTAAATGAAATATACTTTCAACTAACTTTCAAGAAGATGTTCCACTACTTCCTCTTTCTTCCAATTTGGATTGGATCTTTGAACCAAGATTTGCAATTCCAGAGGACTGTTTTTATCCCCCTTATTAGCAAATATCCATCCGCCTGCTTATTAAAAACAATGGGGTCAAACCATTCTTCATGCCATTTCCTATCTCCCATTCGCAGCACTCCATGAAGCCATCTTTTTCAAAAATTCTTATGGGCATGTAACAAGAGGCCATGAATTCAACGACATAGCTCAAGCCAAGGTTCATGTGTTTTTGGACCAACTTCCATTGGTACCATATCTACAAACAGACTACAAGGCCTTGGATGATGCTTTGGCTGATTTCGAAGGTGTCAAATATGAGGCTTATAACCTTATAGATGACTTTGATTATCTTAAAGACAGTTCCCTGGGAGCACCCCAAGGTCAAAAATCTGGGCGTGACCACTATTAAGATAAAAACTAACTAAATTATGCAAATACAATGAATGAATTTTTACTTTTCAAATAAAGTCTATTTTCCTAGAGTCTTCATCTTCAATCTTCAAGTATTGTTAGTAAAAATTATGCTAGTACTAGATCGATAACAACCAAGCAATAATTCAAACTACACAACTTTAAATAGAAACAATCAAGCAAGTGTGGTTCTGGTTCAAATGCCTCAAAAGACTAAGGACTTCTCTAGATCAAACAGTGACAGCAAAGTAAACAAGAAGGAAGACAAACTTTCTTGATCAACAGATTGTAACAAGGTAGATTAAATCAACAGAAGCAATTTCATACTGAAATCACCCATGCTCACTCAACAAGTATAGATTACAATGATAGATACTACTCCTAAATTACAATCTCAACTACTCCTAAGTCTAAAAGCTAAGTTGTTATGTTGTTGTTGATGTCCCTTCGTTTCTGCCAATCTCTGGCCTTTATACTTCTTCTTTCACATGCCCCCATGATCTCTGCAACCTGTAACTGCTGTTGCGTAACTGCTGCAACTGCTCCCTGACTTCTAGGCTTTTTCAATTACATTAACCCTCTCCTTTTGTCTGTAGATCTGCCTCTTCTTCAGGTTGTTTCATGTCCACAACCTCTTTTAACCTTTTCTCAACAAAAAAAAGCTCTTACTTTGTCTCATGCTTCCTCCTAGAAGGCTGCCCACTAACTCCATGATTACTGCCAGTAACTGCTCCATCATTTATAGTCAACCCATATGCAAAGACCCACTTTCACCTGTTAGTCATGGTCGTCTGATGTTGGACATCCACTCTAGACTTGGCCATGTGTCCCCCATTAAATGGACCACCTGTCAACGGAACCTAGCAAAAATGGTGCAAACAATGCCCCCCCTTGTTCAAGTTAATATCAAATGATTTTAATTTGAACAAACTTGCCACTTGGACCGAAATTGTATTTAAATCAGAGATCATCAAGCTTTGCAGGGGCTGCCTTTAAATTCTCATACTTCACCTCTTTATAATCTAGAGGGCTATCATCTACTACACACTCTGCCCAAAAACAGTGGGGCAACATATCACCTAACATTCTTTCTAAAAAGAAATAAATAAATAAAAAAGTCTAATAAAAGTGCTTTTAATTACATCAGAATCAAATTCATTCTCACTTTTCTTCATCTTCATTGGTAATGTCTTCAATCAGCACTTTATCTACAAGCCTGGTCTACAAGACATTGGGCCTGGCCACTTCCTGGCTCATCTGTCGAAAACCTTCCTCAACAAATTGCTAAAATTGATCATAAGTTAACCCAATTCCTCTAGATTTCAGTTCTTCATTTTCTCGCACAACAGGGCTAAACTCTTCAACATACAACATAGATTCTACATTATGACATCTGCCTTAAAGGGATTGCCCTCTGCCCAAAAACCCTCCATGCTTTGCCCTTTTTGACCTTCCACAGTTAAGAAAATCAAAGCCTGATGAATGGAAGAAGGAACACAACCATTAGAGTAAATCCAATCCCTTCCTAACAGCAGGTTATAATTTGAAGTAGAGTCAATCACAAAAAATGTTGCTCCCATCACTCTAACTCCCATTTGCAATTACAAGGCAATCACTCGTCTTGTATCAGAAGAACCACCTGAGAAATCACTTATAGAAACATCAGAAGGGATTAAATCGTCAACATTCTTACCAATCACACTTAAAATTCTGGTGGGCAAGATATGCACAATAGCCTCATTAACAATTAACACCCTGGTCAAAGGATAACCATTCTGGTGTGCACTCACATACAAAGGCCTCAGATGCCTTACCAATTCTGGCTTAGGTGACTAGAGTATCATCTTCTCACCACTACCAGTTTTAACTACCTGAATAAACTTACAGCCTCTTCTTTAGACTCATCCATCTCTGCTACCATCACAGAAGGCTCTGACAAATCCTCTACATTTCTTTCCAATTGTTCTAACTGCCCAGGCCTTGCTTCAAACCTTTTTGGTAAAGCCAAAATCATATTACAATCAGTGTTTGAAGGCAAAGAACCAAACCTAATTGCCTCCATCTTCTCACCAAAATCCTCAAAACTTTCACACTTTGTATCTTCCTTTGTGCCTTCCTTGCTGTCGATAGGAACTTCATCTAGTTTGCCTGCCAAAACACTTCTATCAGTCATTACCTCATTCTCCTCATCTAATAGGAGTGCTTTAGATATTTCCTCCAATTGCCTCCTAAGGAGGACCTTCTTGGGTATCTTATCTACTATTTTCTCTGTCTTGCTTGACTCACCACACTCTTCCTTCTTTTTCTCTCTCTCTCAAATCAAATTGTTTTGATCATCTCTCTTTGGATTTTCTCCCTCATTTGTTGAAAACATAGCACGAAACTTCCTTTGCTCCCTCCTTACTTGAGTCCTAGTTGGGCCCATAGGCTTTTATCCTATCAAAGGAAACTTTTGATGAACCACACCTTGCCAACCAGCATGTGTAAGCACTGGTGGCTTCACCGTCCTTGGTTGCATTGGAGGATAAGCCTGTGGAAACCTCATCATTTTGCCATGAATCTGTCTAGGCCTGAAAAACCTTTGACCCTGGCCAATAAATGGCCTTTGAAATGGCCTTGGCACAAATACTGGTCTTTGAACATGACTAGGGCCAATAGATGGCATTTGATCTCTTCATTGTCTTACTTTAACTCTGACTCCTTCTATACTCTGAAGAGAAGGATACACAAGTTGCCACCTGAATAAGAATGGACCATCCTCCTCACCATATGATCTATCGACAGGCCCAAAAATTCCAGGGTCCTGCCCATCAAACAACAACTGGTCTCCATTGAAAATCTAAAGGTCACCTCCCCCTAAGGTATTGAACCTTAAGCCATGATCCTTCACAGTCTCTTTCAACTTGTCAGCTAAAATTGCTAGCAATTTTTTCTTTTCACTCCCACATCTTATGCATACAAACTTGTCTTCATTAATCACGTTCTTTCTCTTCTCCTGCTTCTCCTTGTGAATCCTTTCCAAATCAGAAAGTAAAACAGTTGGGTTTGGTGTCTACCTTTTAATACTAGCTGACACCATATGGATTGGTGCCATTTCTAGAAAGGGATTGCTGTCGACTGCTATAACTCCCTTTTCCTTTTCTACATATTTCAACAGTCCCTTCTCTATTAAGTCCTACACACAATTTCTGAAAGTTACACAATTGTTGGTAGAATGTCTAAAAGTATTTTTCCATTTACAATACTCTTTCCCTACTCTGTCTTTTTCTTTTGGAATTATGTGTCCAGGGGACAATGTTAAAAACTTATTAGCTAACAACTCATCAAAAATGGCATCAGCTTTTGACAAATCAAAAGAATACTGCCTAAATATGGGGTTTGTGTTTCTTTTGGATGGCTGACTTGTTGGCATGTTCACTAGTTTGTCCACTTTCCTCAAAGTTGCACAAACCACTGGTATTTTGCCAACTGCTTGAGCCATATCAACATCAATTTCTGTTTCCACATCAACTTCTTAGAAATAAGTTCCATAAGAATTTGCATTCCTGTCTGTCCTCTCTAAGAATTGATTCATATCTTGTTGTCCTAGAGGACAACTCAAACAAGTCCCTAAATTCCATCCCTTCAAATTTCTTTCTTAACTCAAATTCCAACCCATTCTGAGCCATTCTTACAATTTCAACCTCAGGCATATACAGTCGACACCTTTTTTTTTCCCTCTTAAATCTATCAATAAATTGTTCTGCACCCTCAGAAAACTTTTGCCTCATTTTGGATAAATCAACCAGAGTTACTTCAGGCTCAGTTCTATAAAACTGAGCATGAAACTGACTCTCCATTTCTACCCAAGTATAAACTGAATCAACAGGCAAATTAATGAACCATGTGAAAGCAGTCCTAGACAGAGAATGTGGAAATAATCTCATTTTAAGTATGTCATTATTTCCTACCTCTCCACATTGTAACATAAACCTCCCTATGTGTTCAATTGTTGACTGGTTTTCCTCATCATGAAATGAGAAAAACTCAGGGACCCTGAAATTCCTAGGAAAAGGTTCCTCATCTACCCATTGAGGGTATGGTTTCCTAAACCTAGGCCTTTTAGGCCTTCTCACCCATGGACCATAAAGGTCTTGAACAATTTGAATAATCTGGTCTCTTTGAAGATTTTCACCATGATTAACTGCATTTTTTCCCCCATATCCATAATTATTCTCAAAAAAATCATGCATGTCGACATGTAAAGGGGGTGCTCAACCTCTTGGCCTTGGGCCATTACCAAATGGTTCATGATACATTTTAGGCCTATGCATTTCAAGGTATATCCCAATATTACCACCATTATTTATACCTTAGTGTCCATAACCCATATTATATCCAACATTTTGGTTTCCAAAACCTTGGCTATAATTTTCAAAACCCATATCATTTCTTGGCCTCATGCTAAGATTAAACTCTGTGTTAAACAAATCCATGTCTCCTACCCTTTTTGGCCATATAATGGATTAGAAAAAAAAACATTTGACCCAAGGTGCCCCCTAGGCCAATTTCCTTGAATTTTAACATTTAGTGTTTGAAATACCTCATGCATTCTCTCCTCTGCAGTTAGGTCCCTATAAAAGGACATTGGTTCACCCACAGATTGGGGTGGCCCACCAGTTGGTGGCACCATGTGTGTTCTTGAGGACATCTTCTGTGCCTTTCCTTCATTCTGGCTTGCATACTCCATCAATGGAACTTTCAACACACTCATTCCTTCTCCTAGTAGGATCTGGTTCTCTTCTAGTGACTAGTTTGCTAGTGCATCCCTTATCTGAGCCACCAAAACCCCTGTTGGGATTTTGGCATGGCCACTTGCCTGACCTTCTGTTCCCACTGCTTGGCCACATATCTAGCCTTTATGGGCCATTGCCTGACCTCCATGCTAGACATCACCATCATCAGCAAAGACCAAGTCCTGGTCCACCTCTTCTTCTTCAAACTCAACTGGCCTCTTTTCAACATGCTTGTCAACCTGTTTTTTTGCCTTCACCATTTCTTAACCAAATTATGCAAGATGGTCCCACTGGGCGTGCCAAAAATTGTTAGTAAAAATTATACTAGTACTGCGTCGACAGTAACCAAGCAATAATTCAAACTACACAACTTTAAATAGAAACAATCAAGCAATTATGGTTCTGATTCAAATGCCTCAAAAGACTAGGGACTTCTCTGGATCAAACAGTGACAGCAAAGTAAACAAGAAGGAAGACAAACTTTCTTGATCAACAGATGGTAACAATGTAGATTAAATAAACAAAAGCAATTTCATACTGAAATCACCCATGCTCACTCAACAAGTACAGATTACAATGATAGATACTACTCCTAAATTTCAATCTCAACTACTCCTAAGTCTAAAAACTAAGTTGTTATGTTGTTGTTGATGTCCCTTCATTTCTGCCAATCTCTGGCCTTTATACTTCTTCTTTCACACGCCCTCATGATCTCCCCAACCTACAACTGCTGCTGCGTAACTACTACAACTGCTCCCTGACTTCTAGGCTTTTTCAATTACATTAACCCTCTCCTTCTGTCTGTCAATCTACCTCTTCTTCAGGTTATTTCATGTCCACAAACTCTTTTAAACTTTTCTAGACAGAGAAAAACGCTTACTTTGGCTCATGCTTCCTCCTGAAAGGCTGCCCACTAACTCCATGATTATTGCCAGTAATTGCTCCATCATTTATAGTCAACCCATATGCAAAGACCCGCTTTCACCTGTTAGTCATGGTCCTCTAATGCTGGACATCCACTCTAGACTTAGCCACGTGTCCTCCATTAAATGGACCACCTGTCGACAGAACCTAGCAAAAAGAGGTGCAAACAATAGGTTTAACTAAGCTAAACAAATATATACTCAATCTTTCGAATGAAATTTCTAGCACAGAAAAGATATGGAAGTACATTTTGTTGGGGTCCACTAACATCCTTCGGTCAAAAAGGCAATGGAAGATGTTAAATTAAAAAGTCACTTTTATTGACGCTTTCTTTTTTTTTTTACATGGAAAATAAGAAGAAATATCTAGTCAAGAAAATACATGAAGAATGGTTATGGCAGTGCAATTTTTTTTCCCTCTTCCATCAATTGCTTTGAGTGCCTATAAATATGCCACTGGAAATAGCCTTAAGAAATATGAAGTGAGTGAGAAAGAACCACATATAAAGAGCTTCTAAGGGAAGTGATTGAAAGACGTAAGGGGTGTGACATATAAAATTACCAATGAACGAGAAGCTTGTAGGGCTTGGGGATCATGGACAATAGTGGTTACTAGAGAATTGTGTACAACATCATAGCTTAGTCACTCTTGATCAAGGAACTCAAGTATTAGTATCGGATTTCTAGTTGTTTTACTTTCATCTTTGTATTTTCTATTATCGGATTTCTAGTTGTTTTACTTTCATCTTTGTATTTTCTATTATTTGTAGTGGATTTACCCATCTCATTCATGGACGTAGGGCAATATGGACCGAATCACATGAAATATTGATGCTTCTTATTTTTGTGTACATGTGTATTTTCTTTTGACATGCTCACTAGTACATTTTGGGTGAATAATTTCTTTTGCAAGCATCGCAGTCGGGGGTGGGTGGCAAGCTTTGGTAGCTTACGCTCACTAGTACATGGGAAACTTTTTCCCAATAAATGGTATCAAAGCTAATGGTTGGCGATCTTGAGACATGTTGGTAGACTCAAGCTAGGTCAACAGTCTTGAGGATGGTGATTTAGAGCCATGGTAGCAAATCAAAGTCATGGTAGGTGGTTCCACTACAAAGACATACAAGAAAACAGAAAAAGTTGGTGTTGTGATTTCATTGATGGGAGTGGATTTTGGAGGTTCCACACAATTTGGTAAGATTAGACATATAGATAGATGATTGGAAACATGTACAAGATCATGGACCTATTGTGACAAGTATAGTGGTTGTCAAACATGAGTCAACTAGTATGGGTCATAGGTGAACAAGGAAAGCACATGCAAAAGCAAAAGCATAGTGTACGGCAAGCACATCCAAGGTACACAAGAGTGTTGCACAAAGGTTTAAGCATACAAAATATAAGTATATGTGCGAGAGTGTCATATGGGGGCATTGGTATAGTGTGCCGGATACTAAGAGGGAAGACAATTGGTTGTTAGAAGTTCACAAGGATACTTCAAACAATGAAATTGAGATAGGTAAAGACATGACAATGCGCACCAAGGAAAAAGCAAGTTCATTTTTCTATGGTTGTGAACCTAGTTTGTGTCAATAGAGACACTAATGATAGAGGTGTATATCTCTCAATACAATCTCTAGTAAGAAAAGAGATGGAGCCACGATGGGCACCCAAAGAGTGTGGTGCAACAACTTGGCATGGACATGTGAATAGTGGAGCATCCCATGCAAGGGGGTGCAATTACACCTCATGGTAAAGGTGCAACCTAGAAAAGGCAATCCAAGTAGGTGTACGACACTTGATGGAGAAGGTGTAAGCATCTCGATTAAGGAGTGTGAGAATGGGCCATGCAAATTGTGGTAGCAAAATTTTGGTTGTCAATATGACAAAACAACCCATATGGCCAGAGGAGGTATAGCGATCCCGGTTTCCCTTTTTTTATTTGTTGTATCCGGACTTAGGTTTCGTGGAGTTGGTTATATCTGGTTGTCATCCTTTAATTCCTTTTGATTGAGTTTTAGGATGTATTGGGCATGTTTCGAGCAGGTGGGTTGAGCCTTGGTCTAATTTATTGTTGCCCAGTTTTTGGTCGTTCCGCTCGAGCGGGTCTTCCTGCGCTCGAGCGGGGTTTACACCCTTCCAGCATTTTGTGTCCCTGCAAAACTTCTGCAGGTGTGATTTCTACGCTCGAGCAGGTTTCCTACGCTCGAGCGGGTTGCGCTCGAGCGGACTTGTTAGCGCTCGAGCGGGTAGTACCTTTTTGGTGAAAGTTCTGGGATGGAATAATCCACGCTCGAGCGGACTGGTTTTTCGCGCTCGAGCGGATGTGTTTCACTCTTGTGTCTTGGCGCTCAAGCGGGCCTTATTGCGCTCGAGCGGACCCAGTTTTTTGTTCTTGACGCTCAAACGTTGTGTTTTTCGCTCGAGCGGACCTGTCGTATATCAGATAGCAGTTGGCATTTTTGAATCACTTTTCACTTTCCTTCTCTCTCTCTAACTTTCCCAAAATCGATTTTGAGAGCTTCTCTCTCTAGAAACTCTCTTCTCTCTAGGGTTTGATCTAGTTAGAGTTTTCTCCCTTCCTTCGGCCTTTGTAAAAGTTGTGTTGATCGTCGAGGGCGTCGTTTTGATCCGAAAAGTTTGGAGTTTGGAGCATTTTGGTTTTGGTCTCTTCTCCGTTTGAGCTCAAACTTCGAGGTAGGGATATCCTACTCCTCTTTATGAGCTTTGTCTTTAAATTTTAGCCTTTTGATATGTTGGGGATTGTTGTGTAGTTTTGAGAAAGTTTGGGTCTTTGTGTAATTTTACAAAAGATGGGGTTTTATTTATAATAAACCTATATGCATGATTGGCATAGAGAAATAAGATAGATGATGGATTATGGGAGAAAATGGAACCTTAGGGTTGTTATGTAACTTATGGAAGAATGACGTAATTACATAGTTTAATTAATTTGTATAATTAATTTGGAGAAATGAAGAATTGAATTGAGAATGTAAGAATTGGGAATGTGTGGGATTAAAGGGTGTAGCTGGATTATTCATCACTCACCTAATTGAAATGTTGATAATTTATCCATTGGTGCATTTATTTTCTGTTTAGAAATAACTGCTTTGGGCTATCGGTGGAGGATAGTCTTGATTGTTGTAGACAATGCATGATGATTAGGCAAACTAAAACTAATCGATTGAGCATGCTATCGAATATAGCGGTTGGAATAATACATTAACTTTATGTATTAATTGATTGTATATGATCTATGTTTATATACATGTGTTGTGTGGGAGGAGATAGGGGATGTACTCCACGGTTTAGGGGAAGATAGGGGATGGACCTCTAAACCGGATCATGTGTGACATTGATACAGCACTACAATGTGTATCAAGTGTTGATTATGGAAGTGTTCGAATTGATTTGATATAGCACTAAAATGTATATCGTTATCAATTGTGAAGTATAGAAGTGATTCTATGTTATGTTGATACAGCACCGAAATGTGTATCTCTCGTAAAGTGTGGAAATGGTTTATGTGTTATTGATACAGCATTGAAATGTGTATCCACCATGAATTTCGAAAGTGTTTTAAAAATGAGTCTAAACCTCATTAAGTTTTTTTTTGGCTAAGTGTTAAGTCTTGTTTTCAAACTCAAGGTTGAAAGAGAAACGGAAAATGAAATGTAACATAGACTTAATGTCACGAAGCCGGAATGTGATATAAGTAGATGTATCTGTGTTGACCATCTATCAACTGCTAATCTTTTAGTCATTGTTCATAGCTGGTTTATTGTATTTCTACTGGGCTGTGGCTCACCCTTTATGGGACATCATTTTCAAGTACAGGTAGCATGCCACCTCCAAGAACATAGCTTGGGAGGTTAGAGGCAGACAGATTTTTGGTTGTTTTGTTATCTTTTGATGTATTACATGTAATTTCAAGCCAAGGGCTTAATGTGTATTTGAGTTAGTACTCTCTTTTGTTACCAAGTGTTAACTTGGAAAGCTGTAAGCCCGTAGAGCATTTGCTTTTGTTGTTAACATGTAATACTTGATGTAATGAATTACTCTGATGAATAGAAGAATATTTATCCTTTATATCAATGCATGTCTATATTGATGGATTTTAATGTTATTATTTTGAGGGCGTTACAGGAGGTGATTATTGGGGTCCGCAAATGTGTTTTAGTAAAAAAAAAGGTGCAAGATGTTAAATTAGAAGGCCACTTTTGTTGACCTTGTTTTTCTTGCACATGAAGTCTAACAAGAATGCAAATAAAAAACTAAAAAACAAAAATAAATAGGGGATAGTCATGGCAATGGATGGTTTTTTTCCACTTCCATCAATCCCGTTGAGAGAGAGAGAGAGAGAGAACAAAAGCAGTTTAAGAGCTGCTAAGGGGAGTAATAAAAAGATGTAAAGGGTGTGATGTTGAAACACAAATTAGAGGGAAGCCTATAGAGCTTCGGCTCAAGGACACCAGGAATGAGTAAGTGTATACAACTTCAAGGCTTAGTGACTCTTGTGTAGAAGACTCAAGAAATGGGGTCAAATATTTTTGGTATTTTTGTTCTCACCATTGTAGTCTATTGTTTATAGTGAATTTACCTCTCATCCATGGAAGCAGACCGCTATGGGCCGAACCACCAAATATTGATGTTTCTCATGTTAGTGCATATGTATTTATTTTTGGTATATTTTCACCAGTATGCAAGAATTTTTTTTTTTTTTCCCACAGCAAATGGTATTAGAGCTTTGATTGCTCTTTTCCCAACACACTTATCCTCACAATCTACACCATAGATAATTTTATGATAAAACATAAGTCAAAATTACATTAATCAATCCCCCATTATATTTTTCTTAATAGACTCACAGGAGTAGCTTTAAAAGGGAGCACCATTGCTTACAACCAAACAATATTCACAATTTTAGACAAATGAAATTGTCACAAAACAAAACTATCTGTAGGCTCAAATAATATATTACAAGTAAAACAGAATATGGAACCTCATAAGTGGACCAACTAGCTCAGATGGCCAGGTGTCACGGGCCGACTCCTTTAGAGGCGAAGCGAAATAATTTTTTGCCCGTGTGGCAGTCAAACTCCACCAAGTTTAAGCCCGCCATAGCTCATTGACAAATCGAGTGTTGATGATCTCACCCATTTTGAACATTAAGGCCCAATGCTTTGTCAAGCAGAACAACTCCCATAGGAAGCTCCGTCTTCACTTGGATACCACAAGCATGCCTGACGCCTCAAGTGCACCAAGCACGGCACAAGTTGCTTCATAGCGCCAAGCTTATCTCAAGCAAAGTGCTCGCCCAACTTAGGTTCATGTCATCAAGGTGCCTAGCCACATAACAATGCGTAGCGAAGGCCCTCAACTTAGCTGACAAGCAAACATAGCATGTTGGGTCTTTGACAGCATCTCGAAGTGTCACAGGATCAAGCATGCCTCAATTGATGAGTATCGGGTAGCTACATGGTCATGCATAGCCCACAAGACACTGAGGGTCAATAACATGCCCACGACATAGTCCTTGTGCCAACACGTGTGTTAGATTCTACCTAAGGACATTGCGCACCTTACCGTTGCACCGTGTCGCTCGAGTAAGGCAACATCTCAATCCGTAGCTTACTTGTAGCATAATGTCATCCCCCAATGGATTTAGTCAATGCATAGTTTGATGCCTTCATTTGATAGCCCACATATGCAGCATTGCCTTCCAACCGCTTAGCTTAAGCCACGGGATCCCCACATGCAAGGTTGAACCCAAACCACACACTTGAGTTGGCACGCGAGGCCTTTCGTGGTGCCTCGGTTGCCTATTGGGTCTAAAACGAATCCCAAGATGCCATAACATGTGGCATAATGAAAACGTGTTAAACCTCACGCCTGAGAGGCACGCGCAATGCTTACATTTTTGCACCATCCACGAGGCTCCCAAACCCCCATGGAGACTCTAGACACCCCTTTGGATGCCTAAAACCCACCCTTGAGTTGCCCAAAGGTTGCTCACTTCAAGCTCAGTTTGGGCAAAGAGGCAGGTAGGTAGCACACCATGCCCCCCTTATATATGCTTCTTAAGCCTTTGACTAACGGGAAAAAGGAAACATGCCTTGTGCTTGAGGAATCATGACCAAACTAGGTCGGGAAAACACTCACCCCAAGACCTAAGTCCAATAAAAATTTCAGCCCAAAACTCCATTTGGATGCTCAAACAGTGCGCCAAAAATCTATAATGTTGGCTACTGCTGCTCAAGCCGCAGCCTGGGCTGCGGGCGGGTGGCTGACATGTGCGCATTGGCTACGGCCTGGGTTGCTTGGGCATGCTACTGGCTTGTTGGTGGCATGTTCGCCATAGGCTGCATGGGGCCAACCTTGGGGCCACGTTGAGGCACCGAACCACCAACTTCGAATTTCAATGCCCATCACCTAGGCACTTCCAAGGGCCACTCTAGAGCACTAAAATGGTCACACCACCACGTGCAAAACGTCACAAAGCTGACCTTGGAAGGCAACCCATGACACTAGGGCAAGAGCTTCAACAGTTTGATGTGTTCAGCAGCTCATCTAGTTAACCAATTACTGATGGAACAACACAGGTGAGCAATCTCTCCATGATAGATTGACAAAATCTACTAATCAAAAAAATAAATATATAAAAACAAAAGAAAAAGGAAAAAAAATAAGAGAACCCCCCACCCCAAGGACACAGCTCTTAGACAAAACATTTCTCCGCTAGAACCTCCTGCATGTGTTCAGCAATCCTCAAGTAAGAACAATAATGTCAATAATGTTGTTGAATAGCAAATTAATTACAAAAGGATAAATGAATTCTTTTCTCTTTAAACCCTTTTTGCTTTCTTCGATTGACAATACAGTAACTTGAGAGTTGGTAAAAGCAACAATTACCATTTCAGTTATATGACATGAAGCGCATATTTACGCTGCATTCAAACAACAAAAGCACTGCTAATTTACTAAATTAAAGCAAGTCAGAACTCTAGGGGCTCACTTCAGTTTGTCTTAGGTTAATCTACTTAAGCCTTTTGCAAAACAAGACACTTGTCATTCTGTTTCCCTTTCCTCTTCACTAGCAACACTGTTTTGTTGATCCTCCTCAACCGCGGTTTCCTCGAAATCTTCAACAGCATTTTCATTTTGTTCATCTACATATGCTTGAGAGCTCACCACCTGACCCATCAAGTCTTTATGCTTCAGATTGCCTGCCAGAACAAGATATATATATGTTAAGCCAACATTCAAAATCAATTTGATGGGTATATGATAATTTAGCATAAAATAAATTAACCAACATTCAAAAACTAACCAGAAATATTCGACGAAAAAAAATAAAATAAAATAAAATCAATTTGATTAAAGGAAAACAATGCATATTAAGTAAATTTCATCAGTTAGGAATACACAGAATGACGCGGAATTTTGCAAATGAAAAAAAGTGATTGATGCTGTCAAATAGGAAGCTGTGAATAATTAAAAATTTGTCGAATCATGCTACATTTAACATAAATCAAGTATAATTTACGGTATATCGAGATATGATCAGAAGCTTTCTTGCAGAAAAATTATCATATACCCATCCAAAAAGTGCATCCACTTGATGTAGTATAAAGGAGAGCCTTGACATGGAATAAGAAACGTTCCAAAGATCTCTTTGTAGCAGGAATTTTGCTGGTTACAGCTGTTTGTTTCATGCCCTTCCATATAAACAAAAAGCAATAAAAACATAAGTGTTATAGATGTGATAAAGCAGAACATATAGTGCCAGAAGTAGATTTGAACATGTAGAACTAACCTTTGCTTCAGAACATACAGTCTGTAATGTTCTTGTTGCCTTCTGAAGCTCTTTCACCTTCACCAATTTTTAGAGAGGTATAAATGGATTCAGCACAAATTTGGATGGTACATAATGCCAACCATAGAGTTCATCGATCTTACCAGTTGAATAATAAGCTCATTGTGGATCTGAAATTGGGTCTGCAGGAAATCAAAAACTGAAGGACTTCCCAAATTTAGTACCCTAACCATCAACGTCATATTACCATAGCAAGCCAAAAGATTAAACCAGATACCTTTAAGGAAGGAATCAACAAACTTCCCACCATACTTGACAGCCATGGCATGCACACTAATCTGCAATAGTTTTTCTCCCTTATCATTTCACATAGAATAAATTGATAAAACAAATCAGAAGAATATTCTGCATTTAGAGTTAAGACACCTTGTCATGCGTCCGGCACATGTTAATTAATGATACCACCACATTCACAGTTTTCTGTAAGTTTTTCAGCAGAACTTCTACAGCTTCTAATTGAAATCCAGCTCTAGGCTTCCCTAAAAGAATAACTTCCTTAACCTAATCAGAAAAGAAGAAAGAATAAGTAATCTATGACTTCAGGCCATTCATCTTTGATCTTAAATGGACTCAAAAAAGAATCTACTGCTCACCAACTTGTTCAGAATACGAAGATTTTCTTCATGCTGCCCATCAAATCACCTTCTGTAAATTATTCACAGATGAAAGTATAGTAATTAACCCTAAATGAAACAGAAGACACCTTACCATAACACGGTACCACACATCAAATGTTGCAGAACAAAGAGTTGGGAAACCATGAAAATCATCTTCTGCCGTTGTTTTGCTCAAAGTGGCCTAGAATACAAATAGGAAAAAAAAAAAATTAAAAATAATTTCATGGTTTATCATCAACAAACAAATTAATCTAGCTGTTTAAACTCTCTTAGAACTGTCAATCCAAGAATGAATGTAAAGCCAATTTATTTTATCCTTGTTATTCTCATGATGTAACTATTAGTCTATGTTTGGTTCGTAGATTGGGAGAGGGATTTGGAAAGGGAAAGGGAAAGGAAAAAGGTAGGTGAAATGTATTTATATTTCTTTCACAATTCACCCACCTTTTCCCTATCCCTTCCCAAGTCCATGAACCAAACACAACCTTAAGTTACCAATTTTTCCAAAAGCTTAAGCTATTAGGAAATGGGCCCAACAATGTATATCAAACAATCCAACACCTTTCCTCATGCGTAACCCCATCTTGCATGTGAAGAGCCAACAAAGAACTAAACAGTGATAAGAAACCAAATGGGGATAGAATACCAAATACCAACAGAGAGATAGCTCTAATACCATGTTAAGTTACCAATTTTCCCAAAAGCTTAAGCTGTCAGGAAATGGGTCCAACAATGTATATCAAGCTATTCAACTCCAACAATAACAAACTAGAAATTTTAGGATATTCTTTCCACATGCACACTCTTCCATGTTCATTTCACTGTGTTTGGTTGGGAGATTTGAGAAGAGATTTGAAAAAGGAAAAGGAAAAAATAGGTGAAATGTAAATAAAATATACCTACATTTCACATAGTTTCACACACCTTTTCCCTTTCCCTTTCCCTTTCCAAATCTCTTCCCAAATTCCCCAACCAAACACAACGTTAGGGGTCATTTGGCAACCACCAAAAAAGCCTAAAAGCCAAAAAGTCGCTAAAAAGGCCAAAAAACCACTAAATACCAAAAAGTCAAAAATTCTTTTCCGTTCACTCTACTTTTTGCACATCTTTTCGTAAGAAACCAAAAATCATTTTAAACATATTAGGTTTTTTCATCTCATAATTTAGCCAAAAAAACCAAAAAAGTCACTAAAAAAGCATGTTCCCAAACGACCCCTTAACATCAATTGTATGTGGGGAGAGGTGTTACATGACCATCTTTATTAATCCCAGAAAATAGACAAGGTTGATATGCAAGTGCAACATAAAAGAAATATTAGCCCAACAAAACTTGATGATAACATTTATGCACCTGAGGCAAGATAGAGCAGACAAGCTCACACAGCAAATCAGAAGTGGAATCACTATTTACCAAGTAAATTTGCAGTATCTTCTGAACAACTCCCTGCAATAATTAGGATGAAATAACACAATAATAAAGGAAAAAATAAAAACAAAAAAATTTGTGATTCACATCCACTATCAGCCAGAATTAGATATTTGAAGAATATGGAGACAGACTAACTTTGCTCTTCCAACCATTCTCAAGATTGTGATTATCCCAATTATGCCTTAATAATTTATAAGCAGAAGTTCCCAGTCTGTTCTGCAAGGTAGGAAGGATTTCCCGGAAGAGTCCACTGTGAATATCCTTACTTTTTCCTTCCACTGACTTCTCCAGGAATTGTTGGACAGAAGTAATTACTGAATCCAAAGTAAGTAGTACTTCTGAAGCCAATGTGAATGATAAAGTAATTGCTGCAACAAAAAGGTCATAAATACAGTAAAATTGAATTAATCTGCCATAAAAAAATCAAGGATAAGTACAAGGGAAAAAATGGAGTAATATACCTTCTTCAAGAACTCCTTCCAGGAATGAATAAGCACCACAATACAAATAATCTATGTTCCCAGGGGAAGGGATTACTTGCATTCCTGAAAAAATGCTATCTGGTATCTTGGTGGGCTGGAAGGCCTCAAGAAGATCTGACAATACTGATTTTTCTGCCTGAATATCTGGAAGATTTAACATCTGCACTCGGGACAAAGTAACAATGAGTAAATCTGAAATATAAAGCTTATTCCTTGATTTAAATAAATAAATAATAGAAGAGTTTTTCAGAGACAGAGAATTCACCTTGCGAAAGCATGTAAGTATTTCTTTAAGTAGTGAATTGCAAACTGATGACTTTGAAACAACCATGTTGGTCAAATCTGGGTTCTTGGCTGAAGCAGACTGGACACTCCAATGTTCTTGACAAAACTCAGTACCTACAGGAATATGTTGTAAGACACCGAAAATTTTGAAGCACTGTTCTGAAGTTTATCCATCCAAATAAACACTATATGGTTACCTTCTTTAAGAATATGAACTGCACAATTAAGATGTTTCTGAAGGCTTGAAAATAGTGGTAGGATCTTTCTTAAGAACTCATTTGCTGTCATCCTGCTAAAACCAGGTGGATTGCTTAAGCATCTGGCTGAAAATTGCTTTCTTGGAGGACTAAAGTAATCCAACTTGCAATGAAGATCACGAAGAAGGTACAGATGCAGGGGTAACTAGAAAAATGACAAATCATCAGTCATACTAAATAGACCATGCTTAGGGAATTAATCAGCATGTAGAAAATTGGATGGGTTTCTTCATAAAGTTGAACGCATCAAGTTCAACATGCAGGAAAAAGTGATACCTCTGCCGCAGGATCTGGGCAACAAGAATCTTGATTCTGCATCTGGAAAGAAGAGACATCAGACAACTTGTATAGTTCTTATGTTCCAATAAATAACTAAAAACACCTTTAGTTCAATCCAAATAGTTTGCAAAATTTTGATCTTTTGGGCTAACATGTAATGTCATGTAGAAATTGTTGGGTACACACAATGGCACTCCCCACAGAAGCTTGTGGGCACCATATTGAATGCCACAAGAGACATAGTGAAGCCCTTCCCAACCTATGTTACCTAGAACGTGGATCGTTCCAGTACGTGGAACGGGAACAGGAACGTGGTACGCCATATGCTCTAAAATGTGGTACGATAGCGATAGACTTGTATATATTATACTTAAGAATTTAAGGTACTTTTAAAGTAATTTTTTTTTTAACTATTAGATATCCAATAAAATGTAATATTTTCTATGAGCATTATGACCTATTTTTTGATGTTTTTGTCTTGTCAAAACTTAACTCACCTTAAATTTTTGTTCATTATATTTGAATTTTTTCCTCCCAAGGTAACATTTAAGGACATATATTGAAAAAAGCTTTTAGGATCATTTTGGATCACTAAATTTACTATTTTGGAACGAAAATGTACCATATTTCGGAACGTGCGTACCAATACGTAATTCGTTAGGGTATTAGCGTTTTCTGGTAACATAGTTCCCAACGCCAATTGGTTTTAGCAGAGATGGTGGAACACAGTTCAACAAGTGGTATCAAAGAATTAATTAGATCCACTCTTCATAGACAAACTTGGGATTTTCTTTTTTCTTTCATTTAATGCCTATTGGTGTTCCAAAAGTGCCTTTTCATAGTCCTGGAGAGGAAGACGCATCTTGGGTTTTGATCCCGAAGAGAAGGAAGAGATCTTCGGAAAGTTGGTATGAACTGCCTAAACAAGAAGATGGACTCTATGAGAGAAGGGGGCAGCGTGCCTAGACCACCACTGTTTGATGTTAATCTATATATCTATTAACACAAAATGACATTTCGACCCACCATTATAAACTTTTCAATTTTATTCTACTAAGTTCTTTTCTGCCCATTTTGATAAACTTACCAATTTTCTCATATGGGGAACCCTAACCAATTTTCTCATATAGGGAATCCAAACAATAATACAATTTTACAATTGTTATGATATTATCCCATAATTTTTTATATCTATTGGCCAGCTCTTCTGCTAGATTATCCATATATGTCACAACAAAATGTAAAATTGCTATGATTTTATCTCATAATTTATGATTTTAAAAAGAAAACACTTGCTATGAAATTATTCCATGATTTATAGTTTTAAAAAGGAAATAATTCATCTCCCTCCTAAAAATAAATAATAATAATAAAAAAAAATCTTTACTCCGAAAATCTAAATACCACAATGCAAGCCATAACGTACATGCTACCGCTCTTCCTCTCATGACAGCATCAATACCAGCTGTACTCCTTGCGCTTCTCTCTGTACCATAATAGATTAGTTAATTTTCTTCCTCTCTCGAATGTTGTGGTTATATCTGCCTAGTAATAAGGTTTAGAAAAGCTTAAATCTTATGGTGATTGGTTATTAGTTTTTGAGATTATATGTGCTAGAACACAGCAACTAATTCTAGAATTTGAACGTCAAGATGAAGCGTTATAATTTAGGGAATGAATTGTTAGGGAAGCAGGCACCTTTTTTTTAGAAGGGAAAAGAAAATAGAAGCAGGTTGGGATCACATTAAAATGGTTCTTCTTGTAAAGAATTTTAAATAATAACCACAATCTTCTAGGCCCAATAACGTCCAATGCTTCTAGAAAATCCTATAACCCAACCTTATATTGAATTATATGATCTCATAGCTATTTATATGTTGTCATCATCTAGTTCTATTAGGACAAAGATTCCACAGTAAAAAACTTTGGAATGTTGGCAAGGTTTAAATAGATGAATTCCTAAGGGGTCGTTTATTAAGATACCTGTGATTCAATAAAAAATAAGAGGGCAAATAAGAACTTTACTTGCATCATAGCCTAAATAATTTTAAAAAAAAAAAAAAAAAAAACACAATTCATGCAAAAACTTGAATAGTTGAGGTCGGCAGTTGGTCCTATCCCTAGGAAGATTTCATTCTTTCAATCAGATTTTTCATGAGCCTCTTACAAAATGCATAAGAACCATTGAGTCATTTACAAAAAAGCTTTTACATTTAAATACTGTTCCACAAGTTCTAAACTTAATCCTTTACCGAGACAATAATCAGACTCATTCATAATGTTGTAGTAAGTTGTTGAAGATAAGACTATATTGTTGAAGATTCAGAATATATAGAGATCCCATAATTTGTGCGTATAATGATTTTTTGTATCTTTGATTTATTTCAATCCCTTAACTGAAGGGATTTGATTGTATCTCACTCTATATATATGGTATATCATGTAAATAATAGTATTAAGTTGAGGGAATGAAAGATGTAGCCCATAGGGCTTTATGCGTGTGGATGTAGGCCAATATTGGTTGAATCACGTTAAACCTTTGTATTTTTTTTTTTCTCTTTGCTGTCTCTATTATCTCTCCATATTCAACTTTATTGTCATATTGAAAAATTCAACTTGATATCAAAGCCTAACAAACCCTAGGCATGTTTCTCCCTGGAGTACTTTCTCACTCCGTATTTTTTTGTTATCAAGGTATTTTTCCCTCTTCCTTGAGTCAAACCCTAGTTTGCTGGTGCAGTAAGCAAACACTGTGATTTTTACTTATTACAGAGCTGTTGGTGTTTTCAGTAGCATTATTTTGTGATATGCCGAATTTTCAGCCCGTTTATTTTCATTATTCTCGTTCACCTTGGTTAACCATTTAGGTCAATGTTGTTGATGTTTTAAGCAAAGGTGTTGCCTTTTTTCGTGTATTTGGATCTACCGGTATGTTTGGTAACATTATTTGTGGGACGCCGCTCCTCCGACGGTCTTGTTTGTTTTGTGATACACCATTCTTCCGGCATTTCTATTTGTGGTGATTTGTCATTGTTTTGGCCTTGTTACTTTCTCTCTCTCGATTGGTTTCTCTTGCTGCCATAATGAATGATTCCATGCACATTTCTCTGTTGCAAGATATTGATTCCTTGCCTATGTTACCCAAAGTTGTCATTGAGAGGAGCTATTACAATTATTGTCGGTTTTCGACAACGTAATTGTAGTTGTTTGTGATGATCTTCCTATTTTCGAGTTCAAGTTGGACACTTCACTTCAACTGTTCCCTGTTCCAACTTGAGGGAAAGTGTTGAAGATAAGATTATATTGTTAAAGATATCAGAATATATGGAAGATATGAAAATATATAGAGATCCCATAATTTGTGCATATCATGATTTTTTGTATCTTTAATTTATTTCAATCCCTTAACTGAAAGGATTTGATTGTATCTCCCACTCTATATATATGGTATATCATGTAAACAAGAGTATTAAGTTGAGTGAATGAAAGTTGTAGCCCATAGGTATTTATGTATGTGGATGTTGGCCAAGATTGGCTAAACCACGTTAAACCTTTGTGTTCTTTCTTTTCTCTTTTCTATCTTTATTGTCTCTCTCTCTCTCTCTCTCCATATTCAACTTTATTTACAAAATTCAACTGTTGTAACTTTGTGTCTAGAACAATAATTTCCATGGCATGGCCAAATGCATGCAGTTAGAATAGAACGAATAGACCATGCATATATACCTTTGAAAATGCCAAAATAGAAAAGCAGTCAACAAGAAGAGGTCTGAATTTGTATCTCTGTGCCTCTAGAACCTCAGAAGCTGCAGAAATTTCGACATTTACAACTTCACTAGAGTCACTGGCATGAGGGGATGCTGGCTCAGCTATGCTATCCCTAGAGTGCAGGCAAGAAGAATCCTCATTTGGCACTTCTTGGCTTGTCGTGCCACATGCTTTCCTCAAAGAATCCACAATTGTGGGCTGCCTGAATTTTCCATTTACATCTGAACTTGTTGATGCTTTTGATGTCCTTCCATTTTTGCCCTTTTTGTTGGGAGATGAACTCTCGTTTGCTTTCATTCGCTCACTCTTCTTTTCAGAATTCCCGATATAACTAGGCTGGTTTGACAATGACGATGCAGAGTACTCCATGTGAGGGTAGAGGTCAGGCAGAAATAGAGAATACTGTTTGAGACAATTGTTCAACAGGCTCTCCAGAAATCTGTATGGTCACATGTCATAAAGTCTTGACAGATGCTATATTGAAACTTGACTAAATAGGAAGTCATGTTTAACCTCAAATGCTATTCATAGGCTTAACCAAATACTGAAGCATACAGTTTGAAGCCTGAACAAAAATAAGCATAATAATTCTAGAATAACACATCCACATCCCAACTCCAGGCATTCAGTTTTCTTTTGATTTTCCAGATCTATATTGTCTGAGTTTAAGGCAACCTAGTCATGATAGGCAATATTTTGACACTAAGATACTACTAAAGCGTAGTGTTTTCATAAACAAAATGTTTGACATGGTTCAGGTTTCATACTTCTCTGGACAACAAGAAACTCTTAATTTAGAGAGAGAAAAAGAGTAATAATCTCAGCATCTGCACAATTTAATGAGTTGCTTCCTATATGTGCTTGCAAAATGCCATCTTCCATGGCTCTGTAAGTTATTAAACGGTCCTTAGATATGTTATTCACTTTCCTTTCTCTCCACATTTTCTGACAGCCAAACAAGAGAAACGAATATATTTATCTTATCCTTTATCCCTTTTGAGATTTCTTCTTTTCTCTTCTCTTTCTTTTCTACCAAGCATACCATTAATGATTAAAAAACATAATAACCTTTGCACACAAGTACTAAATCGAAAAATCATGGACAAGACATAAACTGAAAGCATAAATGCAGACTACGTAATAAAAAAATAAATTCAATCAAGCTAAAAACTTCAGCTAAAATGATTTTTCTGTTTGTCAATGTACATAAAAATAAAAAGTAGTGAAACAGCGTATAAAGGCAATCAATCAAGCAGAACACAACAAGAGCTTTCATGGTGCCAAATGGATTCTCTGAAACACCAAATTTAGTTTCATGACTGTAAAATAAGAACGCAAACTTGGCTAACCATAACAAAAGGATGAATTCAGACTGAGAATGGATAGCAACCTAAGGCAAGTAAATAGAACATAAAAGTGCCTTTAAGTGTTTCTTTTCTTAAACACAAAGAAAGACAATCGGAAGCACGAGTGAGAGAAAAGTTTATTATGCACCTTGATGAGATGGCATACTCCAATATTCCAATTGGAGAACTCATATAAAGTACACGAGAATTCATATGGGCAGTGCCAACTATAACCTGGTAAAATCTACATATCTGGTAATTTAGACAAGAAAATCAAAAACTTTGGATACTGTAAAAATTCTGTCCAATTCCCTTCTGAAGAACACTCCCCTACAAGCGGTGAGCTTAAAATTGATAAGGGGCAGCGGTAAAGTAACTGATTTTAATTGTTTATTGCAGTTGAAAGACGGGAAAATGTAGGGTTTTAACAAGAAATTGTATGAAACAACAAAATGGTAGACTTCTGGGGTTTAAGAGAGAATTTAAGAAGTTTTGATGCTGTCTATAATAATACCCAGGAATAGTAACTAGGCTAGTTTTAGGTTACTTTTATGTGCTCTAGTTATTTGGTTGAGTGGAGAATAGGTTAGGCTTCACATGGATTTAAGAAGTGAAACAAAGGTTGGGCAAATTTGGTTAAAATTGCAAGATAATTTCACCCCAACACCCCCAAGGTATTAAAAAAATTGTATCAGACAATCCGAAGAAAGCTCCAAAAGATTCCCTAAAACATGTTTACCATTAAATTAGAGATCTTCCAACTCTTACCCAACTCCGACTTGGAACATTACATAGGACTCCAGAGTTTTTAGAAACTAAACTTTTGACTTTAAGAACCCATCCAAATAAGAACCACAAATTCTGAAAAAAAGATAAATGAGAGCGCCTCACTCTTGAAATTCTCTCTAGAATTTCTTGAGTGATTCTCCTTTATTTCACTCTCTTGCTAATTGCTATGACAAATCAAGATTTTGTATCTCGATTTGGCGAAGATTGTCTAGATTTGGTAGCTCAAAACTATGTTTCGATGGTTCGAGAAGTTGAGCAAAGGCAATCTAATGATGGAATGGTGGTTGTTAGAATATGTGTCTATGTGTTAGTTTTTATGTTGAGTAAGGATAGTATGGTCATTGTATCTCATATATATATATATATTTGTTGACGATTTAGGTTTATTTCACAAGCCTAAAAACATACGTTCAATAATACTCTCCTTTTCTCCGTATTCTCTCTCTCCTTCTCTTTAACCCTACTCTACATTTTCCATATGTTTGTACTTCAACTTGGTATCAGAGCATCGATTCAACCTTGCCAGGAGTTGATTAGACTCTCGAGATTTTTCTGAGGTGAAAACGACGTGTTGATGTCATCTTCCGTACGATGACATAAGCGTGACATTAGAGTCCGTATGAACAAGGTTGGCCCTTCATGCTCGCCTCTTTCTCTTGATGTTCATGGTGATTTTTGTGGAAAAATTTTGGAACCATCTGATGTGAGTTTCTTATTTTTGAATCTTTTTCATATTTTTGCTGGTCATACTTCAATTTGTGCCTAATTTTCTTACCCAGAGTTGTTTGACTGTTGGAAATCAATCCTTGGGAGCCGAAAATGCCCTAGGAGATGTGTCCCTAAGTTTGTTTTGTGTTTTTGTTGCTGATGTGTTGGAATTTTCCATTTTAGGAGCCGAAAATGCCCTAGCTCTCCTGTTTTGCTGTTGTGTTGAACCTATGTTGAACCTTGGTTTTTGGGTCTGTTTTCTTGGGTGTTTCATCACTCTCTAGACTTGTTGCTTGATGTTCCTTTTTTTCTTTTTCTTTTTTCTTTTTTATGTGGTGTTTCCTCTGCTGTTTTCTGCTTGTTTCCTGTGTTTCTTCCTTTGGTGTTATGGCTGAAGACAAACCTGCTCCTAAATCTTCTGTGATTAACGATGATGATATACCCAAGTCAATTACCACTAAGAAATTAAATAGTTTGAATTATCTGGCTTAGGCCCATTCCCGTTAAGATTTTCTTGCGTGGCAAGAAGGCGCATTTTCTTACTGAACTTCCACCTGATGAGGATGATAAAGGCTATGATGATTGGTTGAGTGAGGATTCTTGTGTTATGTGTTGGCTTTGGCACAGTTTGGAACCTAATTTTACTCCTACAGTGGAATTTTGTGACATTTCTAAGGAAATTTGGGACTCGCTGATTCATTTTCTAATTAGAGTAATGTCTCTCATGGTTATGAGTTGTATGAGCAGATCTTTGCTACCTGACAGTCTGGCCGTCCTCTCCCTGAATATTACAGTGGCCTTAAGACCTTATGGGATCAATTATTGCAACGACCTTTTGTTAATTTTAGAAGAGGAAAAAGTTAGGGTATGAGTGGTTTATCATACCCTTTTATATTAAATCATAAACATAAGTTAAGGCCTAAATAAAGGCCCATTACAGCAAATAAAGAGACTGAATGAGAATAAAATAAGAAATATCCTAACACATTCTAACACTCTCCCCAAAGCTGGTGCGAAAATATCTCTCATGCCCAGCTTGTCAAGAATGTCACGGAATGGTTTAATGCCAAATCCTTTGGTAAGAACATCAGCCAATTGATCCCCAGACCGCACGAAAGGCATACATATAGTGCCACTAGTAAGCTTTTCCTTGATAAAATGCCGATCAATCTCCACATGCTTGGTCCAATCATGCTGAACCGGATTGTGGGCTATATTAATGGCGGCCTTATTGTCACAGTATAGCCTCATGAAATCTGTCTGATGAATCCCCAAATCTCGTAATAATAATCTAATCCATAAAAGCTCACACACACCTTGAGCCATAGCTCTGAATTCGGCCTCTGCACTAGACCGTGCAACAGCATTTTGTTTCTTGCTTCTCCAAGTAACTAGATTTCCTCCAACGAAGGTACAATAGCCAGAGGTGGATCTTCTATTAGTTACTGAGCCAGCCCAATCAGCATCTGTATATGCCTCCACACTGAGATGACCATGCTTTAAGAAATAAAGACCCTTTTCCAGAGAAGATTTCAAGTACCTCAGAATCCGCATAACTGCCTCTAAGTGAGTTGCACGTGGAGCATGCATAAACTGACTAACCATACTCACTGCAATAGCAATATCAGGCCGCGAATGGGATAAGTAAATAAGCTTACCCACTAGTCTCTGGTATCTCCTCCTGTCTACAGGCTCGCCTCCTTGATCCTCACTAAGCTTTAGTCCGGGCTCTAGTGGTGTATCACATGCTTTACTTCCAAGCATTCCCGTTTCTTTTAGCAAATCAAGCACATACTTTCGTTGACATATGAAGATACCATCTTTGGACCGAGCAACCTCAATGCCTAGAAAGTACTTCAAGTTGCCTAAGTCTTTGATTTCAAACTCATTAGCCAAATACTCCTTTAACCGAGGAACCTCCTCAACATCATCCCCTATGAGTACAACATCATCCACATAGACAATGAGGGCTGTCGTTTTACCATGTGAGGAGTGTTTCACAAACAAAGTATGATCAGCTTGACTCTGTTTGAAACCATATCTCAGCATGGCCTAAGTAAACTTGTCAAACCAAGCCCTAGGAGACTGCTTAAGGCCATAAAGTGACTTGCGTAACCGGCACACCTTTCTTGTGGTTTTAACATCCTCAAAGCCTGGGGGAATGTCCATGTACACTTCTTCTGCCAGATCTCCATGGAGAAAAGCATTTTTCACATCAAATTGATGGAGAGGCCAGTCGAGATTAGAGGCAAGGGAGAGAAGGACTCTGACAGAATTCATCTTAGCAACCGGTGTAAATGTCTCCTGGTAGTCTACTCCATAAGTCTGCGTAAAACCCTTGGCCACCAACCTAGCCTTGTAACGTTCAATTGAACCATCGGCTTTGTGCTTAACAGTGTACACCCACTTACATCCAACAGGTCGTTTGCCCTTAGGTAACGCAGCCAATTCCCAAGTGCCATTTTTAGCAAGCGCTCTCATCTCCTCCATCATGGCATGCTTCCACTCAGGAGTAGAAAAAGCATCTTGAAAATTGGAAGGAAGACTCACAGAAGAAACCTTAGACAGAAAAACTTTATAGGAAGAAGACAGATTAGTGTAGGAGACAAAATGAGAAATAGGATGTTGAGTACACAACCTAACCCCCTTCCTTGTAGCAATGGGAACATCTAGATTAGAAAGAATTGAGTTACCTGGAGGTTCACCAGAAGGAGAGGATTCTGGACACTCATCAGAAGAAGAAGATAGCAGTGGAGAATCCGAATTGGTCTCTTGTACCCAAGTAACTTTCTGCCTACCGTTGTCCCTAACATACACTTTGTCGTCTTTCACTGCAGATGGAAAGTCAACATTCTCAATAGTTGGGTCATCAGTAATAATAGTCTTAGGAGTTGCAATAACTGATGGTGATGGTAGTGATACAGGAGTCTCTTCACACCAAGGCTCCCCCTGAAGAGATGACGGGGACACCGGGGAGGAGAGAAAGTAGGACTGAGATTCAAAGAAAGGCACATCCATAGAGACAAACCATTTGCGGGAGGGGGGATGATAACACTTGTAGCTCTTTTGAGTGGCGGAGTAGCCCAGGAAAACACACCGAAGAGACTGAGGATCCAACTTACTACAGGTAGGAGAATGGTTATGAACAAAGCACACACACCCAAAGGTTTTGGAGGAATTGAGAAGGCAACAAAAGCTTGGAAGCCGAACAAAACCTGAAGAGGAGTTTGTTTATGAAGAACCTGGGTAGGAAGCCGATTGATGAGGAAGGCAGCAGTGAGAACCGCTTCCCCCCAATAGGATCGAGGAACGCGCATTTCAAAGGATAAACAACGTGCAATATCAAGAAGATGCCGGTTTTTACGCTCAGCAACACCATTCTGTTAAGGGGTATTGGTACAAGAAGTTTGATGAATAATACCATGAGTAGCAAAATAGCTAGCAAGGCCAGAATCAATGTATTCCCCCCCATTATCAGAACGCAGAATTTTGACAACGGCCCCAAATTGAGTGCAAAGCATTTTATGAAAATTTTGAAACACAGAAAACACCTCACGTTTGTCCTTCATAAGATACACCCAGGTGGTCCTAGAATAATCATCAATAAAGGTGACAAACCATCTTTGACCCTTTAAAGACACAAAACGAGAGGGACCCCATACATCAGAATAAATCAAAGAAAAAGGAACTAAACTTTTATTAATAGAAGGAGCAAAAGAAGCTCTGTGTTGTTTGCCAAGTTGACACGACTCACAATGAAACTCAGAAACATTACTTTTCAAAAAAACAGAGGGCAAAAGATGCTTAAGTAACAAAAAAGATGGATGCCCAAGACGGCGGTGCCACAACCAGATGTCTTCCTTGGTAGATGGAAACTGAATGGAGGAGTGAGCCAGCTTGTCTGCTTGATCCAAGATATAGAGACCATTCTCGTGTCTACCACTGCCAATCATCTTCCTCATGATAAGGTCCTGAAACAGACAATGATCAGGGAAAAAGGTCACACTACAATTTAAGTCCCGAGTAATACAACTCAAAGACAAAAGATTAACACTAAAATTAGGAACATGGAGGACAGAAGATAAAGGAAGAGAAGCAGTGGCATGAATTAAACCTTTCCCAAACACAGAAGAAATGGTACCATCAGCAATTCGAACTTTATCCTACCCTGAAAAAGGGGTATACGCGGAGAACAAATCAGAAGAACCAGACATGTGGTCGAAAGCATCAGAATCGATAATCCAAGGTAACGTTTGATGAGAGAGGAAAGCACTTGTAGAAGAAGCTAAGTTACCTGACTGGGCAATATTACCTGAAGACGAACTAGAGGCCTGACGTTCTAGCAAGTGGCGAAGAGCAACCTCCAACTCAGAAGTAGAAAACCCCGAGATATCAACAGATGAATCAACTAGAGCTGTGGACTGTGGCTCAACTGCATCAAAATGATGGGCTCGGGCATGGGGCCCACGGCCTCGAGACTGTCCGGAGCGACCCCCTCGAGAACCAGAACGGTCTCCATGGCCTCCAGATGGTTGCCCATGCAACTTCCAACAAGTCTCACGGGTGTGGCGAGGGCGACGACAAAAATCACAGAAGAGAGTATCCTTCTCAGAAGGAGGACGAGAACCACGATCCCCATCTCGAGAGGGGGCAGAAACTAGGGCAGATCGATCAGAAGAGGCAGTCGGAAGCATAGCAGAACGACGACTCTCCTCATTCTGCACATAAGCAAATGCTTCTTGGAGAGAAGGAAGCGCATCCATACCAAGCACACGACTCCAAACAAGATCAAACTCCACATTCAATCCTTCCAAAAACTTGAAGACCCGCACTTGTTCAACAAATTTCCGGTAACCAGCAGAATCTGTGGGACAAACAAGCTTATAGTCCTGAAGAGATCAAGTCGCTTCCACCCATTGCTAAGGAAAGTAAAATACTGGAGAATAGTCATCTCACCCTGAACGGACGGGTCAATAGAGCGTCGCAACTTAAAAGTCTGTGAGAAATTACCTTTGCGGGAATACGTAGTGGCCACAGCTTCCCAAATATCCTGTGCTGTGTCCATAGACAAGTATCCCTCACCGATCTCCGGAACCATAGAGTGTATCAACCAACCCATGATAAGAGAATTGGTAATCTCCCACTGATCATAACCTGTATCGGTGACACTGGGAGCCTGAACACGCCCATCAACATATCCCATCTTTCCTTTGCTCTTCAAAAATATAGTCAAACTCTGCGACCACGCTAGATAGTTTTGACCATTAAAGAGAGAGGTGGTGATTTTCTGGCCAGGGTGAAGAGAATCGGTCATCGAAGTAGTCAAAACAGGACTCGCGCCCTGTGTAGCAGGCTACGAAGTAGTAGACTCACCAGTCAATTCGGCCATAAAGACGTCGCGACGAAACCCTCACAAACACACCCAGAGTGAATCACAAACCCGAAAGATGGGAGAATAAAATAATGAATTTAAAAATAAATTTAAGAGAACATTATTTATTTTTTTTTTTTATTTTTTTTTTTTTTTAGAAGACCGTCAGAGAGAGATTAAGAAGAGGAATTACATACAGAGAGACAGAGTGAAACTTATACTACGAAGACAGTACTACGAAGAGAGAGAGAGAGAGACAAAGACGAAGACAGACCACAGGGCTCCAAGCCACGACAGACCAAGGGTGGAGCAGGAAGGCGTCGAGGAGCCCTAGGGTGCTGGTGAAGCCCTAGGGGTTGCGCCTGTGTCTTCGACTGGAGTTGGGACTCCGACTGGGCCTGTCGGAACCCTAGGTGCCTTCGACTGGGGCTAACGAAACCCTAGGTAGCTTCGCCTAGGGCTTTCGGGCTGAGGTGGTGGTGCTGTGGCTTCGCCTAGGGCTATCGGGCTGAGGTGGTGATGCTGTGTTGATGCTGTGGTGTACGGCTACGTTTTTTTTTTTTTTTTTTTTCTCTGCTCTGATACCAAGTTAATTTTAGAAGAGGAAAAAGTTAAGGTATGAGTGGTTTATCATACCTTTTTATATTAAATCATAAACATAAGTTAAGGCCTAAATAAAGGCCCATTACAACAAATAAAGAGACTGAATGAGAATAAAATAAGAAATATCGTAACACATTCTAACACCTTTTACTACTGATTTGGCTCAACAAAAGAAATATTGGGAGGAGTTTATGATGGTATCCTTACTTTTGGGCTTAGATTGTGATCTAAAGGGTTTCAAAGATCAAATTCTCGCCAATGAGAATTTACCTTTTGCTGCTAATACCTATTCTCGACTGTTAAGTTCTCTGGAACAGGTTCTTCCACGTCTGCTTCCTCTCAGCACTTGTCCTCTTCGGCTTTGATCTCTAGCAGTGGTGACCGTGGGCCTAATCGGGGTAGTTTTCATGGCAGCTCTAGTCACTATGGATCTCATACTGGTTCATGTGGTTCTGATGGTGGTGGTAGTCGTGGTACTAGTTCTACGTCTCGTAGTGATCGGAAGTGTACTCATTGTGGTTCTGTGTGTCATTCTGAACCTTGGTGTTGGCATAAGTATGATAAACCTGATCATGTGAATCAGGTTATGGATGCTCAGTCCTCTCAGTCAACTTCCTTTCCCTCTGGTCCTGGTGGTTACTCAGTTGAGTCTCATAATGCACTCACCACTCAGATCAGCGAGCTTACTAAGATAATTAATTCTCTTCATACTGCACTTCCTTTATCCTCTACTGCTACATCGGCTAACTCAGGTAATGTTGCATGTATCGCTCAATCCCCCCCACCTTGGCTTCTAGACTCTGGCACTAGTTCTCATATCTCTAGTAATTTCTCTCTTTTTCATCCCTTCGTCTAGTCACCCATAATATTATACTCATTGATGGCTCCTCTCGACCTGTTAGTGGCCAAGGCACTCTTCAGCCCACTTCATCTCTCTCTTTACCCTCTCGTCTTTATGTTACCTTTTTCCCTTTAATTTGCTTTTTTTAAGTCGATTAACTAAAGCTCTAAACTGCTCTGTAACTTTTTTTCCCTCTTGTGTTTTACAGGACCTCCAGACCAAGAAAATGATCGGTTTGGGGCATAAGAAGGATGGCTTATATTTCTTTTCTTTTTTTTGATCAACAACAAAAGTTTTATTGATAAATCAAAAAAACGAAGAGAGGATGAGGCATCCTCTTACAACAAGACAACGAAAATACAAACACAAAAAAACCCCTAACAAACTAAAAACAGGCAAAAGCTTACATAGCACACACCGCCAACCAATCTCTAGCTAACAAAAAGAGTGGGACTCCCTTAAATAAAGAGTTCCCCGACGCCCAAAAAGAAGATAAATAACGAACATGATCCCACAAACAGCCCACCTCCCGGAACTTATCTTCAAACAACCTTTGATTTCGCTCCATCCATAGAACCCAAAAAGTTGCAAAGACGACACAAGTCCATAGAATTTTGGCTCTCTTCGATCCTCCAAATGTGCGAAAATCAACTAAGAGCATATGCGCACTCCTTTTTGGGGCCACCCACATAACATTTCCAAAACAAAACAATCTATGCCATATATTCAAAGCTATTGGACAATGCAAGAATAAATGATCCACGGATTCCCCGCTCTTACAACACATAATGCACCACTGAGGATGGCTTATATTTCTTGGACACTGCTAGCTCTCCTCCTTCTAGTTTTGTTGTTTTGAGTGCTAATCAGCCTGTTTGGTTTGAGTTTTCTGAATTCACTTTTCAGAAAATTAAATTTTTTTGTTTTCCTCATTTTTTTGTTTTCACTGAATTTTTTTAATATTTTAAGCAATTTTTTTAATTTTTAGATACACCTAACATAAATACACTTAAAAAATATAATATTTGTGAAAAAAATCTTTAAAAAGCTCACTAAATACCAAAAATCCAAAAAAAGATGAAAATTCAGTACATTTTTCGTATTCTTGTGTATTTATCGATTTTTTAAAATATTTTACTTTTTAGATACATCTAAGTAAGGTGCATCAAAAAAAGTAAAAAAATTGTTTAAAATTTTAAAAATATTCACTAAAAATAAAAAAATATGAAAAACAAAAAACTCAATTTTCAAAAAATTAAATCTAGAAAGTTGAATCCAAAAACACACGTCTGTTTGGGTCATCCATCATTGGCCAAGCTCAAGTTGGCTATCCCTAGTTTAAGTAGGGATGTAATCGGTTCGGTACAATCGGTATTTAGGTAAAAAATTACAACGAACTGATAATGTCGATTTTATTATTTTGAACACCGATACAGGCCACTTTTCCCATCAACTGCACCGAACCAAACCGATTGAAACGGTTTAGTTTGGTGCAGTTTAATCGGTTTAGGATTTTTCAAACTTGAGCCACTTTTAAATATAATTATTAATCTATATAAAAATTAGTTATTTGTCTACCATTTCAAACATATCCAATCCATCCATTTAATACATACTTTTCAATTCCTAAATTAACAAAAATAAAAACAAAAAAAAGTTTAAAAATACTAAGGTTTCAAGAATAAAAAGGTGGAGTTAAGATTATATATAATAAGAGTTTACAAACTTAGGTTATAAAGATGATAAGGTTAATTAATTAAGGTTAATAATTTATAATACTTATTAATATCTGTTGAATGGATAGATGAGAAGGAAAAGGAGAAGAAGTTGCAGAACTGTGAGAGAGAGAGAACCAGCAGCTGTATATATTATTCAAAAACGTAAGGTTTCCCCCTTAACACACAACTATTTATACTAATAAGAATAAGACACAAAACCAAAATACCCCTAACACTTAACATTTCCCCTCAAGTTGATGCAAAGATATCTCTCATGCCCAACTTGCAACAAATAGGGTGAAAGACTTTACTACTAAGACCCTTAGTAAAAACATCCGCCAATTGATCTTCAGACTTAACAAAAGGCATTAATATCACACCCCTATTCAACTTCTCCTTAATGAAATGTTTGTCAATCTCAACATGCTTAGTCCGGTCATGTTGAACAGGATTGTGTGCAATACTAATAGCAGCCTTATTGTCGCAATACAAAGTCATGGGATCACTGTAATCAAGCCCTATATCACTCAACAAAGATTGAAGCCACATTAGTTCACTTGTCTCATGTGTCATAGCCCTCTATTCAGCTTCAGCACTAGATCTGGATAGTACCGCCTGCTTCTTGCTACGCCATGTGACTAGATTTCCCCCTACAAAAGCACAGTAACCAAGGTAGAACGTCTGTCATCTATAGAGCCTGCCCAGTCTGCATCTGTGAACGCTTCCAACCTCAAGTGACCATGATTAGAGAACAAAATTCCTTTTCCAGGAACAGATTTAAGATACCTCAAAATGCGATAGACTGCATCCAAATGAGTTACACGAGGATCATGCATAAACTGACTCACTATCCCAACTGCATAGGTAATATATGGACGAGTATGAGATAGATATATCAATCTTCCCACAAGTCTTTGGTACATTTCCTTTTCAACAAGCTCACCAACCCCACTACAAAGACGATGATTAGTCTCAATCGATAACTCAACTGGTCTGCAGCCTAACATGCCCGTTTCCGCAAGAAGATCTAGAATGTACTTCATTTGAGAAATGAAGATGCCTTTATCAGACCTAGTAATTTCAATCCCAAGAAAGTATCTCAATGGACCAAGGTCTTTTATCTCAAACTCCTTAGCTAACAGCATCTTGAGATGGGTCACCTCCTTCTCATCATTACCTGTCACAATTATGTCATCCACATATACAATAAGCATTGTTACCTTATGTACATTGTGTTTGACAAACAAGGTGTGATCCGCATTGCTTTGCTGATACCCAAATCCCAGCATTGCTTTTAGGAATCTACCAAACCAAGCTCTAAGAGATTGTTTCAAACCGTATAAAGCCTTCTTCAATTTACAAACCTTTCCAACTGTAGACTGTGATGAAAATCCTGGAGGTACATCCAGATATACCTCCTCCTCCAAATCCCCATGAAGAAAAGCATTCTTCACATCTAGTTGTTGTAGAGGCCATCCCAAATTAGCAACACGACAGAATAGCTCGAATGGAATTCATCTTTGCTACCGGGGCAAAAGTTTCTTGATAGTCTATTCCATATGTCCGGGTAAATCCCTTGGCCACTAGTCTTGCTTTGTAGCATTCAATCGTCCCATCTACATTGTGCTTGATAGTGAACACCCACTTACATCCGACTGGTTTTTTTCCATTAGGTAAAGACACCAAGTCCCATGTGTTATTTTTCCTCAAAGCTTGCATCTCTTCTACCATAGCTACCTTCCACTTAGGATCATTGATGGCCTCTTTCCAACCCTGCAGAATACACATAGACGAAAGAGACGAAACAAAAGCATGATATGGACAAGACAACGAATCATATGACACGAATTTAGAAATGGGGTGTTGAGTACAGGCTCTAACCCCCTTTCTAAGAGCAATAGGAAGACTCAGATCATCAGCAACAGGACTATCAACAACAGGTAAAGAAATGGGCTGAGGATCATTACCTGTAGAGTCAGTGAAAACTGGTTGTGGAACTGGCATAGGAGATGATGATTGACTCGGTGGCACAAGAGAAGCCCGCTCTTTCTGACGCAGTGAATAAGTCTTATGATCAACTCTGTCCAAACGACCACCAACATCAGTCTCATCAACAGAACTCGTAGGCTCCCCCTCACCACAAATAACAGCCCACTGATTAGGAAGGAAAAAAGAAAACTCATGTTGATAGGACGTCGTCTCCGTCTCATCCGCAATCTGATCTATACTACTCTCCCCCTGAGGAGATAGCGGGTGACAAGGAAAAAAGGATTCAGATTCATAGAAGGTAACATCCATACTAACATACAGCTTATGAGTCTGAGGGTCATAGCATTTGTAACCCTTCTGAGTAGCAGAATAACCAAGAAAGACACACCGGACAGCCTTAGGATCAAGCTTCCCACGAGTACGAGGGTGAAGATGAACAAAACAAACACTACCAAAAACCCGAGGCGGAAGGGAAGTAGTGGGATAAGTGACAGAGAGGAGCTCAAGAGGAATTTGGAAGTGGAGGACACTAGAGGGCATACGGTTGATAAGGTAAGCCGCGGTAAGAACAGCATCCCCCCAAAAAGACTTAGGAACGTTCATGGTAAACAAGAGAGAGCGAGCAACCTCAAGGAGGTGGCCATTCTTGCGTTCAACAACTCCATTCTGTTCAGGAGTGCCAACACAACTAGTTTGATAAAGAATACCATGATCCTCGAGATATGTCCTGAAAGCTCCATCAACATATTCAGTCCATTATCACTCCTAAGAATTTTGATAATAGCATTGAAGAGATTAGAAACCATTTTATGAAAAATTTTGAAGCACGAAAAAACCTCATTTTTAGTGCGAAGTAAATAAATCCAAGTCACACAGGAATAACAATCAATGAACGTGACAAACCACCGATAACCAGAGGTAGAAATCACAGGGGAAGGACCCCACACATCGGTATGAATAAGCATAAAAGGAAAAGTACTTCTTTTATTAATAGAAGGATAACAAGTATGTTTATGCTTAGCAAGATCACTAGCATCACAAACAAAGTTATTCCTAGGACAATCTCAAACTCAAGAAGGAAAAAGTTTCTCTAAAATAGAAAAGGAAAGATGCCCCAAACGGCGATTCCACTGATGAAGAAGGCGAAGGGAGGAGCCAGAAGTGCATTGAAGAGCCTGAGCGGACAAAGTTGATGCAAAAGCGACATCCAGAAAGTACAGTCTACTATGTGCGCTACCACTGCTAATCATTTTCCCCGTAGCCAGTTCCTGAAAGATACAATGAGTTGGAAAAAAAGTTACAGAGCAATTGAGAGCAGTAGTAAGGCTACTAACAGAAAGTAAGTTAGTGGAAAAATTAAGAACATGAAGAACAGAGGAAAGCGAAAGTAAAGAGGTGCAATGAACAGAATCCTTGCCGGAGATAAAAGATAAAGTGCCATCAGCCACTCTAACTTTATCTCACCCAGAACTAGGTGAATAAGAATGAAAAAAACTAGAAGTAGCCGCCATGTGATCGGTAGCGCCGGAATCAATGATCCAAGAAGACGAAGAGGCACTAAGTGCACTAGCAGAAATACCTGTGTGGGCAAAGTTGGAAGAGGCAGAAGAGGAAGGAGCTAAGGTAGAGGAAGAATCAAGTCGAGCCATCAAACGTCTAAGAGTGTGAAGCTCATCCTGGGAAATAGAACCAGCATCATCCGAGGCACTAACAGCAGTCTTAGACACATGGGCTTGAGGACGAACACTACCACCACGACCACGGCCTCGAGTAGGCCGACCAAGCAACTTCCAACAGTGTTCTTTATCATGTCTATCTTTCTCACAATAATCACACTTCAACCGGTCCCGATCAACCAATGGACCCTTACCACCACCCGGAGACGGACAAGATGGAGTATCACGAGACTTGGGGCGACAACCATCGCTGACCGATCCTGAACAGGGGCATGCACCATAGCACTACGACAACTCTCCTCCTGCTGAACCAGTGCATAAGCCTCACGCAATGTGGGAAACGGAGAGCGACCCAACACCTGAACCCGGATCTGATCATACTCCAAATTCAAGCCAGCAAGAAAATCATACACCCGCTCCTTCTCCACAGCCTGCTGAAACATAGTGGCATCCGTGGAGCAAACGGGTTGGAAACTCTGGTAATAATCTAACTTCTGCCATAAACCACTCAACTCAGCATAGTAGACTGCCAAAGAGCGATCCTTCTGATCCAAGCCCCTAATCTTCTTTCGCAATTCATAAGCCTGTGCATCATTACCCTGTTGAGAATACATCTGAGATGTCACTAGCCAGATCTTATGAGCGGTATCCTTCAAGAGAAAAGTCCTACTAATGGTAGGTTCCATAGAATTGATCAGCCAGGTCATCACTAAAGCATTCTCCGAAATCCATTGAGCAGATAAAGCACTATCCTCAATAGGTTGCTTGGTACTACCAGTAATATAGCCAGTCAAACGTCGGGCGGCAATGGCAAGACTGCAAAAGCGGGACCAAATCAAGTAATTGGTGCCATTAAGCTTGACCGGACTAATCTGGAGAGGACTATCACCTAGAGTCATACCACGACTTAGTCCACTGTCCTCCTTGCCCTTAGAGTACGGACCCTCGCGTTCAGCCATGAGATAAGAGAAAGATAGAGCAGAAACACAAACAGTATATCAAACAAGTCCTGACAAAACCTAAACAGCACAGCAAAGTATTCTCTAAGGCTGAAACAGTGCAAAATAATCCTAGAATAACGTAACCAGATCACATAGGAGCCTAAACACTGAAGCAGATCATCCAAAACTCAAGAAAAAACCAAGGGAGAGCCAAAATACAGCAAAACAAGGATAGCACAGCCCTCTATAGGCCCAGTCGGCTCCCTAGGATGTAAGGGAGAGGGAAAAAATCAAGCAAAAAGGGTGCAACCAGTGACTTTCAAAAAATACCCATTTTTGACGAAAATCTAAAAAAATTGGAAAACACAATCAATAATAACCAAAAAAATCAAAAGGAGATTATAGGATGAATGCCCATCAATTTTCGAGCATTGCAAAAAAAAATTTTTTTTTTTTTTTTTTTTGGGAAACGTACCAGATACAAGAACGAGGGAAGGAGAGGAACAATCTTCAAGGAGAAGGATATTGCTCTGATACCATGTTGAATGGATAGATGAGAAGGAGAAGGAGAAGAAGTTGCAGAATTGTGTGAGAGAGAGAGAGAGAGAGAGAGACCTGTATATATTATTCAAAAACGTAGGGTTTCCCCCTTAACACACAACTATTTATACTAATAAGAGTAAGACACAAAGACCAAAACACCCCTAACACTTAACAATATCATTATATTACTAGATTATATATATATATTATAAATACAATATATGTTGAAGCAGTCGATTTCGGTTTAGATCAATGCACAAGGTGCTTAAACCAATACTGAACTAAAAATCGAAAAAAATCAAATTTAAAAACCGCACTGACTGATTCTTGTTAAAAAAACAAACCAAATATAGCCGGTTTGGTCGGTTTTTTCAGTTTTTCTTACATCCCTGGGTTTAAGTCATATGTCTCAACTTCAATGTGAAGTGTGTCAGCTTGGCAAGCATCACCCGTAGTTCCTTTTCTAGTCGTAGTATTAGTCGTGTGTCCGCATGCTTTGATGTAATCCATACAGACATATAGGGCCTTCTCGCACTCCCACTATTATTTTATTTTTTTTTTTTTTGTTATTTTTGTTGATAATTATTCTCAGATGACTTGGTTATTTTTACTACGGCAACAGTCTGACATGCCCTAAATTATTTCCAAGTTTTATAATGAGATTTTTACTCAATTTAGGAAATGTGTAAAGATATTTCGGTTTAATAATGCTTTAGAATATGTACTGTTTGTTGTGAATACTTTCTGTGATGATCTTTGTATTATACATCAAACTAGTTGTGCTCATACGTCCCAGCAAAATGGTGTTGCTAAGCGGAAACACCGCCATTTGTTAAATGTTACCCGAACCGTGATGCTTAACATGCATGTTCCCAAATAGTTTTGGGGCAATGTAGTGCTTACTACCTGTTCTCTTAATAACTGCATGCCCTCTGCTGTTTTACAAAACCAATCTCTCGTCTCTTAGTTTTACCCCAATTGTTCCCTGTTTCCTCTTCCTCCTCGTGTTTTTGATTGTGTGGTCTTCATCCATGTCTTTGATGCTCTATTATCATAATCTTACGATTCACGATTCAATTTGCAATTTTTGCAAAATCAATACGAATCTATGAGTGAATCTCTAATGAATCGCACAATTCAATCGATTCATGATTCAATTCATTTTTTACGATTCATGTAATTCTTAAAACTATCATGTCCAACATATTTTCAACTCTTTTTTTCTCCATATTTTTAGTGAAAATGACATAATACAACTTCTAATAGCATTTAGTTACAAAATAATTAATAAATATACATGATTTGTTGTTATTTTAGTGATCATGGAGTTTTTAATAGGATTCAATCAAATTCAGTTAGACCCAACATGTTTTTAACCTTCCTCTCATTTTTTTTTCTTTTAAAAAATCATAATATAGCTTCTAAAGATGTTTAAGATTTAAGTAACTTACACCATGGATTATTTATTCCTATTTTATTAAATAAAATATGGGTGAAGTCAGTTATACCTGTAAAAATGTTTTAGGCTTTAAAATAAAAAATCCTAAATAATTTTTTTCTTATTATTTAGTTATTGTTAATTGGAAAAGTATGTATCTTTATTGTCTAAATATCAATATCATTATTAAATTATTATTACTTTGGAAATTGAGAGTTTGTTTTGTTTAGTGTTTTTATTAACAATGGTTGATAAAAAATAACTAAAAAAAGTAAAAAGATAAGATGGTGATTTTACATAGGAACTTTTGTTAACTTCTTACCTATTAAACTACGTGATCATCACTCAAAACAACATTTTCATTAATTAAGTCTAAATATTTCATATTCATAAGATATATTTAACATCCAAGTGTGTAGATATATCTTTCTACGTAATTTAGAAAAAGTAACCGAATCTTTACGATTCACGATTCAATTTGATTCGCTATTTGGCACGAAGCCATTTCGAATCCCGATTTGACAACTATGCCTTGATGATGGTTTAGGTTTATTTCACAAGCCTAAAAACATACGTTCAATAATATTCTCTTCTTCTCCTTATTTCTTCTCTCCTTTTCTCTAACCATACTCTACATTTTCCATATTTTTGTACTTAAATTGTGGTAACGTTACATTATGTTCTACTCCGATTGAGAAGAAGAAAACAATCTTATTCAATCGTATATGACATAGCAAAACCCTAATCACAAAAGGCAACACTAAAAATTAGGAAAACTACAAACAAATGAAACTAAGGAAACTACTAAAAATACATTATATAATACAATGCTGTCACATATAAACACACTCACCTCAAACTCATGATGTGAGCTCAATAAACATTGAGAGTTTGTCAAGTAAGAATTGAAATCGAGCAGACAAGAGTCTTAGTGAAAAATTTTGCAAGCTGTAAAGAGGAACAAAAGGCAAACCAGTGTTTGGGATGGTGTTTTGATCTATAAGCTGTAAAAAGGAACAAAAGCCAAATCTACATGGAGTTGGGTGGTGTTCTGGTCTCCATATGATGAGGTGGGTTATGGTTCCTAGAGGAAGTTGGAACAAGGAAAATGGTGGCTGTTGACCAATGGTGTCGTGTCAACTGGTGGTGTTGGGTGATGGTTGGTCTGCCACTTTAGTGCAAGAGAGAGGGAGCAGAAGAGATGTTATATTAAGGACATCATTAAACTTTTGACTGAAAATAATTATGCACATTAAGAATATGGTTGTAGATAAGAGAGTTGTTGTCAGCATTGCATAATGGTATTTCTTGGGCTAGCATGCATGTGACCCGTTTAGCTGCAGCATTTTTGGCTGGGTTATGGTGTTGTTCATTTGTTGTTGCCTAGTATTTAATGGCCTTCAGACATGTTGTTCACTTGCCTAGCCCCTCAGGCTGTAAGAGAATATTGTTTTGGGCTAGGTTTGTCTTTCTTGTTTGTCCATCTCTAGAGAAATGTGTTACCGACAGGCTGTGTATTGAGCTTCCCCGTGTTACTCTGTTTTGTGGTGATAAAATACTTACCTACCAAGACTCAAAACAAGGAAAGGTAAAAGGCATTTTGACACTCACCTTTAACACCACTTTCCTACATACTATAACAAGGATACTTGGTTTAACTTCTGATACCACTGGGGCTAAGTGTAATATGACCAAACCTCAGGGGTGGCCAATGTAATTTACCCAGAGACAGAGACACAGAGAGGGGGAGAGAGAGAGAGTGCATGAAAACATACACAAGATTCCTCAAGCGCTTCAATAACTTGACAATTATTTCCTCCTTTGTTGCTTGACTTACAGAGTCAAATCTTCCAGAAACTTGTGTACAGAAAGCATTAAGCTACACAAGGCATCAAAAGTATTAGATATTGTGAAATAACCACCTCAACCATAATTGTGACAACTTCCAACCTCAATACTTACCAACTCCCGTATCCAGTTAGCTGCATAATAGAGAGAAATGCAAACAATTTTTTTCTGTTTGTCAGTCGAAGTCCGCCATGCCTGTTCAGAGAAGATCTGACATTACACAAGCCAAACACAAGTTAGCAAACTAATGGTGGGCAGCAGGTTTGACCTGACAAGTTAATACCACACGAAAAGCTGTGATTTGTAAGTAACCAAGTATTAGGTATGTAGGGGCTTATTAAGTAGGGTAAACTACCAATAGGTCCTACTTGGGAGACTTATTACCCAATAGGTCCTACTTTGAGACTTATTACCCATTAAGTCCTATTTGATATAATTTATTAAGTGATAAAGACAAATTTTATCAGTCTTTTTTTTTTATGAATAATTTTATAGTGATAAATTTATCAGTCTCTTTTTTTATGAATAATTTTTTAGTGATAAATTTATCACTCTCTTATTTTTATAGTGTTAAATTTATTAGTTAGGACCTGTAGGTAAATAAGTCTAGTGAATAGGACTAATTGGTAAGTACCCCTATTAAGTATAGATGTGCAGACATACATACACAAATTAGTATAACACTATATACATAAATAGTTGGGGTGGCATGGGCTTCCCCAAAGTCAAAATTGTCATCTTGTTGGCATATTAGGGAGATGAGCAAGGGAAAGTAAAGCAAGGATTAGGCCCCAGTTTGCCTCTTTTATTAGCTCATGGGGTAAAAAGAGCAGATGTTATATGAAAGACCTTCATAAGCATAACATGAAGAAAGCAGTAGACAAGCAAAGGCTCAAAAAGCTTTAGTTTTGTCAACTTGCTCGACCACGGTAAGGTCCAGAGTCCAGGGAAAGTTCACCCAACAGTATGATCGACTATCCTAATGGATGTGCTCAACCATGGTAAAAGCCCATAGAGCCCAGATGACCAAACAACAGTGTGGTAGACCATCTTGATAGATGTGGTCGACCATGATGGTCATTGTGGTCTACCACAACCTCAAGATGGCAACCAAACTACGGAATTTTCAAAAAAATTAGTCATTTATAGTCATTGCAGAGGCTAGGCTAAATATATCAAATGCCCCTATTTTGTATTTCACAATGAGAAAAATCTATGAGTACACGTACACTCCTTCCACTCTCCAAATCACATCTCAAAGTGGTTTATACACATGTGAGTGAGTTAGGTTGAGATACCTTCTAGCACCTTGGGTGGAGAGTTTACTCCTTTGGAGCCTTGGAGTTCTCATCTTTGGAGTTATAATTCCTCATCCTAGTGTTGTAATTTGTTATATACACTATTGCCGTCACATAACCCTACACTTTGGTCTCATAGAGAGACCCTAGGAGTCGTAGTTTAAGTAACAGGAATTTGTGTTGTTAGTTTTGGTTAGAGCCAAGAAAACACTATTTCTTGTATTTGTTGTGTGTTGTAAAGGTTGGTGGATGACCCTAGAGAAAACCCTTAGTTGTGGAGTTGTAAAGGTTTTGGGTGACTCTAGTGAGATCCCATTTGGATTAGTAGAGTTACATCAGTTCAGGAACGTGAGTGGATGTAGGCATAAAGGGTGTGCCTAACCATTATAAATCCTTGTGTTCATTATCTTTACATTATTTGCACAATTTATTTATCTTAAATGTATGAGACGAATACTTGATTGTTTAGCACTTATTATACAATTGCACTACTTACTTTAAGTGATTATAAATTATATTTGAAAGTGTTTAATTTGAGAATTGCATAAGACAAATTAAACTTGGTTGAAACCTTAAGTGAATACCTCAAGGGAACTTTATTCATAACCAACATCATGAAGGTAGTCGTTTAAGATTCAAAATACTTGGGAGTCTTGGACCTTCATTGGGAAACAAATGAATTACATCATAATTAAACAATTCACCCAAAAACAAGTTGGGTAGTAGGACAATTACCACCAAACCAAACCAAGCCAAGCCTTAAGTCCATTAAATGGGGTCGGCTACATGAATCTTTCTTCTCCACGCGGCTCTATCAAAGGCCATTTCATTGGTCAAATTAAGTAGATCCATATCTCTATTTACAATGCTAGCCAACGTTAATCTAGACCTACCCGGTCCCCTAACACTTCCATCTACTGAACAAAAAAACAAAAAAATCAAACACTTCCATCAACGTTAAACAAGTTGGGTAGTAGGACCATTAAGAACAAAAAAATCTAAATGAAACTCGAGATCAGACAATTGAAAAGGAAAAACAGTTGGATTGTTTTCTGAATTTTGTTCAAATGTTAATGCATCATTAGATCATGGATCATAAAGGTAAAAAACCAAATTGATGAAGTTTATAAGAGCACACGATTTAGTTTCACCTGAAAGGAAGGAAGGTGCAAAGGGCAGCCAAGTAGTGCATCAATTCCTCCAAGAGATCCCTGGTTCGCCAACCTTTCAATCTGACAAGAATTGACAGCAAATTCCGAAGTTTAATTCCATCACGAAAAAAAATTCTCTGTCCAAGCTATGAAGCACATACACTTCAAACAAGTGCGTCAGAAGTGTCGAACATGGCAGGGACACGAGGACACAGGGGGACACATACAGTACAGTACACCATGTGGCGTGGCGTGGCGTGGCGTGGCGTGTCCCTTTAGTTAATTAATTTGTTTTAAGGGGACATGTAGGGGACACGCCAACTAGTTTTTTTTCCCCTCCCTTCTTTAGTGCTTTTGATGGATGTTGAATACTGGACGTTCAATGTTTATTACTTTTTGCTTAGATTTAAATGATTAATAGATCATCCATAAATAAGACAGACAGTAAGAGTTAGTTTAAGAGTGAGGGTTTTTTTTTAAATATTAAATTAGTATTAGTTTTTGTTAATTTTGATTGTTTGTGAATGTAATACTAATTTACATTGCAAAAAAATATATAAATTATAAAAGAAAAAAACAATTTATTGTTTTGTCCCTGCTATGTCAGCGTCCCCATTTTCTTGAAATCACCGTGTCCCATGTCCGTACTTCTTAGTTTCCAAGTGAACAATGCACTTACCGTAGAGAGTAACAGAAATTTAGCAGGAAGAATTTGTAATAATGATCCAGACCTGCATTACATAAAGTCTAAAGCTGCAGTCACTGGCACTGACAGTTAATAGTACATAAGTAAACAAGTAAATGATGTTTTGGTTCAAGGATTTGGTAAAGGAAATCAGAAAATTTTGTGATGCCTTTCCACTTAAGATCCCCTTTTTCTTCTTCGGTTGGTGACCTTTTCATAGAGCATCAAAGGAAAATGTTCTTTACCCATGTTTAAACCCTATTATAAGATACAAGTCACACATCTATTTCCAATAGTGTTAATTAATTTAATTCGTCATAAAGGAAGATTAATTGGGTATTGATTTTCATGTTGCTGCTGGTACAAAACACAATCTATTAGTTTTCATTCCATAAGACATTATCAATTGCAAATATGATAATCAGTGAAGTATTTAATTAAGTAAAATTGACAATTTAACATATTCAATTGATAACATGGTGACTGACTAGTTATGTATTCTCACACCAAATTGTATGCATACATTTGTTTTCTAACAAAATTGTTTCCATACATGTGGCAATAAAAATTTAAAAAATCAAAGTAAACCCTTAAAAAATAGGGAGTTCATATATGCTGAAACTATAATGTAAATAATAAAGTTGTCCCTCTCCCTAACAGCTTAAGCTTTTAAATGAGTTGGTGGTCAACAATCTAATAATTATTACTTTCTGAGCACATTTAAAATAATAATAATAATAAAATAAAATAAAACTTGACCAAACAAATGAACTTCATTCCAAAATCAATAAAACTCAAAAAAGGAGACAAAGTGACCCCACCCCAACCCAAAAACAAAATAAAGAATAAAATTAAATAATAGAAAGAAAAAAAATACAGCCACATCACTGCTTAAGAAAGAGTGGAGCAACATTACTGCATCGATGCCGAAACCAATGGCAATATGTTAAGACAAACTGGAGATATATCACCATCCAAGTTCATCCATAGTTCCCCTACATCAAAGATAAGAATAGGAACTTTAAGTTGTTATGAAACCTGACAGGAAACTGTTTACTTTTAAAAGCTTCGATTGTATCACTTCAGCTTACCTTCTAGACCACAGTTTGAGTCCTTAATAGGCAATTGCCCACCTTCAAGATCAGACAAAAATAATGATTCAAACTCACTGGCATGTTTGCCAATCCTGCAAGACAAACAAGATTAATCCTACATGCAACAGTTTTGTAGCTTTTATCATATAACATACCATTCCATGATAGCTGGGTGAAGAGTTCTGCAATCCAATACAGAAATGAGTTCATCATAAAACAGGATCAATGGTAAAGGCAACTGCTTGCAAGACTCCATAGATAATTTCAAGAGTTCAAGAGCCTCCTCATAATTTGACTTCTGCAGAAAATATTTCCACAAACTGTGAATGTAATTTTAGAAACCAGAACCATGAAATGAATCTTGGCACAGAGAGCATATAAAAAACAATTAATAAAATAAGAAGGTTAGCATGAAAGATATGATAGCCAGAAGCCTAACAATTCCATGCTTAACCATGTACTAAAAATTAATTATCATCAGTACATCAGATTCTGAAGCAGTTTTTGCACTACATACAGCAGACAAATTTCCAAAACAGCCAACTAAAGTTCATTGTAATTTGAAACATTTAGGCAAAGTCCAACCACAGATAGCTTCCTAAACATTGAAGGCAGTGCAGGAATCTTTTAATTCACTAAATAATTATTCATTTCATATGCTTCATACTAGTACGAGGAACGGGAATGGGAACATGATACACCACATGCTCTATGTGGATAAGTGAGGTTAGAGGTGGTCAGTTGTTGACCTCTAAGAAGATGGCGGGCACTTCAATAGCTTGAGATCACCAGAGGTGAAGGAGGAGAAAACCAAGGCAGGTTTAGAGACAGGGGGCAATAAGAGACATTGAACACCTACGGTTTGCATAGTGATAGACGTGTTGTGTGTTGATGATGGCCACTGCATGTATGATACATTATATAGGCTCCTTTAGTATTAGAGCCCAAGCAACCTGTGGGACAGGTGGCGGGCAATCCTTATCTCAAGGAGTTGATATCAGCCCTACTGTCATCTGGGGTGACAGGTCTAATATCTTCGAGGGTGACGGATCATGCGTGCAAAGGCATGGGTGTAAGGTCCACATCGCCTCTCTCTAAACCTGATCAAGGTGGAGCTCTCTTGACAGCCAAGCAAAACCTTGATGGTCCCATGATCTTAGCCTCTAGTCCACAGTCCTCCGATGGTCCCAAGCGGGGTGCCTAGGCCCTACTCCCAGCCTAAGCAGCCAAGTGGTTGAGTAGAATGAGTGGGCATTAAGGCAAGCCAAGGCCCAACCTTAGGCTGCCATGCAAGCATATGTGGCCCAACAGGCTGGCATATGTGCCAGCCAAGGGATCATCTTTAGGCTGCCAAGAGAGTGTGGGAGAGCCAAGAACCCACCTTGGAGTGGGAGAGCCAAGAACCCAAATGGGCATGTAAGTGAGCCCAGGGCCTTGGTGAGCCAATTTTTCAGAGATTTTAGAGAATTCTTCCAATTCAGTGATGTTGAATTTAGAACTTTTTTTAGAGATTTTGAAGCTTCCTCAGGATTGCATGATGCAATTCTATAAATAGGTGTGACGCCTAAATGTGATGCCTAGATTCTTCTTTTTTCTTATCAATTTATGTCCTTTCGATTTTGATGCTTTGTAACCCTAGAAACACTTACGATCACAATCTTTTCCAATCCTTTCACACTAATTTACAAGCTTAAACCATTCTTGCTTCAATTATTCAGCAACAGAACACAGAAGTAATTCAAACTAGCCCTTTGTTACTATTCTATGGGTACAGTTCACACAGTATAAGAACAGTCCAGAAATGTCCCTCCTCTTCCAAAATTAAACCTTTAAAATCTTATCCCCTTTGTTACACCTTTCAAACCCCAAGATGTTCATGGTCTTACCACCCCTCCAAACACAGAAGCCAACTACTATCAGCCCCCAAGAAAGCCTTTTACTGCTGCCCCACATCAATTTTTGGCTCACAGCTTGTAGGAAAGCGTTCATCACACTCATCCTGCATCATAGGATGGGCAGGAGCAGAAATTATAAGTAGAAGAGCTAGGCCTAGGCCCCATAGTTCACTTCTGAGTAAATTGTAACCAAATGGAACTCCGGAAGTTACATGTTGACAATAACAAAAATCCTATTTCATTACTCTACATCCAAGATATCACTCACTGAATAATAAACCTTCTTCGTATGGAAGTATTCTATTTCCATTAGGTGGCACCAAGATAAGCATTTACATCTTCACTTCAGCTTTGAAAAACAACCCCCCCAGCTTCCTAGGGATTCAACTTCTGTTCATCCAAATTTAGTTCCTCCACTTTCTTCCTTTGGTGAGCTTTTTCGATGTCTTGGAAAGCTCGCAATTAATTGTATGCACATCCCATCATAGTTATATGATACAGGCATATCTACATGCACTAACAGATGTAGTTATTAGTTATATCCCTGCTATTTTAGGAAAATCATCTCCAGTAGGTCAAAAACATGAAGGTAGAGAGGTAAAACACTTGCAACATCTGATCAAGGACAGCATAAGTAAACAACAATAATTACTGCCAGACTGCCAGTCATGACCTATTTTAAAATTTTAGGATTCAATGATATTGTGCTACCTGAGATGAGGAACAGGCCGCATTATTTGCATCCCCATGACAGGAAACTATCTTCAGGGTTCCAATTAGGCCCATCTTTTTATACTTCAAATCTGGATTACTGACCTGCCAGTTGGAAGGGTAGTATAAACAGGCAATTTAGCATCACACAAACATGTGGTATAACAAAGTAGAATCCAAATAAAGAACCCCATTGCATGTAAACTAAATTCTGAATCAAATGTTAGAAAAGCTCCAAACTACAATCAAAATTTTTCTTTTTCTTTACCTGCTTCCGTACGATCATCAAGAGTTCATTTGCAATGGAAGATCCAAATGAGTCTTTACTAGACCATGCAGACAGTGCTAGGAGGCTAAAAACTTCATAGACCTGCACTATGAGAAAGTCTGGTGAAAGAGCAGGCAGAACTGCTCGAGTTATAATAGTAGGATTAAATGACAATAACAGTAACCTTGTGCAGATTTTCAACACTAAATCCCTCCAGGTAATCCAAGATACCTGAACAACATAAACTGTAATGTGTCAAGAAAACATGAAGCTGCAATGAATTTTACTTAGAATCAGTACATATAGATTGATAAGTGGACATACCACTTATGTGAGAAGAAAGTGGAATTAATTCCTCTGAATACTTGGATGCAAGCAAAACCATGGCCTCCAAGGCAGAACTCACTTCAAAACTAACGCCAGAACCCATATGAGTTACTAACGTGCCTAGAACCTGCACAATTACCATAGATTATTATTCTGGGACTGCAGGTTCTTATTTTCCCCAAAAAAATGAAAGTTGAATAAGTATCTAAGAAATATGTTCTACAGGTTGCTTACTTCTTGTCTTGAAGAAGTATCAACAAATTCTTCAAACAGAGATCTATAGATATGAATGCCAAATTCCCTTGGTTTTTGTTCCTTGCAAGCCAGTAAACACTCGGACAATGATAGAAAGGATGGGAAATAATCCTAAATCGGACCAACCAAACACTTGAGATGAGTTTTAAACCAATCAATTAAATGCATGTCATGATTCATGAATGTGGACGGATTCCTTATTGCAAATGAATGTAACAGACACCATACCTGTACCAATTCCTTATTCCCACGAATGCACTGGTCAAACAAAACATCCTGAATACAACCTTCGATAATTTTCTTTTTGAAAATATTTTCAACACTCTTTTGCAAAGATTCTCCATTCATGTATATGAGCATAAGCAACCATATGTCAATGACCTTATGGTCCCGAGCTGTCTCAAGGCATTTCAGTTCTTTCAATATCTCCTGACAGAGTATCTACAAACAGTGGCATACACAATTGAGCTTTTTTAGTTTGTAAACCAAGCAAACTGGAACAAACAATGCATGATAGTACATACAAACCATACATTTTTAAACCGAAGACAAGATCTCAGGGCATCGAGAATTGAAACCTCTGCAGTATCCACAGGTGATTTTCCTTTAAGTTTACTGTTCTGTATTATACGAGTATTTGATGTTCCAACAAATTTTAACTGTTGCCGAATGTGTGAGATTATTCTTCGAGCATTTGCTGGTGTGGCAGAAAGCAGTAAGAATCTAAGCAGATATGGCATGTGCTCTGCATCAATTGTTCTAATGCATGATAATGCTATTGTAATCACCTTCAAAATTCAGTGACATATAATTGATGAATAACTGAAATCCATAATAGCACAAGCATAATACCAAAACAATTACATTTTGACACATATAGAGAGAAATGTATAACATATTTATAGTTGTAAGAATCTTACAATTCACAATTTAATACGAGTTTCAAGTAAAATGATTCAATTTGTACAGTTGAATCTTAAATTGAGTGAATCTTATGGTTCTATTGCAATTCATTATGACTGATTCAGATTTGTTTGCATAATGCTTAAAACAATGTTGTTTTCACAAAATAATAAGTAACAGAGATCAACAAATGATATTGATATATGTGATTTTATATATACATACATATATACAATTTAGTTGTATTCATATTTATTTCATTTTAAAAACATTACACAATTATATATTATGCTAAATAAAGTGAATCTTACTATTCACTATTCACTATTTGCAAAACCATTCACAATTCTATTTGTGATTTGACAACAATGTATATATATATAAGCAAAAAAAAACCTGCTCTTGCAGCTGATCATCCAAGTTGAGATTAGAGAAAGAATCAAGAACAGGCACAATGACAGCAGAGTCCTCTTGAAGCATTTGTTCAAGTGAATCAACCACGGCCTTATTGTTCTGATCACCAATAATCTCCGGCAAGGATCCAATAATCTCTTTCTTCAAGTGAAGAGGACAAATGGAGAGCACTTGCAACAACTTCTCCGCAAAAGCATCAGAATCCACAAGGAAGTCAAGCCACCTGAATTGGTTCAAGATTAACCTCGACACATCATCATTAATCCCCAAACCATTGCCAACATCAAAGTACTCGGGAAGCTTCTCGAGCAACATGATTAGAAGGTCTAACTGGATCGAAGGCACGAGTAATAGAACTCGAACAAGGCTTTCGTTTCTTACCAAATCAGAAGAGACTAAAACCCTACAAAAACGAAACAAATGTTAGTAGAATTATTTGTTTTTATTGTTTGGGGAGAGAGAGGGGACTGACATGCGGAGATTGAGGGGGGAGAGGATGTAGGAGGAGAAGCCGGAGAGGAAGGAGGAGCGAAGCGAGGCGTCGGAGGAGAAAAGGCGGTGGAGATGGCGGCGGAGCTTGTGGGGGTTGGAGGGGAGGGAAGGTGGGCCGGAGGGGTTGATCAGAGTGCAACCGGCGTCGGCGAGGACTGAAACCATCTTGTCGATTTGAGAGAGAGTTTCCGTCTGATGATTGGCGGAGGAGGAGGGGATGGTGGTGGATTTGGGGATTTTGGGAGGGGGTTGGGGAAAGGGGGAAACGAAGGTATTGGAGGGGGGTCTTTTACGGGAAAGGGTTTGGTGGTGGAGGAGAACCATTTTGTTTGATTTTGCAAGGCTCTCTGCTCTTGTTTTCTTACTATTGTTGCCGATGCAATGTAATGAATGAATGAACAGTGTGATACTTTGATGGGAAGACAGAAGAGCTTCGCAGAGAGGGAGAGAGAAGGGAAGAGGGGTAGGGAAGGGAAGGGAATGGCGCCAAAATTCAGTAGTGTTTGTATTTTCTGTGACCTTCGACTCAAATGTATTTAAATTTGGATAAATAAAAAAAAACATTAAAAACTTCTTCATTTTTTAAATCAAAGCTTATAAAGGAAATTTTTTAAATCAGTTTATAAGTTGAAAAATAATTAAAAATATTAATTATTAAATATATAAAAATAATTCATATATGTGTAATAATTTTTTCAACTTACCTCTGATGGGTAATTTTCCCCATATTAAATTGTTTTTTTTTTTTTAAATTAAAGAAGAGTCAAATGGTTATTTTTTAAAATTGTTTTATAACTTTCGAATTTTTAAATTGTACCGTTATTTTTATAAAAAAAAAATAGAAAAAATTATGACCAATAAAAACAAAGGTAGTGTTTGGCTAATTTTCAAATCACAATTTGACGGCTAAAACTCTTTCAAAACTAATAACCAAACAAGGTTTTGAAAACTCTTTTAAAAAATTTATCTTAAAAAAATCATAACTAAACAAGTTTTCAAAACTCTATTTTATTTTTTTTAAATTCAAAAAAATATTTTTCTTTATTTTGTTCTTTGAAATTTTTTTTTCTTTTAAAAAAAATTGATGAAAATTTTTTTTTTTTTTTTTGAAAAAAATTTGTTATTTTTTTAAGTATTCGCCAAATAATTTATTATGATTTAGATATATACAAGTGATTCAAAAAAATTTAAAATTAAAAAAATATATATTTAAAATAAATTAGCTTTAAAAAAATTTAAATATTTTTAAAATATTTTTTAAAAAATTAAATAAAATAATATTTTAAAAAATTAAAATAACTTTTGTCTAAATTTTTTTAAAAAATTTTTAAAAAATAATTACTTTTTTCAATAGATAAATAAATATGTTTTTACAAAAATCAAAAAAAATAAATAAATAAATTAGTTTCAATCTTTTTTTCAAAACTCAACCAAACAAATTTCAAAATATACAACTCAAAAACTAGTTTCAAAACACTTTTTCAAAATTCATAACCAAACAAGTTTTCTTTTTTTAAAGGGGAATTTTTTTACAGCTCCCTAATAATACTAATTTAGAGGCTAAAGGACACCCCAAAAAATAGTGATGCATGAGGTCCCTGAACAACTTGGCGCGCGTTTTTAATTATTTTTTTGGACCAAAATACCCTCACCGAAATCAACACAGAAACGATACTCCTTCCGACGTCTGAATTTCATTCCAAGCATCCACCATTTTCATGAACACAAGAACAGCACAATTAGGGTTTCAACATCATCTTCACGATCGACATTCGAGCTTCGTTCTCTTCTGCACAAATCATTCCATTCCTTCCTCACAAATTTCTCTGACCTTCCTTAGAGCTTCGTTTTCACTGCTCATCGTCATCTCAGTCCACCTTCGTCACGTCGCATCTTCATCTCAGGCCATATCAGCTCGTCATTCAAAGTTTCATCCTAACTCTGGTAAGTTTTTCTACAATACAACTAGATTTTCTCTGGAAACACAGTTAATTGCATTTTATATTAACCTTCCATAAATTAGGGTTTCACTTTCGTTTTAAAAAGCTACCTGAATTTGGAAAAAGTTATTTCTGTGTGTTTTGAACTTATTCTTGAACATGTTTGTGTGATTATTTCTGCAAATTTCTCTGGCATTTGAATTTCTCTGATTTTTGCTTGATGTATGTTTCTTCTTTCAATTTTCTATGCCATGTTTATTTTGAAAAAGCAATTTCTGTGTTTTCATCTAATTTTTGAACGTGTTTCTGTAATTTTTTTCTGTACATTTCTCTGTAATATGTATTTTGGACTGGACTGAATGTTTCTTCTCTGACATATGTATTTTGGAATGAATGTATCACCCTTTCTGCCATGTTTATTTTGGACTGGAATGAATGTTTCTTCTCTGACATGTGTATTTTGAAAAAAAAGTTATTTCTCTGTGTTTCTATCTTATTTTTAACATTTTTCTGTGATTTTGTCTATGAATTTCTTTGCTTTGAAAATTTCTCTGGAATATGTATTTTTCTCTGGAATGCTATTACTCTCTTGCTCTGTCTAAGTTTGTCTGTATTCATAATTTTCTCTGACAAACATCACATCACTTTCCTCCCCTTGTGTGTCTCTATCATGGTTAATTTTCTCTGGTTGTGTATGTAAATTTCTCTGGCATTTCAATATTATGAATTGAAATTTTCTTGGAATGGAAATTTACTCAAGAATGTGTAATTTCCTCCGGAATGTGTATTTATCTCTGGTATGTTTATTTTGTTCAATTCTTGGTTTCAATGTGGTGTAATTTTCAGTGGCTTGTTTACAATACTTTATTTATTTAACTTGCTAATTGTGGAATGGAAATTTTCTTTGCCTTGCCATGTTTACTTTTCTCTGTCATTCATTTTCTCTGGTATGTTTACTTCTATATGTAATTTTAAGAATTATTGAAAATTTATCTCCCATGTTTATGATGCTTAGTTGATTTTCTCTGACATTTAATTTTTGATGTCAAATTTCTTCTGGCATGTCCAATTTTCTGTAATTTTCCCTCATCTGTAATTTTCTCTGACATCTTACACTTTCTCTTATTTGTAATTTTCTACCTTATCTGTAATTTTCTCTGACATGTCCAATTTTCTCTGGCATGTTCAATTTTCACTGGGATTTAATGTTGAAATCTTTATGTTTTAATCATTGTCTAGCAATGGCAAAACGTAAAAGCACCGAAACACCAGAAACACCAAGCAAGAAACAGAAACTGTCTCAGTCTTCTTATGAGCTGCGATCAAACACCAGCAGCAAAGCACTGGAAACACCAACAAGAAAGAACAACTCTCTCAGTCTTCCTATGATCTAAGATCAAAAAAGCAGCAAAACACCACAAACTCCACTCCAAATCACACAAGGTGATGAAGCAACTAGCATCCACATGAGTACCCCAACTTCAACCGACTCAACCTCAAGGGGGAAAAAACCTGCTAAACTCCACAGAAAGAGAGCTCACTACACCATTCAATTCCGATCCAACCTCTCGTCTGTTGTCTCATTTTTTCAAACACTTAAATTCAATTCAAAACAACTTGTAGAGCTTCAAAAGTCCCCATTCTGGTATTTGATCCAAGCTCTAACCAGTGGAAGAATGGATCCAAAGAAATGTAGGAAATCCGATGATGATGTAGTTGCCATAATCAAATGTTACAATGAGAAAACAAAAGCATTCACTGTTGGTAAGAAGAACCTGACCTTCACAACAAACGACATGACCTTGATTTTTGGTTTGGAAGGAGTAAAGGACCCATGTCATTAAGATACTCTAAGAAGCCAAAATCTGCATTCCTAAGGAGAAGATTCCAAAAGGACACAAGGCTCACTGGTCCTGTTCTTAAAAACGCCTTGGTCAAGGCAATGAAAGGCAAGCAACCAACAGACTACAAAGATGTAGCAATCATTGTTACATTGTACTTGTGTCTCACCCTATTTTTTGCAACAAGTGGGAATTCGATAGGGTGGGTTTTTATACAGTATGTGGAACCTCTTGAATCAATGAAACAGTATGATTGGCCAGAGGCAATCACATCAACATTGATTGATTCTATCATGGCATTGCACAAAACCCCAGAAAAAGTTACGGGGTGTGTCATTGCATTGCTGGTAAGTATAATATCCATTCAAATTTGCAGTTATCATACTTACAAATTTGTGCATTTAGAAAATTTTATTTACTTTAATTTTCATCACAGTATTGGCTATGTGAACATGCAACTATCATTGACTCGGAACACAGTAACACAACTGACTTCCCGAGATGTGCGAAGTGGAACCTGCAAACCTTGACAAAACAGCTGCAGAAGACACCACTCCACTCTCTTGCACCTCGACAGGTTAATTCCTATTGCTCCTAAAATCTCAGTGAAATTCCAAAATATCTCTGACAACTGCTTTGTTTCCCTCCTTGTGCATTGATTGTTTAAGATCAATTTTCTCTCAACTATCAATTTATGCTTTCATCTTTGGTACAAACTTGTTCATTTCTGCATTGTAATCAATTTTCTCTGCAATCCAAATTTCTCTGACCACAATTGTAACACATTAACTTGTATGCCCTGATTGCTTTTCTCTAATATCTGAATTATGTTGTTTCATAATTTTCTCTGGCCCATTACTTATTTGCCTTGCATCTTTGATAAACACTGTTTATTTCTGCCCTTCTAATGAATTTTCTCTGGAATCCAAATTTCTCTGACACAATTATAGTCAAACATTAACTAATATGCCTTGATTGATTTTCTCTGATATCTAAATTATGTTGCTCATTTCATAATTTTCTCTGCCTCATAAAATTAACTCCTTGTCTGTAATTTTCTCTGGCCCATACAATTTTCTCTGAAGTTTGTTTCCCATTAGTATCATTTAGATGAATTTTATTTTCCTTATTTTAATTTTTCTCTCAGTGAATTTTGTAACATTTCTCTAATAAAAGAGCCTCCTGTTACAGATAGATAACAAGCAGCTAGTCAAAAACCCATCAGAGGAGTTCTGTCTTGGTAAAAAGACAAAGAAAGAATCAAAAAAAGCAATTGTCAAATTCAAGAGAAATTACAAGATTCATCTGAAGGTCAAGCAATTGTCAAATTCAATGAAGAAGCAGAACCCAGAGAAGAAAGTGAAAGCAATGGACAAGAAGCTCAAGCAAGCAGTGGAGAAGAAGAAGCCAGAGAAGAAAGTGAAAGCAGTGGAGAAGAAGAAGCCCGAGAAGAAAGTGAAGAAATAGAAGCAGAAGAAAAAGAACAGAATGAACAGAAAGAAGAAGACAGTGAAGAAGAAAATGAAGAAGAAGAAGATGAAGAAGAAGAAGAAGATGAACAGCAAGAAGAAAACGAGCAAAGTGATCAAGAAGAACGTATTGAGCCAGTGGACCAACAACAATTTGAGGAATCAAAGGACGCCCAAATTGCTGATCTGCGTGAAAGACTGAAGGCACTTTCTCAATCTAAACAAGAAGAAGACAGAAATTGGATGGAAATACTTGCTGAAAAGGATATTTCAATAAGAACCCTGACATCACTTAACTCAGAACTTCAAGAAAAAGAAAGCACAATCCAAATGAAACTAAGGATGTTGGAGCTTGAAAAGGAACATGATATGAAAACAATTCAACAGTTGAGGAATTCAAATTCAGAGCTTGAAACAGAAAATGCTAAATTGCATGAACAAGTACAAGAACTTTCAGTCCAACTAGCAACACAACCATACAGAACACCAACACAACTTCAACCACAAGGTCAGTGAAAATCTTGACCCACAAAAAGTCAAGTCCTTGAGTCAGCATAACTCAGAGAAATTTCTATTTATTATAATTTTCTGACATTGGTAATTTTCTCTGGAAGTTATATTTCTCTGAACACATTAGTTTCTGCCGATTATTTCTATTGATTTCTACTGCTCATTTCATCTTCTCTGTTTATTTTCTTATTCCATTTTTGGGATTTGTTTGATTTTCACTGTGCCTAGTTGGAATGCAAGTTGAACAACAACCCAACAAGAAGAAATGGCACACAAAGAACAACCGAAATAAAAGACGAAAGTCTATGGTAACTGGAAAATATTGAATCACATAAATTTACATATTGAAATATCATCTGTTACTTCAGAGAAATTTCACTTTTACTAATATTTTCACTGTTTACAGTAAAAAAAGATCCGACCTCAATGATAAAAAATTTAAAGGCAAAAGAAAGGAAGGAAAAGCAGCACAATCCAGAATTTCAATATCCAAAAGTTGCGAAAGTGACTAGAGCTTCAAAACAAGCTGCAAAGCAAGCTGAGCAAAGCACGAAGGACAAAGAAGTGCTTGATGCTGATGCGTACATCTTGCCTCAACCTCAAACATCAGAAAATCTTGGGTCTTTCCACAAACTCTTCCGATTTCAAGATTGATAAAAGATCACGTAAAAGATGTTGCAGCACATATCAAATGTGTCTGGACTTGAGTAAGTACAACAAACAAAATAGAAGATAACAAACAACAAATTACAAACTTATATTGCATTAACAACAATTAATTTCCGTCATCTTGTAGGGCTTTAATTTGGACAAGTGAGTTGAACCTCATTACCTTCGAAGACATTGGAAACCTAATAAAGCAAAAAGAAATTGCCAACAATGTAAGTCTTTCCCTTTCATCAAAATTTCTTTGCAATGTTCCATCAGCCTTTATAAACCAATATTAAATTACAAATCATATTTTTCAGGTCATTGATGGCTATGGGGAGATACTTTTGGCTGACCAAATGAGAGAAACACAACAACCAACCTCATTTTTTTTCACATCCATGAGCTTAGTATGTTACTACTATTTTATTTGATTTTCTCTGGAATTTACTTACTACTTTCTCTTCTTAAGATACTTCTTGGATTTTCTCTGAACAAAACCATTTTTGGATTTTCTCTGAACACAGAATTTCATCAAGATGACAGAAAATCAATCTTTTCGAGTGTCCTTATTTGACAAGCATATTGAAACAGCATGGAGGAACTACAGGTTCCTCCATTTCCCAATAAACACTGGAGGTAATGAGAAGTCCACAGCTGGAAATCACTGGACCTTGCTTGTCCTGACAAACAAGACAGTTTATGGAGGTTCTACAACTCACTGAGGCCAAGGAGGGATGATGCAGAAGACAAATATCTCAAAGATGCAAAACAATTGGTAAAGTGCAAATTTCTCTGATCCATCATAATCTTTATGTGATGATAATTTTCATACAATCCCATTGATTTGTCTGTAAATTTCTCTGTTATTTAAAAATCATTTTTTGCAGCAAGAATATGTGGAGAATTTTTTGAAAGCTTGCCTTGAAAGAGACGCTCAATCACAACCCTCTTTCAAGTTGATAAACTCACAAAACACAAGTTACGACTTTGAGTATGTCAACAATGCTCCACAACAAGAAAGTGATTCGTAAGTTTCATACATCTATAAATAAGATACTCTGATTTGCATGTTTCTTAAAACTAACCATTCCTATAATTTGTATGCAGTCTGGATTGTGGCCTCTTTGTCTGCTATATCATGAAACAATATAGCAAGCATGAACCAATCAGCTCCAAATTGTCCACACAAGAGATCAGGTTGATGAGGGCAGAACTCATAGAGAGATTTGTCACCGAAGTTGGCCGATCATGGACTGAACCAATTGAAATACCTCCAGAACAACCAAACATGTAATAGTGAAACTAGTGAAAGGAAGACAATGTACATAGCCAGACAGAGAAAATTGTCTCACATATATGTATATATCCATACAGTATTAACCGTTCAGTTTTTTGTTGACACATTGAAGGAATAATGATGCTTGACTTATCCATATACATCCTTTCTTGACTAATGTAAATTTCATTTTTTTTTTATTTCGACTAATGTCAATTTCATACCTATCGATGGTTAAATATATATATATTTTTATTGTGATTGTCAACACAATCCACACAGAGAAAATTGTCTGCACAAATTTCTCTGGTATCATATTACCAGAATTCAGAGAAATTTAACTCGTACAGTCCCAACGGGATGCCTATATGATCATGTAATCTGTAATGCTTTGTGTTGGTACAAAACAATCATCAAACTCAACAAAACACAAAAGCGAACAGTAATTTTATCTGCTACTATAAAATTTCACTGGATGAATTTGAAATTTCTGAGTTGTGAATTTCTCTGGGTTGGTGAGGAAAATTTCTCTGGCTTTGAGCAAAATTTATGAGTTGAATTCATTCTAGATAAATTCTTCCCTGGTCCAGAGAAATTCTTAACTCAGAGAAATTTCAAAAAAGCATGATTTTGTTTCTTGGTTGTACTCACTGCAATAATTTTGTGTATGCTCTGTCTGGTATGCACATTTCTTGAAATGACTGATATGAAGTTACCACAAATTCACAGAGAAATTTAACTCGTATCATGCCAAAGAAGGTGCCTATATGATCATGCAATCTATAATGCACTGTGTTAGTACAAAGCAATTATCAAATTCAAAAAACAAAATCCACACAGTACTTTTATCTGCCATTGTCAAATTTATATGGATGAATTTGAAGCTTCAAAACACATTACACAAAATTTTCTCTGCCATACCAAATTTCTCTGCATAAATTTGACAGGTATTACAAACCCAATGCCTATAGTATATATCAACAAACACAATGCACACTTTAACTGATATTGCAAAAATTTCTCTGGATGAATTTGATTGATATTATTATATACACTGTCTAAAAAACACATTTCACAAAACAAAATACACAAACTAATCATCAAATGTATTATTCAATCAATAAAATGTATTATCCTCAACTATTTAACAAAGGTTCCTTGCATGTCCTCTTATTATGGTGACCAATACTCCCACAACGACTACACTTAATCACCCTTTTAAACTCTCCAGTAGAAGCAATTCTGTTCTTCTTCGGCCTCCCAGCTGGTCTCTTGCTCAATGGAGGTAAAATCATAGCATCTTCAATGCTACACACAGGTTTTTCAACAGTTGGAACTGGGCCAATCGAAAACGAGTACGCTTGACGATACATATCAGCATGAAAAAATGGTTCAACAAATGAATTCAAATTCCTTCCACTCCTAAAAATTGCAGCAACAGCATGTTGACATGGATACCCATTTATTTCCCATTTTCGACACGAACAAGTTCTCAACCCAAGATCAACCATAACCGAAGGAAAACAATGCACTTCAAAGACATTATCAGACGACAAACTCACATTCCATGTCCTCCCATCCAAAAAATACTTCTCCAATACACTATCCATACGAGGACATAGAACTTTATTCCATTTACTAGAGAGCAGCCTCCTATCAGACCTCATATTCATAATTTGCAACCGTATCATGTCCACCAAATTTGTTATTGGCAAGTGCCGAGCATCTCGTATCCATGAATTGAATGACTCAGCAACATTTGAATACATCTCACCATAACGTTTCCCCGCAAAATATGCATCACTCCAATTTTCATATGGTAAACTTCTCAAGAAAGCAATCACAATGTCTCCTCCCTCACTTTTTAATTCATTTAACTTGAAATGAAATGATGCCTTTGTTGGCGCATATGCACATTCTGAAAACTTGGACACAATCGTCTCCCTAACCAAATTTGTGTTTCCCCATGACAACTTATCCCTCAGATTTCTCTTTAGATGTTCAAGACAAAATCCATGAAAGCAGTTAGGGAAAAACCTAGCAATTCCCTCCACAATACCACAATGTCGATCTGATATGAAACTTATCACCCTTTCTGATCCCAATACTCCACATAAATGTTCAAGAAACCAACACCAATTGTCTTTATTCTCAGCATCAACAACAGCAAAAGCTACAGGGAAAAAACCTACAAAACAAATAGGAACAAGCATATCAGATATACACATGCATAGAAAATTAGAACAATAAACAACCAGAGAAATTTGACACTGCCAACATCCAGACAAAAAATCACTTAGTGCCCAACTCCAGAGAAAATTCACACATTGGCAACATCCAAAGAAAATTGACTTAGTGACCAACTACAGAGAAAATTCACACAATCATAATATCCAGAGCAAATTCACTCAGTGACCACCTACAGATACAATTCACACAATGACAAAATCCAGAGAAAATTCACACTGACCAAAATCCAGTGAAAATCCACACAGGCCAAAACCAGAGAAAATTCAAAGTGTCAGAGAAAAATCACATTCACTGAATTCCTACATGTATAGAAAATTCACATAGTTAGATAAAATTATATATATTTACAATTACCTTCATTCCCATCTTTCCCGTTGCAGCAAGCATAACTCCTTTGTATCGCCCTTTCAAAAATGTTCCATCAAGAAAAAGCAATGACCGACAATATTTGAAACCAGCTGTGCATGCATGAAAAGCCACAAACACTCTTTTGAAACGCTTGTTGTCTTCAAAATCTAACTCAAAACGACTACCTGGATTGTTCTTCAATGCCTCATCAAAATACCACCGTAATTGATCAAATGACAAACAAGAATCCCCATATGTACTACGTTTTGCTTTTTCAACACCCAACCAACCACAGTTATAACTGATTGAGACCCCATACTTGTCTTTCATTTCTTTCACAACATCCACTGGACGAGTTAAAGGTTTTGCACTTACCTCTTCAACTATCAGCCCAGAAACTAAGCTGGAAGTCATCCTCGAATGTTTACTCGTACGAACCGCCACACCACACGTATGTTCATTGTTCAAAGTCCTTATGTAGAAGAACCCATTTGTTTTTTCAACAGAAGCATGTACACGCCACATACATCCCCTTGATTCCTTATATGCACATTCTGCCGTAACCCTCAGCTTGTCATTTTTAACATACGTAAACTGAAAACCAACCTCAATAGCATACTTGCACAAAAAAGTACGGAACTCAACCACACCACCCTCAAACTTTTGTCCAACACTCGTAATATTATTCCGCCAACGAGCCGACAATAACACCTTTTCTTGGTGAGAACAAAACTTAGAGAGTGAATTCCTTTCAATATCCACCAGCCTATCACACTCACCATCCACAACATCTACCCAATTACACCCCACTTCATCCTCTTCATCAGAAGTACCACATCTAGTAACTGAAACATCAACTATATCAACACCGCGTGCACAAACAACCCTCAACATATTCAAAAAATCAATATTATTTCGAACCATACAATTCGGATGGCCCAAAATAGAATATGAAATACACATAATCTCAGGTTTCAAATTCTCCCATGTTTTACACAAAATTCCAACCAATTCCTCAAAATTCAATTCGCATGAAACATTAATGACAATAGTATCATTCCCATATTTACACAGCAACAACACTGCACTGTCCATTGAAACTGAAACAAAAAACAAGAAAAATAATTTAGTTAACATAGAAACACTTCACAAGAACAACATAAAAGTCCAGAGAAATTTCTAAAAATTATAATTTTCTCTGAACTTAAAATAAAAGTCCATAGACATCTACAAACTGATATTCACCTTCAAGATGATAAAAAACAAAATCACAGAAACTCAATGAATCACAAAGAAATTTACTGCTAACTATTAAACACAATCATACAAAAAAATCCAAGTCCAGAGAAATTTACAATCATAGAAATTTACAAACTGAAAGTGAGTAACAAACTTACAATTTTCTCTGAACTACAAATACAAGTCCAGAGAAATTTATGAACTTACATTCACTTTCTCATATTCTATCTGCATTAGAAACTTCTAATAATATGTCCATATGCACTTATAATTTTCTCTGGACTACAAAAACAAAAGTGCAGAAAATGAAATTTCTCTGGTTTAAAAAAACATAGAACAAAACTGATATTCACCTTCACAAAACTGAAAAAAATTGTTTAACATAGAAACACTTCACAAAAAAACATAAAAGTCCAGATAAATTTCTAAAAATTATAATTTTCTGTATTCATAAAATAAAAGTTTGTCTGTATTCAATTGCCTCTGTCTAACTTTGTCTGTATTCATAAAATAAAAGTCCAAAGACACATCTACAAACTGATATTCACCTTCAAGATGATAAAAAACAAAATCACAGAAACTTAATGAAACAAAGAGAAATTTACTGCTAACTATTAAACACAATCATAGAAAAAAATCATATACACCTTATATATGCACTTTACACTGATATTGCACTCATAGAAAAAGCCAGAGAAATTTACAAACTTATATACTATCTCATATTCACTTTATTGCACAAATTTATGAACTTACATTCACTTTCTCATATTCTATCTCCATTAGAAACTTCTAATAATATGTCCATATGCACTTATAATTTTCTCTGGACTACACAAACAAAAGTGCAGAAAATCAAATCTCTGGTTTGAAAAAACATAGAACAAAACTTATCATTCATCAGCATGTTGATAAAAAACAGAGCACGAAAAATAAACACTAAACATCAAAATCAACTACACTGTCAACACTATTTCAAATTGATCAAAAAACAAAAGAATGAAAAATTAATTCCAAAAATAAAAATCAACTCTATAAACCTGGCCTCTCTCGAAACAAAAATTCAAAACAAAAGTCAAAATCCATGTGGAATCTAAAATCGAAAACAAACCTGATTCAACTCCACTCAAAAACCTACGCGATCAATACACTGTCAACACTCCTTGAAATTGATTCAAAAACAAAGAATCAAAACTCCGACGAAATCTCCGACGAAATCCACACGATCGTAGCAATCTTTCTCGTCAAACTCCACTGAAATCTCGACGAAATCTCCACCATGAAATCTCCACTGAAATCTCCGACGAAAACTCCGACGAAATCTCCCCTGCGAATTCGGTTTCCAAAATCTATCAGTTAAGTCAACAATATTATATTCAAACAAATTTATGTTATAAAGGAAGGGTAATTTAGGTACTTTATAACTAAAATAAATTTCATGGACCTTAGCCATTAAAATATATATATTTTGGACCTTTCCTCCTATCAAAAGTAGAGGAGGACCTTAGGCCAATTTTTCCTTTTTTAAACTCATTTCAAAAATCTATCTTTTAAAATAAAATCAAAACTCATTTCAAAAATTAAATCAAACGAGGCCAAAGAATTTGACGCTTGTAACAAGATAAATATTAAAATTTTATTTTATCAATTGAAACTCTAAATTTTTTATTTGATTTCAATATGAATCATTTGTGTATTTTTGTTAAGTAAAATTAATAGAAAAATAGTATTTTAATTATTAAACTCAGCAAAAAAACTTAATATTTTAAACATTTTATATACATTTGCATTGAGTTTAATAACTAAAATATATTTTTTGTCAATTTTACTTAACAAAACTAACTCATAATTTATGTTGAAAACAAATAAACAAATTTAATTTTAATTAATAAAATTAAAAACTCATTATTTGTATTATTATAAGGGTCGAATTCTTTTCTCTTTTTTTTTTAACTTTTTTACATTTTTACTCAAACTCGTGCTAAAAGGTGGCACTGGTGTTCATTTGGATCCACTCATTTTTATGATTGAATAATTTATTTTTTAAGATTATTGTTACGTGGGAAAAAGTGATTAATACTATGGAGAGTGGTTTTATAATACCCCTTCAATCCAAATAAGCTCTTGAAGGATCATTGAGCTGCTATCTGAAACAAAAAAAATATTTTGGTTGGTGGTGCCAGAATTAGCACTCTGACGAGCAAGTTAGTTTCTTTCGAAATAATAATATTGATTTCTTAGAGTGCAAGTTTTTTAGAATGTATATCTTCCTTCAACCTATCCCTCCTTTTATTTATATGATCATTCTCCGTGATATTTTCTTATGTACCTTAGCCCTTCATTATCACAATGTCAGGGCTCATCTTCCTACTATATTCTTTAGAAAAAGGACTGTGTAGACTCATCTAATGAGATCATGCCGACTTACCGAATATACTCGGTCCAGATGCTTGGTCTAAGTATCCTTAACTCGGTAGGCTCTTTAACCTACTTGTAGTTATCTGGCAATGACTTATTTAAATCTAGTGGGCTTTGGCTCAATTTGGCCCATCGAAGATGGACTTGGTTGTGTCTTGTTTACCAATTAAAGGTTAATTTTACTCAACTCCCACAAATACTAATATATACTATTGTTATTATTATCATTGGAAGTGTGCGCGGTGCGATTCGGACGGTTTTAGAGTAAAATTACAAACCGAACGGCAGGTTAGCAGATTGACAAATTGCAGTTTGGGCGGTTTTTTGTTTATTGACAAATTGAAGAATATTTTAGCTAATTATTATTATGCATTTGCATAATATAGAACACTAATTTGTATAATATTTTTTAGATATATAACACAAAGTAATTTTACATAATATGTTTCATATAAATAACCACTAATTTGTAACAAATTTCATATCTTAAATATCTCTCACACTCATTTTTACATTGATATTTCATTAGAAATTAAAAAATATATACATATTAACTATAGCGGAGCAGAGCAGTTCGGTTGGTGGATTATAAATTTTAAAGTTTAAACCGCGGTTAGCGGTTAGAGCGATGCGAATTGATGCGAATTGATACGAATCGATACAATTTTAACGAATTTGACAATGTTTTGCACGGCCCTAATTATCACAACATAAAGAAGACACCTTAATTTGAAACTTTTGATCTGTTTGCTTTTATTTATTCAAAATTAGAAGGGGGATTTGGTGATAGACCCCTCACAGTCTAATTTGTCTTTCAAAAGGACAAGAATTATATAGGTATTTTCAAAACTCCCTAATATTTTAAAACTTGTTTCTTTTACTATATTACCCTCATATCTATCAGCTCTCCTATTAAGCCATTTTCATAGTGTATTTCAGAATAAAATTTTATTTTGAATCATAATAAACTTTAGAGTAAAGTTTACTATGATTCAAAATAAAATTTTATATTGTTAAGCAAATCAATATGTTTTTAACCAGAGTAAAATTTAAGAGTAAAATTTTATTTTGAATTAGAGTAAAACTTTACTCTTAAAGTACAATTTTACTTTGAATCAAAGTAAAATTTTACTCTGATTCAGAGTAAAATTTTACTCTGAAAGTACAATTTTACTATGATTCAAAACAAAATTTTATATCATTAAGCAAATCAATATGTTTTTAACCAGAGTAAAATTTTACTTTGAATTATAGTAAACTTTACTCTGATTTAAAGTAAAATTTTACTTTGAAAGTAAAATTTTACTATGATCTAAGGAGAGTATCCACTTTGAATCACACTAAGTGTCATGTATTAATAACCTTGCGTGTTTGGTTGCTGAGAAAATCATAGAAACATAACAAGAAAACCAAATATAGTTTGGTTGCTGAGAAAATCAACATGTTTTTAACCAAAGTAAAATTTTATTGTTCCAAATCTGTCCCATACATACATACAATCACAGATATACATACATACACTCACACACTCACAGATATACATACATACATATACTCACTCACTCATAGATATACATACATACGCTCACACACTCACAGATATACATACATACACTCACTCAAAGATATACATACATATACTCACAAATACACATACATACACTCATTTGTCGATATATATACATATACACATGTATGTATGAGTCATATATACATACATACATGCGCGCGCGCGCACACACACACACACACACACATATATATATATATCCATATATACATACATACCTACATACAGAATGTATGTCTATGTGTATGTATATATTTATCTTGTGCGACGATTGTTCAACGCTATCAACGACGGAGGAAGAGCAGAGCAGCGGTGGGACCAAATCTATTCATTACACGACCAGAACTTGTTTGGTAGTGGTTAGATCCATGGTTTTAAAAACCAGACCGGACCGGCCGGTTTAACCAGTTGAACCGCCCACCGATCAGGGTTCTGGTCCGGATACACCCACTGAACTGGTCATAGTGGAAAACCGGCCTATTTTGAAAGAACCGAAAAAATCGGCGGTCGACCTGGTTCCGGTTCACCGAGTTGATAGAACGAATTTTTTTTTGTTTTGTTTTTATTCTTTCTTTCTTTTCTTTCTTTCTTATTTTATATATATATATATATATAATGAAAATTTAATTGGAAACTCTCTTTCAAGGGTCTGCTCTTGTGAGGAATCCCATTGAGAGCTTGAAATTATTGTGAAAGCCTCTATCTATTTATAAAAAAAAAAATTCTTCCAAAAAAACTCAAGAAATCTATGTGGGATTCAATCAAATTATTTGAGAGAAACTTAAAATTTTGATATCCCTCCAAAATTTTTACTCTTCTTTCAATCAAATTATTTGAATTAAAATCATATGGAGGGAATATTGAATATTTGATTTCTTCTTCCAAAATTAAAATTAATAATATTTTTAAATATATTTTATATTTTTTAATAAAAAAGTATTAAGATAAATATTTAAGATTATTAAAAAATTTAATTTATAATTTTATTACTTATATTTTTATTTAAATATAATTTTAATATATTTATGACGTCACGGTTCGATTCCGGTTCAACCAAACGGTTGAACCGGTGACCCGTCCACCCGATCATTTTTCCGGTTCACTCACTAGTTCGATTTTTAAAACATTGGTTAGATCTCGTCGGGTGGCGGCGATGGAGGGAGTGGGACCGACGGACGGCGGCGATAAGGGGAGAGATCAACGGGTCAAAATTTTCATAAAGGTGTGGGTTTTGATTCAGAATTTTTGTTAGAATACTAGTGACAAACTAATGAAAGTTCTTCTTTGTTGGATCCAAGCTATTGGTTACAAACATGGGTACATAAGTTTTGCACAGAGATTGTAATCAATAAGGAACATTCAATAGTGAATAAAGAATTATGAACATAAGTATGTTTCCTTCACTGACATGGTTATGAAGCGATGCTGTGTTTACAGGGGGAGGAGAGAGACGAAGAAGGTGGGGAGAGAGTGGGTGGAGAAGGTGGGAAGATTTAGTTGAGGGTATAATAGTCTGATAAAATATTTAAATAATAAATTTTGTCCTTTATGCAAGACTTTATAATTATGAGGGGGTTTAGAAAGTATAATTTTTTTCTTAGTTCTTTTAACAATGAAAGGAAGGTAAAGAGGGTTTATAGCCAAATTTCCCAAATTAGAAACCTACGATACAATTCAATTTATTTGTGAAATTATCATAAATGCGCTTAATAACTATCCTTTTATGATAGCGTGCTGTAAAACCCACTTTTAATGTTTTAAGATTATGTTTGTTTGGTTCTATAAATATTATTAATTTGGGATATTAAGTTAGAGAAATATGATAAAAAATATTTATTTGTGTATCCCTGGATTAATAATATTATAGATAGCATTAAAAATATATATATTTTAAATATTTTTTTTTTATACTTTTTAAATGAGATATTTTGTCTAACGTCCCTTTCAAACCATTTATAATAGGAGAAATCCACAATATTTTTTTTTTTGTAAATTAAGGTTCCTCACCCATTTTTGTACCACTAACCCACTCAACTCTTTCTCTACCTTCCAACTCTCTCTCTCTCTCTCTCTCTCTCTCTCTCTCTCCCCAGACCCATAAACTTTCTCTCTCTGTTCAATTTGTGATCGGATTCGATTCGCTCTCAAGTATCGTGTCCGATTGAGGCAGTCTCCCTAGTCCCTCATTGATGGTCCGATCACTTAGCTTTCTCCAATGAATTAAGGTTTCAATTTGTTTAGGGGGTTGATTAGAGCTATTGATTGATATGGAATAAGAGGATGAGATCTGGTGAAAGTTTATTGAAGAAGAATAATTATTTGTTTTAGAAGCTACCTACCTCACTTTTTTTTCTTCTGTATTTTCCCAGCAACCAAATAGTTGAAATTGGAAGTAAAAGAAAAAAATTGCTTTGAATCACAAAATTTTGAATATTAGATAAGAACTATAAGATTGTATGTTGAAAGAGATGTTAGAAATTATTGTCATCGAATCTCTTTTTAAAGAAATTTTCGGAACATGTATAATCTATGAGAAAAGGTAAAAGCACAAAAGATTAAGGGCTTTGATCTCAAAGAAGAAATGCCTTATGTTGGCTTTTTGATCAATTTTCTCTGGTTGAGTCAAAACACAATTTTCTCTAGCTTGGTCAAAACACAGAGAAAATTATGCGCAAACCAGATAAAATTGGTTAAAACACAGGGAAAATTGTGAGCAAACCACAGAGAAATTTCAAACCAAAGAAATTTGAAAACATAGAGAACATTTGAAAACACAAAGAAAATAAGAAAAATTGAGCAAATCAGAGAAATTTCAACCTAGAGAAATTTCAAAATATAGAGAAATTTTCAGACAAATTTTCCTGTGTTTTGAAATTTCTGTACTTTGAAATTTCTCTAATTTGCTCAATTCATCTAATTTTGAAATTTCTCTAATTTGTTCAATTTCTTTGATTTTCTCTATGTTTTGAAATTTTATGTGTTTTGAAATTTTTCTTAATTGAAATATCACTTAATCAAAATTTCCTTGGAAAAATATTAATGGATCCCAACCACTATAAAAATATTACATGTCATTTATCCTATAAAATCTTAATATTAGAAACCTTAAAAAAATTCTCCGTTTTAAATCCACTTAATTTAGAGTCACTCAAAAAATATAAATTTTGAGTAAAAATCATTTAAAATTTCGCTAAATATAAAAAAAATACATTTTCTAGTATTTATTAAAAAAATTAAATATTTTTTTCACAAATAAATTATTTGAAAAAAAATAATGTTATAGATATTTTAATCCACCAATGCAACTTTTGAAAAAAAGAAAAATTATATGAAATTCTAATAATACCCTTCTTATATATATATATATATATATATTTTATGTAGGACAAGGGGTATAATGGTCTTTCAACTATTAATCCCCTCACTTAATTTCTAATCACAATCCCTCCATGGCCTTGTTAGTCCTACCAATGGGGGATTACTAGTCAAAGGGAATAGTTAATCTCCTCACTCATATCCCCAATCAAACACTCTTTACATGGGTCTCACAAGCCATTTAGTCCAAGGGTACTTACGTGTAGGTCCTAATAAGTGAACTTATTGTCTAATAGGTCCTATGAGAAAAATTTGTCATAAAAAAATGTCACTAATTGTAAGTTTTAGTAACAATTTATAAAAATCATGACAAAAAAAAGTCACTAATTGTCAATTTTTAGCGACATATATAAAAAATTATCACAAAAAAATTGTTTTTACCAACAATTTTATCAAGACTTATTTTCAATAGGATTTGATGGAAATTAAGTTCAACTATTAGGACCTATTGGTAGTTTACCCTTAGTCGAATCCTCCTCCCTAAAGAGTCATACAAACATGGCCTAATAAATGCCTAACAAAATCTATATAATATGGGTATTTGGGAAGTTGCTATTTTAGTCTCTAGCTATTTTAGTAAGTTAAAATTTTTGTGTTTTGAAAAATGATTAGATTTTTTTTTAGTTGGATATAATGTTTGTGAGAGAAAAAATGAAATAATTATGGGTTTGATGTGACATTTTGTCTTATTAGCTATTTTAACCTATTTTGTCTTTTCTGTGAATTTTAACCAAAAAAAATGTTAAAATTTCACTTCCTAAACTGGACCAATAAAGTAGAACAGTTTTTGAATTTATCTTAGAGACATTTGTTCTACTAGGATATTTGAACGGCTGAAATGACTCTTAATGACAATATCCAACGCTAAAAAATGTATGAACTAATATAAGGATTTCATATTCCCACCTATAAACATCTTCCCTAACATGCTTTATTTTGCCCAAAGCAAAGCAGTTTCTCAAACCTACGTCCACACACACTCTCTCTTTCTCTCTCTCTCTCTCAAACGGTGCTCTATCTCTTTTTTTTTCACACCACCCCCGATCTTTGATTACCCTCTTATCTCCTCTAACTGTAACGCCTCCAAAATAATTACAATAATCTATCCATAATATCCAATATATAACAACCACAATAATAAGATTATCTTCCATTAATTCAATATGATATACAAAAGAGAAACATATGCATCATACATTCATAAAGCCTAACTCTGAATCTATAGCATATGCTGCCAGTTTAAAGAGAGAAAGGAAGATAAACAGACAAAAATGCCCCTGAGAGCTTACATATTTCCAAGATCGTACTTAGTTACAACAAAATGAGTTATCAGCTCAATACAAGTAAAACCATAGACTTAAAAATAAAATAAATATGAAGTAAACAGAAATTGAGCCTTCAGTTTCACAATTCTCCCAAGCTAAGTCTTTGGTGGAGGCATATCACCAGCACCTGAAAATGATTTTTTCCAAGTTGGGTGAGCCAAAATTCAGTAGAAACAATCTAACACAATATATGAATCTTAACAAAGGTATGAGTATGAAGTGCATATACAATGCCTATGACAAAATCATTTGTATTGTTATAAGATCATAATATGCCTAGTCTTATATCCCAAGCCATTTTAGTCTTATTTCATTTCATGACAATTAATTTCATCTCAATCCATGAGTTAAATCCATTGTTACCCAGACAACCCAACTGAGGTTACAACCCAATGGTTCTCTAACCAATTCAATCATTGCATAAACACCTCAATTTGCCATTTTACGAAAATTTCATCCGCGAGAATCGGCACCCATGTATATACGCGCAGTTTTCGGGACTTTCACCCTGGACACACAGGCCAACTTAATTCAATGGAGTCCATCCCCTTTCTCCTCCCAAACATGGAATATATTCCCTTTCTCCTCTCAAACATTATACATATACAATGTATTAAAATACAGTCATATTCAATAACAATCGATAAAAGATTAGTTTCAATTCACCTAATCCTCATACAATTTCTACAACAATCATAGCTATCCTCCACTAATAGCCTAAAACATATATTTTTAAACAGATATTCAATCTCCAAAATAGATAAACTATCCATATTTCCATAGTCAAGAGATGGCAATTATCTAACTCCACAATTTACATACATATCTATCCAATTTCACACTTCTCATACCAATTCCATTATTTATACAAAATAATCATTTGAAACATTTTAGGGCAAAACCCCATTTTCTCCCAAATCCAACTCATGTGTCAAAATCAACAAGTTTAACACAACACAACCTCATATCTACATCCATACCCATTTTTAACACCTTCATTTGAAAACCCCTCTTTTGATTTTAAACCAAAACCCTAGGTTCGTCTAAAATCTTCAAAATCCCAACATTTATTTACACAATCAACAAATAACTAAGTTAAGAATCATAGGAAGGTGTAGAAAGTCCTTACCTCAAGCTTAAAAGATGGAAGGGAAGAACCCAGAGAATTTCCCACGTCAACGATATTGCAAGCTATTCGAATCAAAAGAAAACTCTTGCTACGATCTACACTCTATCTCAAAGGATCAAGGTGAGAAGATACCTCTAGGTGAGTAGATCTAAGGATTTAGGTGAGAAAAAGTAAAAGTTAAGAGAAAGAGAGAGAGTTACAGGTGAAAGAGGGAAAATATAGGACAACTCATGAGAAAAAGGGACTTTGGGTCTATTTATAGTGACTAAGTATTACTAGCATAGTAACTTAAAGGTTAAATGAAAGAAACAAGTCAAAAATCCCCCCAAAAATAGGGCCCAACTGAATAAAATCTGGAAAAAGAGTCACAGGAGTCGACCCTTGCAATAGTGGTGTCGACCCTTATGAAGAAAAGTTGGAACACTTATGTTTGACAGCATGCAAGGTGTCAACACCTCCCAGCCTAGTGTCGACACTAATTTCAGCAAGCAAACTCAGATTCTATTGCATACAAGGGTCAATCCTTCACAGACTGGTGTCGACTCTTCAGGCTAACAATAAAAGACAAGTGTCGACACATGTGTCGACACTAAATTTCAATACCCATTTCCAAAACACAACAGCATGATGGTGTCGACGCTTCCAACACTAGTGTCGACACCTGGAGCAGAAAAAGGAGGCAAGGAATAGAAGGTAGTGTCGACACCAACAAGGAGGGTGTTGACCCCTGAAGTCAAAACAAACCATGAAGAGAAAGGAACAACCACCACGACTATGATTTTTCGGATTCAAAAGCAATTAATAGATCGGGTTGAAGCCTGGATCGCTATAACTTTCCCCCTAAAGAAATTTTGTCCCCAAAATTATAAATGAACTTTAAAACCATGATTAAACCAATCTCAACAATGAGAATCAATCAATTTCATTATCATGACCCATTCTCTAGTCTTCTATTTTCATCAACTCGATACACAAGTTCCAACATTGAAAGTACAATTCATATTTTCCAAAACATATTCAATGTTTATATAAAATCTATGTTTCCAAAACATATACAACATATACAATGTTTTCACATTTCATTAACATAACCCAATTTCAATACATGTCTAAACATTAACAAATAAATCTGGATACTTCTCATGGACTTCCAACTCACGTTCCTAAGTCGCTTCCTCGACCCTATGATGTTTCCACACGACTTTAACTAAGGGAATCGTTTTGCCTTACAAGACTTGGTCTCGAGTATCCAAGACTCTCACCGATCTCTCCTTATATGAGGCATCCTCATCTACCTCTAAGTCAGCCCAATCCAACACGTGCGATGGATCTGGCTTATACTTCTGAAGTATGCTAATATGAAACACATCATGAACCCCAGAAAGTTGTGACGGCAAGGCTAAATGATAAGCTACTTCTCCGACCCACTCAAGGATCTCAAAAGGCCCAATGAATCGATGCGACAACTTCCTACTCTTTCCAAACCTCATCAAACCTCTCTTAAGTGATATTTTCAAGAAGACATGATATCCCACATCAAAAGACAATGGTTTCCTCCTACGGTCGGCATAACTTTTCTAGCAACTCTAGACTGTAACCAACGTCTTACGGATAAGTGCAACTTCCTCCGTCGTTTCCCGGACTAACTCTAGACCCAACATAGGTGCATCACCCATCTCGGCCAACACACAAGAGATCTACACGGTCGGCCATACAAGGCCTCAAACGGTGCCATGAAAATCAGTGACGTGCCAGACACTAAATCAATAAAGAACTTAACTCTCAATGAGATGGTAAACTAGTAAGATCTTCCGGAAACCTTTGGGTATTCACAAGCCACCCTTGGCAACTTAACCCAGACTTCATCACACTTAGTACTCAAGAAGTTGGCAATACGCAGAAGAAAAGAAACAGTTTGCTGGTATCTTTCTTTTTGTGAGTTTTCTTTTCATGGAGAGAAAATGTGGGTTTGATAATGATTATGGTAAGGCAATCTCATTTTGGGGAGAGAAAAATAAACTTGCGTTTTTATTTATTTTTTGAGAAGTGATTTAGAACTCTAATCAGAGCTCTATTGATGTGGCAACCAAAAAACAAAATAGACCAAAATATCATATCAGACAGTGGGATCCATAATTTAGTGCTCTTAATCATTTTGCCTTTTTTTTTTTTTGTTTGCAAAGCAGCAGCTTGCTAGGCACTCTCATTTTGCAGAGAGAAGAATTATTATAGTTAGTATAGGAAAGGTAAATAAAAGTTTTTTTAAAAAAAGTATGGGTTTTGCAAAAGGAATGCGAAATTGGTCCTGTTCTTTAATTTGCTGTGTATTGGGTTGGGGTGCTGGTGGGTTTAACGCTGATTCGCGCCGGCAGCTTCGAACTCTCATATTTGTTTAAAATTTTACAAGTATTTGAAATTATTTGTATTTTTAAATATTTAGTGTAAATGTAAATGACTCAATTCATCTACATTTTAAAATTTAAAAAGAGTGTTAGACACATTTGTTCAATACTATATCAGCCACTATTCTAAATTCTATAATTTTTTTTAGATGGTAAAATTCTATAATTTTTAAGTGTATTTAGATTGGATTGAATTTAAATATTTTAAAAAATTCAATAAAAATTGCAAATATGGATTAAATTTTTTTGTAAATTATTTTCAAAATATATAATCAAACAATATTTTTAGTTTTGTGAGACCCTTTTCAAAAATTGTCTTATGAAGTTCTTTTGAAAATGCAAACCATCTATTTGTATTTTGACCTTAATTTTTTAAGCAACAAATTGGACAACAAATTTGACCTTAATTTTCTAATTTGGAAAAATTGGACAATGTTTTTTACTCAAAATACGTGAAAACACATAAATCATGCAAAAGTATAAAATTTTATTTTAAATTCGTAAAAATTATTTTTAAAGTTTTTAGCTGTAAATTTTATAACATAAATTTTTAAGTGTATTCAGATTAATTGAATGGATCTGAAAAGTAAAAAAATATTGATTAAAATATTTAAAAAGTTTACTAAAAATAATAAAATACAATTTGAAAATTTAAAAAAGAGTGAATTACACTGACACCCCCTAAAGTTTTTATTTAATACAGATTTCCTTTTACATTTAAAAAATTACACTTCTCCCCTGTTAGATTAAAATGACATATTTGTCCATTAGCCTTTATATATATAAAATAATAAAATAATGTAAATATTTTGTTCATTTCATTTCAAGGAAATAACAGGTTTAATTTATACAAAAATATTATTTTTTATTTTTCGTATATATATATTTTTATTTTTACTGATTTTTTTAATATTTTAAGCAATTTTGTTATTTTTTAAATACACCTAATCTAGATATAATATTTTGTGACTTTTTTTTTTATAAATATATTCACCAAATACAAAAAAATTAATACATTATCTTATTTTGTTGTATTCAATAGATTTTTTTACAAATTTTATACTTTTTAATCTAGATATAATGGTGGAGATAAAAATGAAAAATTATATTCATATATAAAAATGTAGGGTCAATTACATTGACACCCCCCGGAGGTTTCTGTTTAATACAGATCCCTCCTCATGTTTGAAAAATTACCCTTACCCCCTATCAGATTAAAATGACAAATGCTGATATTTTGTTTATATCATTTCAAGAGAAATAATAATAATCATCTTCTTTGGGTTAGCTCACATAAAAAATTGATTTTTTTTAAAAAAATTTGTGTGTGTTTTTTTTTAAATTTTTACTAGATTTTTTTAATATTTTAAATAATTTTTTTATTTTTTAGATACACCTAATCTTGATATACTTAAGAAGTATGTGATTTTTTAAAAAAAAATTCACCAAATACAAAAAAATAAAAATAAATAAAAAATACAAAAAATCAGTAATATTGTAATAAATGTGAATGGCGGTGTTTGGTAATACTGTAATAAATATTGGTGAATAGACGAGAAAGAAAAATGACGGTGGAAATAAAAATGAAAAATTCTATTCATATATAAAAAAATATTATAAAAATGTTGTGATAGTGATATTGTTAAAAATATAAATCATGTTTATGGGTCTTTTGTTTTAAAATGAAAGGTTACCATCAAGCTATATTATTGTGTTTGAAAATTTTATATAAAATTTATGTTTGTATATCATCATTCAATAAGAATATATTCAGGTATAATTTAATGATAGAAAGTAATAGAATGTAATCATAATGACAGGAAGAATAAATGGTAGGAAAAAGGATAAGATGGTCATTTAGAAAATTTTAAGGTATGACATCAGCAATCTAAGGAGTAATTTGTAATGAAATTATAAACCTTAGGGAGAGTAATGTAATTTTTCAAATGTGAAGGGTGATCTTTATTAAACAAAAATCTTAGGAGGTGTCAGTGTAATTTACTCTTTAAAAAATTGTTTTTGAAAAATCCAAAACTAAATAAGTTTTGAATTTCAAATTTATAAAAATTATTTTCAAAATATACAATCAAATAAAATTTCGAGTTTGACAAACTCTTTTTAAAAATATAATTATAAAATTCATTTGAAAATCCAAACCAAACGGATCATCTATTTATATTTTGACATCAAATTATTTTTTTTGCAACAAATTAGATAAATTACATTTTAACCCAATAGTTTTATATTCAATTATATTTTAATCTTAACATTATTTTCTCCATGCCTTTAAGCACGAGCATACGCTAGTTTACTAATGTCTTAATTAATAAAAAATGAAGAGTATTGTTAGAGTTCGCAATCATGTTAATCTAACATTAGTTAGCCATCTCCAATCCACACTCATATATTTCATCAAGTTTGATGAAAATTTGATAAAAATGGTACTCCAATCATTTCGTCAAATTGATATCAAATAAAGAAAGGCATAGTTTTCATTAAATAAAGGTGTCTCTAGTCTTTTATCAAATTTTACGATAACCATCGGTGGATGATTAGATTTTCATCCTATGAATCAAAAATTTACTCAACACCAAATGACCGGTCAAATTTGACAAAAATCTTATTTCACCATTGAAGTGCATTATATCATATTAAACTTTTCAATAACTTTTTTCTCAAATTTAAGTCTCACTTATCAACTATACATTTTAATCAAAAAAATTCACTATAAATTTTCACATCACTTCCCTTATTTTTCTATATATCTTTTTATAAAGCAATTTAAAAATTATTAAAATAATATATCTCAAAACAAGGTTCAAACTTTTCATTAAGCCTCGTTTGACAAGTGATTTTTTTAGTTAAAAAGTCAAAAAGTCACTAAAAAATTAAAAAGCCAACAACTCATATAAAAAAGTCAAAATTCTCTTTTCTCTCTACTTTTATACATCTTTTTATAAAAGTTAAAAATTATCTCAAATATATTAATTCTTTTTAACTCATATTTTAGCCAAATAATAATAATAAAAAAATACTAAATTAACCTGTTCCGCAAGTTTCTTCTCAAATTTGAAGGAAGATTTGACGAACATGGAGATGCTCTTAAAATAGCTCCTATATATAACAAGAAATGAATCCATACATGTATATGAACAACAACGCGACATTTGCGGTTTTCCAGACTCACCATAGGTACATACATAAACAATCAAAATAAAAGGAATATCCATTACAAAAAAAACATTCCTTTGATTTTATTTTTGAGAGAGAGGGAGAAAGACGGAGGAGGGAGGTGGTCGTGGTAGTGATTCACGTTGTGGTGGAAGAGGAAGTCGTGATCTCGTCAGATCGGAGCAGCAAGTGTAAGAAATCTTTTATCTATTTTTTTATAATTTTTATCTCATATTATTGTTGGATACATCTCCTTGTCGATTTTCTTCTTGTTGTTGATCTGATTATGAATGAAAGCAATGTGGCTGGATCGGTGTTGTTGCCAATTGATTTTCTTCAATTCTATAGCCCTCTTTTCTTCTTGCCCTGTGGGTGTTTATTTCTTTTTATTTTTTATTTAATGGGATTTTCGTTTCTTGGTCTGTGAATGTGGGTTTGGAAATGGACGGTTGCTTTCCCATTTCTCTACATATATATATATATATATATGATTCAAGAGTTGTTTTTGGTTATAACTCATTGTTTTGGGCAAATTACAAACACCCCTCGAGGTTTGGTGAAAAACAGATTCTCCTGAGGTTTGAGAAATTACAAATTGCTCCATGAAGGTTAAATTTGCATAACAAATTAGGGGAATCTGTATGAAAATAAAAAACTCAGGGGGCAATTTGTTATGAAATATAAATCTCATGGGACGGGATGTAATTTTTCAAACATCAGGGCAATCTGTATTTTCACCAAACCTCGAGGGGGTGTTTGTAATTTGCCCCATTGTTTTTTAGTTATGATACTATAGTATTGATATTATATTTGCATATGGTACAGGGTGTACCATAGCATTACTACATATATATGTAAATTATAATACAATTTTATTTGTATAACAATCTTGGATTTTCTTTTGCTTATGTGAATGTGGGCTTTAAAACAAGGAAATTTATCACAAATTTTTACTATTTGGTGAACTGGGTTTGCCTATTGTTGTGGCCTTTTAGTTGCATTTGCTCTGTTTCCAGGTTGTCTTTTTTATTTTCTGGCGTTTCATGGGGCCTTTTCTTTCGCATTATCATTACTCCTTTAAACACCCAAATATCTCTATTTTCGATAAATGTTTCTATTATTTTATGTCTTCTTGATTTTGTCCGTTCATCATTTCAATGTGCACATATTATTGAGTACTGGTTTGAATTTATCCTTCCTTATTACACTTTTGTGCACTCGTTTTTTTGTTGTTTGGAAGTTCAAGTTTCATCCTTGTAGTTTGACTTCTAAACTTTTTAGCTGTTGTATTTAAAATTTCCCCAATTTGTGTACCAACGTAACGTCATTGGGCTATGTTGTTTATTAGTATCCTTTGTATATCCCTATATTGGTGATGAATATATTTGTAGGAAGCAGCCCACAAGATCTATATGTGAACAATAATGATCTTAGGCTTTGAAAAGGCCAATGCAAAATCTGTTTAAAGCATTAAAGTTATGTTATGACTGTTTTCCATTCAATTCCCTTCTTAACAAGTGGTTTTATTAATTCATTTTGAAGTTCTATAGGTTCTGTTGGGCTATTCCTTCCATTAAATTGTAGATTTTAATGCCCCATATCTTTTTTTATTTTCATCTGCTGCATTGTTGGGGTTTATGCAGTGAAGGGCTCTAGGAATTTTTGTTAACATAGTCAAATTTTTTTGTCAATCAATAGAAGATAAATTACAACTATTATGAAACCTACATCAAAAAGAAACTATACAACCACAAATATACAACAAATCCAACAAACATAATAAAGATCTCAAAACAAACAAGAAGTGGATGGGGCTGCAAACTAACTAAACCAAACCAAACCAAGCTTTGTTGAGAGATGACAACGGGTCGGCTTTTAAACTCAACTATTTTGGTTGTACAATTTCACATACTTTAATCCTGACAGTTTTGACATTATTACCCCTTTAAATTTTACCCTAACTAATCAATGTTCTCTCAAACATTTTTTTTCTTTAAATCGGATTGGGACAAACATAATCTTACCGGGTAACTTTGCCATCCCAAGGCTCGAGCTTGGCTTTTTTGTTTAACAAGCTCAATTATCGAGCTCGAGCTCAGGTCAATAACTAATCAAGCTCAAGCTCGGCTCGGTAATATTAGTCAAACTTGAGCTTGGCTCGAAGCGATAATTATTATTTTTTACTATTATTTACATTATTTAATATATAAATAATATATTTATGCTATTAGTTCTATATATTTTTATATTATTTAATATATAAATAATATATTTATTCTATAATTTAAATAAGATAAACGAGCCGAGCTCATTTACTAAACGTGCTTAAAAGTCAAGCTCAAGCTCGGCTCATTTACTAAACATGCCTAAAAGTCAAGCTCAAGCTCGTTTATTTACTTAACGAACCAAGCCGAGCCCTTAATGAGCCTAGCTCATGGACAACGCAGTCTGTTTGCAGCCCTACAAGTGGATAAAATCGTACCTCTAACCTCCTAGTGATATGCATGGAGTCTCTATAAAATCGTACCTCTGACCTCCTATTTTTGTTTTCTTTGTTACATTTAACCCACATTAAGCGGTTTTGTCTAACTATTTTAAAAACAAACTGAATTTATTTATTTATTTTTTAAATATTAACGTAAAAACTATAATAAAAATAATAAATTTGGCATATTGGATGGACTGCTTATTTTTAGAAATGTCAAATTGCCACATAGGCCTTTACAAAACAAAAAAAAAAAAAAGAAAAAGAAAAAAAAGAAGAAGTGATAGTTTAAATTTGAAGGTTTGGCGGAGATATAGAGCTAAAAAATAAAAAATAAAAAATGAATTGGAATGGGCCTTAGCTCCCCGCCCTCACTTCCACTCCTGCTTCCCTCCCTGCCCATGCCCTGCTTCATACAACTAAGGAATAAATTTGTATGAAGAGAATTCAAGCAAGCAGCTAACGATGTTAAGATTTTTTTTCAAAATGACAAATTGGCACCAAGGTGTTCAAAAATTTTTGAGAGATGACAAGTGGTACATAAGGTATTCAAAACATTTTAAAAAAATGACAAATACCATTCAAAACATATATTATTACTAGCATTCTTTTTTCTTTTTTTTTCAGGGTATGCAAGTGAATACCCTGACTTCCTAGTGGTGCCGCCGCTGGGTCTATGGCAAAAAGAATATAGTCAAAAGGAAAGGGAATAGGAAAGGAGGAAATAGCACACCGAAGACTCTTGATCTTTCTAGGTTTATGTTGAGGATTGCTATTAAATGTATCCATTATCTGTGGTAAAACCAAAAGCAATCAAGTGTATGTAAGCTGCCTTAATGCAGCCATGCAGTAATTACCAAATTATAGTTCCACCATAAGAGGTGCAATCTAAAACATTTTTCCCTTGATACTGTCTTTGGAGGCATTTCTTCAACTCTTACTGGTTCTAGTGGGTGTTAGGAGTATGGTAACAAATAAGTGCCAATTGGAGCAGGCATGGCATATTTCCTAGCTAGCCAAGGAAGCTTGCTCAATACCGCACTTACCTTGTCTAGATGGTAAATTATGGTAGCCATTGAATGGACAAAGTGAGTTTTAATTTTATTTCATTTATTATTATTTTTTCCTCCTTTTATATATACATTTTTCCATAGGAGGGTTGTTCAGTCTATGATGGAAACTCATGAAAAAGTAAACCTTTTGTATCCATAATTTTACTGCACAGTTAATTGTGAACATTGTTTGTCCATTGTCTCTACTAAGCAGGAATTGCAAAAGAGTTCTCTAAAAGCTATAACTGAGAATGTTTTTCTTTTCACCATGGTAAATTGTAGAAGTGTATCCGAGAGCGGGACATATGTTTGAGATTGTGTGCATGTGCATGCATATTTGCATGTATGTGTTTTTGAAGGACACAAGCCAAATTATTAAAGTTCTTCTGTTTTGATTTTGGAGCATCTTCGTTAACTTGGCGCGATTTTCCTTAAGTTAAGCATTACTGGGTATTGGTTCCGGTCATGCTGGATGGTAAGGTAGATTCGGTGCATACCTTGACTGTGGCAATTTTTGCATGAAGTGGCTGATGTCAGGCACAAATGTTTAGTCTCATGCTTTCCAGCCATGCTTTTGCACTACACCAAGTATTGCTTACTTGATAATTTTTTGTTGAAATGAAAAAATATATATATATTTAAATTGCTACTGTAAACCATAATAGAAGGAATTTTTTTTCCTTGCTTTCAATATTTTGTAAGTATTTTTTGGTGTCTAAATTAGCATTGTTACTTTGTTTCCATGTGGTTTCTGGATCTCTGCTGAGTAAACTGATGACATTGAATAAACCGCCATTGGTTTGATCACAGGACGTGTGTCCTTCAAAGACGAGCAATCTGATACTATTGCCTCATTTTTGTGCAGAGCAATGGGGAGGGATGTTGGAGGTATACGCATTGACAAGAAGGCTAATGCTGCCAAATTGAACTCTGATGATGTTTCAGGGATAAGTGGTGAAGAAAAGGACTATGAGGCAGAGGATCATCATACCATGGAGGACTCAGTCACCGAAGAATGTCATGAGAAGCCAGATGCACTAGGTGCCAAAAGTACGAATCATGATGCTGGTATACCTGAAGGTAAAACCTTGAAACCTGAGGATCAAAATTTGAGTGACCAGAATTCAAGCTCACCTGTCAAGGGAAATGAGCAAACAAAGGACACTGTTTTGCAACCCTCTGTTTTTGTGGCAGAGAAGCAAATTTCAATTGAAACTCATCCTATTGGGGCTGAAACTGTTGATGCTGGTGGGAGTTCTTCTTCGAACACTAGTGATTTCCACTCCTCCGGCACTGAAGAAAAATCACAGGTAAGTGAATTTGTTAATGGTGTTAGGTAGCGATGCTATCATTGTTTCCCTCCTTTATAAACTATAGTTGGCAAGTTTTGAACTGTTAGGCCCTCATATAACTCCAATGAGCAACTTGATAATTCCACCCATTCAAGGTTGGTTTAAGGTAAAAGAAACTCAGTTTATTTGCAAAGCAGTGTAGCTCCGTGATGAGAACCAAACCTGATTAAAAAGTTATATAAGTGAGACATTTATTTGTTCTTATGTTAATGCATGTTGCCAGTTATGGTTTATTAATTCTTAAAACACAAAACGGGGTGAATGGCTATAGGGATTGGATTTTCTTGGTAATCTGATGGATTGGATGAGGATTGAGACTTCTAAATTAATCAAAAATGTGTCACCAAAGGAAAAAAATTATAGTAACTGTCATACTTAAGTCCTTTGCTGGTGTCTTCACGCTTGTCAATTCTGCCTTAGTAAATTAAGTTGTGTTCAAATTCTGATTTCCTTGAACACTTGTTACACTCCTTATGAAGCTTTGGTTTGTTATTCTCATGAGCAAACAAGAAATTTACATAATAAAGTGCTGTTGTAAACTGGGATGAAAGAGGCAGACACCATTGTATGATATAACTGTACATTTGGAAAAAAAAATTATCTTGAGAATTTTGCATTTGTACCAGCCAAACTCTCCTCAGGTATCAAGGAAGCCCCTGCAACCTGATATCAAGAAGCATGTCGATGAGGATGATAATTCATCTATCGCGTCCTCGTATCCTCTGTTGCAATTTAGATTTGAACGTATATTTTCTTTGGGTAAATTACGCTAACTCCCCTTTAGATTTGGAGAAAATAGATTGAGCCCCACAAGTTTGACATTACATTGGGCTCCCTTAAGTTTTTAATTCATATGACACTTAGCCTCTTTTTCATCAATAACTTGTTAGTAATATTGATGGAAAAATGATTTTGTCATCCTTTTTTTATTCTAATATACTAAAACATATACCCTGTGATGACCACACATCACCTGCCCTAGTTTTAGTTGCCTTAGCCTTACTAAAAGGGAGGTCAATGTAATTATGCTAAATTTATGGGTTTATGTATTTTTTCTAAACCTCAGTGGCGGTCAATGTAATTTACTCCTTATCTTTTCATCTGTCACCATTTATGATTCCAAGTGTCCTTAGCCTTGCATAGTACTGCAACATCTGTCAGGTCAGCAAAATCTAGGACCACTGTCCCAGTAGCTCCTGTATTTAGATGTGTCGAACGTGCAGAGAAACGTAAAGAGGTATTTCTTATTCAAACATTGAATGGAAGAGTTTTGTAAAAGTTTTCGTAGCTTTTTTGATTTGCTGCTTGGGATATTCTTCCCTTCATTAATTATCCATTTTCTAGTTTTACTCGAAGATGGAGGAAAAACAACATGCTCTAGAGGCGGAGAAAACAGAACATGAAGCTCGGACCAAGGTACTTTCAGTAGTGTGATGTATCGTTTTGTTTCCTTATGTGTCTATTTCATTTCCTTTCATCTATTCTTTATTTGTTAGGAGCAAGAAAAGAAAGTTGTAAAGCAGCTTAGAAAGAACATGGTGTTCAAAGCAAAACCAATGCCTGGATTTTACCAGGAAGGACCTCCACCTAAGGCTGAACTTAAAAAGGTAATCAGTTTGGACTTATTTTTGAGTTGTTCATGAGTAGGAAAGGAGTTGAGATTATAAGATGTTATTTATTTGGCAAAATGACTCACAGTTCACTCACATATAATGACAAACATTGAAATTGGGAAGAAAACTGGAAATTCATGGACAGTAAAAGGTGTCATTAGTTATGCAAGATCGTAAATGATGTGAGTGTCAATTGGGCTGTTCAACCTTTGATTTTTAGTTTTGGCGGAGCTCAACACGTGTTCAGTAGCGGAATCAGTCTTCTTTATTTGTACTCTACTAACTTTAGCTCTTTCCATGGGATTTTACAAGCTTGTTAAGTAGATAGATAATCTTATTCTGGCCTTTATGCTAAAATCTAATGTTTTTATCATGGATGTTGTAAATTAGTGATCATGAGGTTATTACATGTTAGAGAATAAAAAAAAAGTACTATTATTATCTTATAATTCATTTTATTTATATTACTAGTTAACAATTTGTTTATTCTATTTTATTTATGTGGTTTTAGAGATTTTATTAGTACATACTATAAGAATGGTTTTTGCATGTACAATGAAGAAGACCGGTAGATGAAACAGTAAGGAAGACTGGAAGAATGGTATGATCACTCTTAATGGAAATGCTAGAGGGAGGGGAGAAATAAATTGACATGAGATGTTATAACAAAAAAAAAAATGTGAATGTATTTAATTTAAATGACCATATAACCTTTGATAGAGTAGATTGATAACAAGTGATTCATGTAGCCTTTGGTTTGATGTGTTTCAGTGGAAACATTGGAATTTCGGTATTCTACAAATATTTCGTTCTAGTCATTTCAATGGAAAAGAAACAAAATTTTGTTCGTTTATCTAATCTGCACTAGTTAAAATCTTGGTTTTAGCTTTAAGGAGCATTGTGACTTTTTTAGCTTATCGAAAACAGACCCTAAGGTAATGTTTGGTTCATTGAAATGAAGTGGAAAGGAATGATCATTTTATCAAAATATCCATTCTCATGTTTGGTTGACTAAAAACATAATGAAAAATGCATTGCAAATGGAATCATCTCTCACCATTGTAAATGAATGATCATTCCATATGAGAGTTTAAGGAATGAGCATTCCATATCGTTCCAATTAACCAAACATAGCATAATTACCTAGTTTGGTATTTCTTATGTTGCACCATTAGTGTACACTTTGTGTACAATTCAACAGTGCAAAGTGCAAACATTTCTATGCTTCTATTGTGCAAGAACAATATGATTTACTTGAATTGGATGCCAGCCTCCTCCGACTCGTGCCAAATCACCAAAATTGAACCGGAGAAAGAGCTGTGGTGATGCAGCTAGCTCATCTTTGGAGAAAAAGGGAGTTTCCACCGGGACAATTAGCCGCCGCTTTAGCAGCCGCAAAGATCGCGGTAGTACTACTACCACTGACAGCCCTATGAAAAACAAGGACCAGGTCAGCGGAAAGAGTGGTAATGACACTAGCAAAATTAAGGATTGTTCTAAAACAGTGAAGGAGACCACGACAGAAACAACCCCTCATGCAAGGGCTGAGCAGGCTGCAGACATTACTGTCAATGGCTAGTTTTTTTTCTATGTTGAATAGGAGAAGAAGTTGGAGAATTTCCTTGTTGGGTCATTTGGGTGTTGTATAAGGAAACAACTCATTATCTCTTCTTGTTTGCAATGACAAGTTCAAGTAGTACATATCTCATAAATGAATTGTATATTTTCTGTAACTTACACCATTACATGTATATTATCTATAAGAGATACTCTTATAATATAGACACAAATTGTTTGTTTACATTTTATCTTGTTGTATACATTTTCTTAATACAGTTTGAATTCACAATGTTTGTTAAAAGAGCTGTTGCAATTGCAAGTTATTCACAAGTTCCATGCCTCTCTTCTTTTTATTTTCTTTTCATTTATTTATTTTAAAAACCAAGTTCCACATACCATGTAGCATATCTTAAATGTTTGCTTGCTTGGTTACAGTTTACACCAATTTTAAAAATCTCAAACCTTCTAGTTTTAGCAAGCTCACCACACATTCCATGGGAATTACAAATCAATGTAAAAGACCAAAAATAATTACAAATATAGGGGTGCAACTTTTTCTTTGAAAAGTATATATATATACAACATAAATTGTACCCCACCTTTTGGTAAATAATTTTCCTATTTCCACTATCTTCTAATTTCCCCTAAATTCACTTTTTGATCTAAGTTCAATGACTTTTTAAAAAAGATGCTAACAATCTAGACTCTTATGAAACCAGATTTATGAAAATACTTGTTTGTTTTCAAAGATTCTGTTTTTGCAGATCAAGAATAGTTCATCACCCTGGCTTTAGTAGTGACTTGATCATTAGACAAGTAAGGCTTATCACCCAAGGTCTCACATTGAAAAAAGACCTCAATTTTTAATGAGTTCTAAATTTAAATTTGTTAGACAATTGTCATGGTAGTTAGGAATAATGTTATGACACTAAAAGTTATATACAAAACATACAAATACACTTGCAAATTTTGTATAGGCCTCATACCAAGCAGTGATAAGGTGAAGACTTGTGAGTACTTTTAATAAGATTTCAAGTGATGTATTGAATTGTATAACATGATTAGATTGTTTCTGTTATAAAAATTAAGAAAATGTAAAGCAGATAAAGTAATAAATTGAATACAAGATATAGATAGAATTAAGTTCTTCTAGAACTTTTATTTGGCCTTTCAGAAACCTTTGAATATAAATCTTTAGAATGTAGGTATGTTATTTTATTCAATAATTTAAGTAGACATTTTACTATAATGTTCATCATTTTTCTACTTTTCTGACATCTACTCTTTCTTTATGCTTCACTTTTCTTTACTTTTCAGACGAATGGATCGCATCACTTATTATAGAGAATACATATAATGTGGAATAGTAAGACCTCGTTTGGGAACATGCTATTTTAGTAATTTTTTAGTTTTTTGGCCAAAATATGAGATTAAAAAAAATTAATATGTTTAGAATGAATTTTTGATTTTTTTATGAAAATATGTGCAAAAATTAGAGAGAAAATAGAATCTTTGATTTTTTGGTATATGTTATAGATTTTTAGGTTTTTTTAGTAACTTTTCGGCTTTTAGGCTAAAACTCTCACATGCCAAACGAGGCCTAAGAAATAATAAAAGCCTTTACCGCCTTAAAAGCCTAATTGAGTAATTTTACTTACATTATTACTTTACCTCTTTGGGTAATTCTACCTACACCACTCTTTTATCTCCTTACACTTCCATATAAGATTGTTTTTTTCTTCCAATTTTATCCATGGGTGAAATTACTTAAAGGGACAAAACACTAAAATTAAATATATTTGATTATCTCCTTACACTCCCTGACCTTTCAATTCCTACTTATCTTTTTCCTTTCTCAACTTTTCTTTTCTCTTACACATCTCTTTTGAAAAATTGATAATCATAGTATTTTGATCATAAAAAAAAGAAATGGATGAAAAAACGGTGGTGAAAAACCATAAAAAAAGTGAAATTGTGAGTTTTTTTTTAGTTTGGTAGGTTTTTGTTTCGATTTTATGGGTTTTGTTCGATTTTCTGGGTTTTTGTTTCGATTTTCTGGGTTGGTGTGCGACTTTTGTTTAGTGTTTCGAAATTGAACAAAATAATATAGTCCGGCATCACAGTGCTGAAAAAAAAATATAAGTCTAGTATCAAATTGCCGAATAAAATATAAATTTCCGGTAATATAAAGCCAGATTTTTTAAATTTGTTCGACTACTCATTGCCATGTATTTTTAGTATAATTTTTTTTTTGGAAGGATTATATTTATACTCATTGCAACAATGCAAGTACTGCATTATTAGTGGACTCCAATCATGAATTCATTACAGACGATGTTTGTTAAGTTTTTTTATAATACAATTTTTTCTTATTTCTAATTTGTATTGAGTTTTATTAATAATTTGACGTACAAATGTATTATATTTAGATTTTTAGTAGTGTCAAGCATTAATTAATGGGCTTTGACATTGGAAAGAAGACTGGATTTGCTGTTATAAAGACATCAGATGCAGGAGGTAATGGCAAAAAACCAAGACTTACCCTTGCTTGTGAAAGAAGTGGTTATTATAGAGACAACAGGAAGATCAAGGGGGAACGATTGAGGTTGACAGGTTCTAAAAAGTGTAGATGTCCATTTCTATTAAGGGGGGAAAAATTACCTACAAATGATGAGTGGATGTTGCATGTCTTATGTGGAGTGCACAATCATCTGTCTACTGAACATCTTGAAGGGCACTCATTTGCTAGCAGATTATCTAAGGAGGAAACATCCTTATTAGTTGACATGTCGAAGAGTATGGTGCGACCAAAAGAGATATTGGTTACATTGAAACAAAGGGATGCCTTTAATGCGACAACAATCAAGACAATCTACAACGCACATCATCGACATTGAGTAGTACAGAGGGCGGGAAGATCACAGATGCAACAACTATTGGGGCAATTGTCGATTCAAAATTATGTTGAGTGCATCGATGTGATGATAGAGAGATGGTACTGACTTGTTCTGGGCACACCCAGTTAGTTTGGAGTTGTTACGTGCATTTCCACATGTGTTGATTATGGATTGCACATACAAGACTAATAGGTATCGACTCCCTTTCTTAGAGATTGTTGGGGTAACATCAACGGACTTGATTTTTTCAGTTGCTTTTGCTTATCTTAGTCATGAATGGAAGGACAACTATACATGGGCTTTAGGCGTATTGCGTACTGTTATGGAGAATACTGCTTTTCTAAAAGTCATTATTATAGATAGGGAGTTGGTTTTGATGAAAGGCATAGCAAAAGTTCTACCTATGGCCACTAATCTTTTATGTAGATGGCATATTAGCAAGAATGTTCTGATGAAATGCAAGAAGGTTTTTGAGACGAAAGATAAATGGGATAAGTTCATGCATAGTTGGAATGCTTTGGTATTGGTTAGAACAGAAACAAAATTCAATGAACAATTTTCCACTATGAAGACTGAATTTAGTACGTATCCTGAAGCTATTACGTATGTTACTACCAATTGGTTAGAGCCATACAAGGAAAAATTTGTTGCAGCTTGGACAGATAGTAATATGCATTTCGGAAATACTACTACAAACAGGTAAATTATTGTCATTGCATTTATGAATTGCTATAATTCTTTGATTTTTATATTAAATACCAAAATATTCAAACTTGTAGGGCGGAGAGTTCTCATGCTAAATTGAAGAGGCAACTTGGATCAAGTCAAGGCAGTTTTGAGACATTTTGGACCAAAATACACAATTTGTTAGAGTTGCAGCATGCAGACATTAAAGCCTCATTTCAGCAGAGTTTGATTGTAGTCCAACACAACTACACACTTACTAAGTTCACTAAGTTACGTGGTTTTATTTCAATTTGTAGTTTGGACAAAATATTAGTAGAGTCAAAGAGATCGAATAGTGTGGGAATAGATGTTGCTACAAGTGGCTGCATTTTGCGACGTACACATGGGTTGCCATGTGCGCATGAAATAGCTGAGTATTTTCAACAAGGTCGACCGATTCCTCTCTCGTGCGTAAATCCTCATTGAGGAAGTTAGATATGCTTCCAGTTTTAGAAAGTGCTTTTGTGAAGTTAGATTGCAAAACAGAGACTGATTTTTTTATTGAGAAACTCCAAACGATTGACGAGACGCAACAAGTGATCATTCTGAAGAAGTTGAGGGAGTTCATTAGTCCAGACAGTACATTTTTTATGGAACTTGAACTCAAGACTGACACGCGAAGGAGGAGCCGAGGTCGCGGCCGTGGTCAATTCAAAATCGATACGTCTACTAAATGCGAGCCATCTGCGTTTGAGTTTGTACTATCTGGGGAAGATAGTTATTCACAGGGTGCTACCATCTTAACTGCACCAGTTCGTAAGCAAGTGCAACGGAAGAAGGCAAAAAAAGATAATGTACGTAATTACATAAAACTTGTAACTATGTACAAAATATATTTTAATAGTTTTCCAACCTCATTTTAATTATTTCATACATCCATTGTTGTATATTTGTGATGTAGGTTTGTATGACGCAGTCAACAAATCGTATCTCTTACTTTGAACAATTTCTGGAGAAGTTGAGACCATATATCCATCACATAAAAGATGTACAAGCAGATGGCAATTGTGGCTTCAGGGCAATAGCTGGATTGATTGGTTTAGGTGAAGATGATTGGCAACAAGTTAGGCATAACTTGTTGACTGAGTTGCATTCGAATGTAGTGCACTACGTGCAACTATTTGGTTCACAAGAAAGGGTTGATGAACTTAACTCTATCTTATCCTACTTCGAACCTAGCCTGGATTTAATCATTGGATGACTATGCCCGACATGGGCCATTTGATAGCATCATACTATCGAGTCGTTCTTTACCATTTATCCATGCAACAATGCTTGATGTTTTTACCACTTAATCAGTACCGATTGCAACACCTGATCGAAGAGATATCTGTATAGGATTTGTAAATGGAAACCATTTCGTGCAGGTAACTACCGAGCCTACTTACATCATTACCATGTTTATTTTGTAATTATTATTGATTTCTTTGTTATAGATTTATCTGCAACCTGGTCATCCAGTACCTCCGATAGCAAATAATTGGATTCGTTTTCATCACCCGTGTTATTGGATGGGAGAAACATATACTATCCGTATTCAGCAATTCCGTACTCTTATCAGCCCTGACGTAATAACTATCGAAACAATCGATATAGAAGAATTGTGATAACATGTTTGATTGATGGATGTAAACAATGACAGATTTTATGGATGCTTTTATGGATGATATTCGTACACTTGATTTTGTTATGAAATATTTTATGGAAACTTTTTATGTTTGATTTTATAGATGTGTGTTTGATTTATGGATGTTTTTTTATCGAACTAGATTAATTCAAATTCGTTAGCATTTTATTACCGAACAGCCCCAAATTATTATTTATAACAAAGTGGCTCTGTAAATGTATAGCAACAGAATGCTAAACAAATATATTTTTTCCAGCAACATAACACCGGACAAATGTAATTTGTCTACTATTGTGTGACTGAACAGACACTTCACAGTGGGCTCCACTGACTTTGTTATGAAGCAAAATGAAATTCTCCAATTGTATGGCAACATAATGCTGGGAAAAACTAGTTTGTCTGGTAACACAACACTGGATTAATTAAAATTCACTAGCATTTTATTACCGAACAGCCCCAGCACAAATTATTACCACATCATTTGGGAGGAAGTGGCTCTGTAATTGTATAGCCACAAAAGGCTGGACAAAACCATTTATTCCGGCGTTATAGAACCGAATTTTTGTAAATTGTTTCGCATTGTGTGACCGAACAGGCACTTCAATGTGGACTCTACTGGCTTTGTTGGGAAGCGAACAAAAATTATCCAATTGTATGGTAACATAATGCTGGGAAACAAAATTTTATTCGGTAACATGGAACTAGAGTAGTTCAAATTGTTTAGCATTGTATTACCGAATGGGCCCAGCACAAATAAAAAAAAAACATTGTTTAGGATAAAGTGGCTCTGGAAATATATAGCAAGTAAATGCTGGAGGGATCTATTGTTTCCGGCAACTGAACACCGGAATAATTCAAATTGTTTAGCAATATAAAGCTGAACTGGCCCATAGCACTGAAAAAAACACTTTAATACCATTACAATGTTACTTCCAGCAAATGGTACCATATCCTTTCAAAACACTTTAATACCATTACAATGCATTACAAACAATAACAAATCCATATGTTCGCCAAAATAAATTTCCATTGACATAAATATTGAATACAAAATAGATGTGAAACTGTTTAAAATTCTTACAAAAGTATGACAATTCATTACTTGTCCAACCAAGCATCCAGTTTACAAAAGATCTAAGGCATCCACAAAAACTATGCCACTAGGGAAATATATCCCAAATTCTATATGACCTAGGCATTCACAAAAACTATGTCATAAAAAAAAAAACTAGATCCCAAATTCTGTACGGGCTACGCTTTCACAAAAACTATGCCATCAAAAAAAAACTACATCCCAAATATCATGTACGGTTAACACAAAACTATATCCCAAAATGTATACGGGCTAGACATTATGCAAAATTATGTCATCAAACAAAAAGTAGATCTCAATCCTCATGTACGGTCCATCCTATGACGTTTACGATAGTAGACTTGATGCTCTGTACGTGTCGAAGTAGATTCCAAACTTTGTCCATCAAGAACTTGTAGCATGCGACCAATGGTTTCATACAGCATGTCAGGGTACATGACACACTCATCACGATCGAGCCTATGGACTGCAGCACCAACATTGAAAGCAGCATCATTACACCGCAAAAAAATTGATAAAAATCATACTTAGTGTTTGATTTATGGTGAACCACTTAAAAGTGAAAAAAGGTAATTCACAATTTGCTTACCCACTCAGGATCCATAGTAACATCATTCTCGGGACGTTGAACACGTGGATCAAACTGAGAGTGATGTGTAGGATTTTGAACAACCCGATGCGAAACACGAGCATACCACTCACGGTATCCCGTACACATTCAGATGGCCGCTGATGTACAAGCACACTACGAGCATTAATGGACAACATATTATTCTCCCATTGCGCCCATATCGTGTCATGGTATTGATACATGATTCTGTACTGTCTTGGTTTACTGTCTCGTGTAGCTCGAACAGGAGATAATGGTTCTGGTGGGATGGTTTGGACCCTACCAAACTGTCGCAAAACCCTATTGGGGTGATAGGGTTCAACAATATCAAAGCATTTCAAACATCCAGTATAATATGCAACCTCATGAAGTAGATGGTGTGTCCTACATAAACGGTATGGATCCCACTCGATCTACAAATAAGGAATGCATAATGTTAGCTAGGAATTTTTTTTTTTTTTATACAATATCACACTATTATAAAATGTCTAACCTCATTAGCATGTAACATGTCAAGTTGCTCTCGTAATGTCTGCAAGTGGTCTTCTGTAAAACCTCCATCTCTCCGCGGACTCCAACGACATACACGAGGTTGTTCATCAGAATAAGACAAATTTGGATGAGGCCTTCCTAAACGAAAATGCTCATAAATCCATGCTTCCAATAGCTTCAAGTAACCAGCAATCTGCTTAACACCAGCCCTACTAGCAAGTCCTAATTGTCTATACAGGAATGCCAAAGCTACAGCACCCCATGCATATGAGATAACAGCATCAATGTCAGTCAACATGTGTAGGTAAGCAACAGGTACTCGAGTCCCACTCTTGTCAGCGAAGAGGGTACAAGCTAATAAGTAGAGCAAGTAAGCTCTCGCTGCGTATTCTATGAAATTTGCATCATCTATATCGTTAACTTCGTGAAATCTAATTCGCAATCACTCTAGCTTCACGGATTGCCCACGAGATTGAACTAATTCTGCAAATGCATCATTTACTGGCACTCCCAAAGTGGCATTCACAAGTTCAGCAGCCTCGTATCTTGTTAACTTAAGACATGACAAAGCCATGCCAGTGACTGGAATGCCAAGTATGGTCCGCACATCATCCAATGTGACAGTCATCTCACCATCTGGCATGTGAAATGTATTTGTCTCTGGATGCCACCTTTCAATGAAGGCAGATATTGTCACTCTATTGTCATGCCGATATGTGTGATCAATAAGGACACTAAGACCAGACTGCTCAACCAAATGTCTCCACCTAACATTTTGGCAAGGACACAACAACAAATAAATAAATATTTTTATATGTATACATGAAAATAAGGCCAAACTTGATTGAAAACCAAGTTTATGATGTGCACATTTATACAACTAATGTATTGGCTCAATCCTCTAATAATAAGCAAGTTTGCTAACCCAACTAAATTAGCACCAAAAATTACAAATCCAATTAAATTAGAAGATCAAAACCACCAAAACTGTGTTGGGAATGTGTTATTCTTTGTTTATTCAAAAAAAATTATGATATAGATGATAGAGATACATATATAGACACATATATATGTCTGTCAATATAGAGAGAGAAAGAAGAGTTTTTCACTTACCTTGAGCAAATAAGAAGAATGAGTTTAATCGTCCATGCCGATAACACAGACCACAACGCCGTTCAAATCCCTCCCACCGTCCGAAACACTCGCCTTCTCTACGCCGGACCCATCGTCTTCCTTGCTGCTGCTTCTCTCTTTTTCCTCCAAAAGATAAGTGGTGTAAAGAGATGAAAGGGTTAATTTAGGGTTACTATTGGTGATATAATGGGGGTGTAATGAGAGTTATATTTTTTTTTAGTGGTGTAATGAGATGGAGGGTGTAAAGAGCTAAAAGAGTGGTGTAAGTAGAATCACCCTACCTCTTTACACCTTCCATATGAGATTTTTTTTTTCCCCAAATTTTATCCATGTGTGAAATTACCTTTAAGGACAAAACACTAAAATTAAATATATTTTATTATCTCCTTACACCCCTTGGTCTTCAATCCCTACTCCTCTTATTCCTTTCTCAATTTTTCTTCTCTCTTATGCATCTCTTTTTAAAAAGTGAGAATCATAGTATTTTTGATCATAGAAGAAAGCAATGGATGGAGAAAAGGTTGTGAAGAACCATAAAAAAAAGTGAAATGGTGAGTTTTTTTTATTTGTTTGGTAGATTTTTGTTTCGTTTTTCTAGACTATTCTTCGACTTTTGTTCGGTGTTTTGAAATCGAACAAAATGAAATAGTCCAGCATCACATTGCCGAACAAAAAATATGTCTGGTAACCAATAGCCAAATAAAATATACATTTCCGGTAACCTAAGGCCAATTTTTTTTAATTTGTTTGGCTATTTATTACCGTATATTTCTAGTTTCATTTTTTTTATATTTTTTATATTTTTGCTTGGAATGATTATACTTTTACTCATTGCAACAATGCAAGTACTGCATTATTAATGGACTCTAGTCGTGAAATCGTTACAAAAGAGGTTTGCTAAGTTTTCTTATGAAAACGATTTTTTCTTATTTTTAATCTGTACTGAGTTTTATTAATAATTTGACGTATTAATGCATTTATTATCTTTAGATTTTTAGTAGTCGTCAAGCATTAATTAAATGGGTTTCTAACATTGGGAAGAAGATTAGATTTGTCATTGTTATAAAAATATCAGATACGGGAGGTAATGGCAGAAAATCAAGACTTACATTTGAGCTGCATTCGGATGTAGCATACTTCGTGCAACTAAGAAATGGTTGATGACCTTACCTCTATCTTATCCTACTTTGAGCCTGGCTCTGGATTTAATCATTGGATGACTATGCCCGACATGGGCCATTTGATAGCATCATACTACCGAGTTGTTCTTTATCATTTATCTATGCAACAGTGTTTGACGTTTCTACCACTTAGATTAGTACCAATTGTAACACCTGATCGAAGAGATATCTGTATAGGATTTGTAAATGGAAACCATTTCATGCATGTATAAACTACCGAGCCTACTTAGATCATTGTCGTGTCTTATTTTGTAATTCTACTTATTGATGTCTTTGTTATAGGTTTATCTACAACCTAGTCATCTAGTACCTCCGATAGCAAATAATTGGATTCGTTTTCTTCATCTGTGTGCTAGTAGATGGAAGAAAACATATACTACCTGTATTCATTAATTTTGTATGCTTGTTAGCTTTGATGTAGTAATTACTGAAACTATCGATATAGACGAATTATGATAACATGTTTGATTGATAGATGCAAACAATGACAGATTTTATGCATGCTTTTATGGATGTTCATACACTTAATGTTTTTTTGAATATTTTTATGATACTTTTTATGTATGAATTTATGGATGCGTGTTTGATTTATGGATGTTTTTTATGGATGCTTGAAGCAAAAAGTAAATTTTTAACGTACAATGACATGTGGCTAGACAAATCTATTATAGTTTGGCATCATGACACTAGAGTAATCTAATTTGTATAGTAATGTATCACCGAACAGGCACTTCACAAGTGGCTTCGATTAATTTCTTGTTATCATCCAATGGAATGGCAACATATTGTTGGGGAAAAAAAAGTTTGTTTGGTGACATAGCACTTGATTAATTCAAATTCATTAGCATTGTATTACCAAACAGGCCTGACACAAATTTAAAAATCATTGTTTGGAAGAAAGCGACTCTGTAAATGTATAGCAATAAAATGCTAGAGAAAATCTAGTTTTTCCAACAACATAACATCAGAGGAAAGTAAATTGTTTAGCACTGTGTGACCGAACAGGTACTTCGCTATGGGCTCCACTCATTGTCTTCCCTACATTTTTCTCTTTCCCCTTGCTGCGTCTTTCTCTGTTCCCTTATTTTCCCTCCAAAAACTATCGGTGTAAAGAGATATAAGAGTTTTGAAGAGTTTTACTTTAGGATTAGTTTTGGTAATATAATAGGTGTAATGAGAATCATATATATATATATATATATATATTAATAATGTGATGAGATGGGGGACGTAAAGAGGTAAAATAGTGGTGTAAGTAGAATCACTTGCCTAATTTTGTAAAGGCTATTCTAAATCATTAAATATGGTCATTAATGTTTCATGCATATGAAACACATATTATTTAAATTGACAATATATTATTTGCATAAAGAAATTTCTCAAAATTTCTCAAAATGAAAATTCATAAAATCTTACTTAAGATAGACTAAAAGCATAAAATGGATTCATAATACCAATTAAAAAAATATGTTATAAAATTTGAATATGAAAACTTGATTAGTAATTTTGTATATTAAAAAGTAAGAAAAAAATAACTTTAAATAAAAAAAATTGTAACATAAAAATGTGGAAAAAATGGTCTCGTTTAGGTTTTTTGCATTGGGCCCAAATAAAATCCTTGTTTCAGCAATCCGAGGTATCCTCCTACATTGCATGTGCAGAATAACCAACACCTCTCGTGTTGACGTGTTGTTTTGATACCAATGAAGTATCAATGAAGTGTCTAATATTAGATCTAAGACACATAGTTCAATTGAACAAAGGCATTCGGTTGGATCACCATAAAATCTTATTACTATCATCTATAGTGTTATTGAAAATGATGAGGATGTAAAGGTAAGTGAAATATGAGGTTTTTGCTTCATGCCAGATATGGCTTTGGAGTTTAATTATCTCTGGTTTGTTCTTAATTAGTAAAAGTAAAATTTTTGAAAACAAACAAGATAACAAATTTGTGTTTTCATCAATGTTGCTTCATAAGGTTATATCATCTTTCGTTGCAATACTATCTTTATAAATAATTTTTTTTATTAATATGTGTCTTCAAAACACATGTTAAAAAATTTAAAAATATCATACATCTACATAAAAGTATGTCAAAAGACCTATTTTCTTTTATAAATCCAAAAAGATTTATCACATAAGCTCCCTCATAACAATCCCACTTTTTCTATTATTTTATTTTTTCATTTATTTCTCTATCAATATTGAGTGAATGACATTTTTCATATGTATAATTTAGTGTATCAATATTAATTACTCTTGTGTTAGAAGTACAAAAAGAATTATGACATGAGCTCCCCAACAACAACCCTAACAACCCTTTTCCTTCATTTATTTTTTAGTCTTGCTAATAAGCATTCTTAAGACACAAAAAGATCATGATAAACATTTTACCGAATTCAATATTTTTTATTAAAATCAAAACATGTTTTAGCACTTTCACATAATTACAATATTGAACAAAGTAATAATGCTATGTTTATTTGGATGGACATGATCATGGAATTGAACTAATAATCCAACAAATTGCATAATAAGATATTTAGCTAAGAAAATTATGGTGTTGAGAAAATTATGATTTGTCTATCCAGGCATAGTATCATTATAGAAGGGGATTATTGAAATCCAAAGAAGGGTGAAAGTGTAATTATGGGAAGTGGATTTGCCACCTCTAATTTGGAGAAGACATCTGGCAAGCGAGATGTCTCTCATGCCTTAGTTACCCACATATATATATATATATATATATATATAGGTGTGGTGTTGAATCATGAAGAAGAAAAAAATAAGGAAATGAATGAAACAAAAAGCAAGTGGAAAGGAGAAGAAAGAGAAAGCGAGTGAGTGGGAGAGCAAGGGTTGAGTGGATGATTGAGTGGAGGTCTGAGGGAATAACCAAGAGATCAATAGGTCCAATCTGTAGTATAAAGGTGAGTTATATTATACCTGGATTCACTATAATATATTTTACGTATGTTTTGAGTTATCATAATTTATTTTACGCAAATTATGTTTTATAAATTATATTTGTATTTTAATTATGTTATTTATTTTATGAACCTTATTTTATATACTAAGGAAAACCCATAAATATAACTGTTTATTAAATGTGTTTTTAGTAATTATTTTATAAGTGTCACCACGGAGGTCTCACGCCTTAGGGGACTTCAATAACCATTTGCTCTCTGATTAGTCACTTTATGACCCTCTGTCTGTCATGGATCCACTGACCCTCTGATTTTTGGTGTGGAGCAAAGTGCTGTACAGAGCTAAGTGCTACACTATTGTGGGAGCCACCTCTAGAGTTCGTACGAGCCACCTCTAGAGTTCGTACGAGCCACCTCTAGAGTCCATACATATGTTCTGTTCTGTACCGTTGGTTATGATTATTTTGCTTATATGATTTCTGTATTATATGTCAAATGATTTCTATATTATATATTCTGTATTTTAATATCGAACTCTGTTTAGCGCAATAATTACCCATGGTGATTTTTATACCCTCATGCTCTCAGTATAATATTTCTCACTCTGCTATGTGCTTATAGTTGTTAACCACTTTCAGGTGTCGAGGTCAGGATCATCTCGTGGGTAGGCACAACGCACTTTATAGACATAGTTCATCTCTGACAACGTAATTAAATAGAAGCTCCAATGTATATATATTTTTGTTATGAATTAATAAAGTTTTGGGTACCCTTTTATTTTACTCTGCTGCACTATTAATTTGTTATGACTTCAGTTATTATCTTGTCGCGACACCGAATCTCTGGGTACTGGGTTTGAGTCATGATAACACAGCATATTTAGTTTCTACAATTCTTATGTTATGAGTGGGATAATAGAATCTAAAACCCTTTGATCTCTAAGGATATCTAATGAAATAATAACTTATAGTTCTAGGGTCTAATTTCTTTATTTGTGAGTTGAAAATTTTTGCTTCAATAGGACAACTCCATACATGTAAATAATTCAAATTAGGTTTCCTATTAACCCACAACTCATAAGGAGTTACAAGCACAACTTTACTAAGAACCCCATTAAGAACATGTACAGCTGTTTTTAAAGCTTCACCCACAGGAAATCTGGTAAAGAAGAGTTACTCTTCATGCTTCTTATCATGTCCAAAAGAGTACGGTTTCGTTTCTCAGCTACACCATTTTGCTCAAGTGTACCGGGCATTGTGTAGTTAGCAACAATACCATTCTCAGCTAAAAATAAAGCAAAAACACTTGGATTTTGACCCGACTCAGTGAATCTACCATAATATTCACCACCTCTATCAGATCTTACACTTTTAATCCGTCTACCAAGTTGATTTTCAACTTCAGCTTTATAGAGTTTGAACATATTCAGTGCTTCTAATTTTTCACGAATAAGATACACATAAGTATACCTAGCAAAGTCATCAATAAAAGTAACAAAATATTTATGTCCAGAAATAGTTGGAACAGTAAAGGGACTACATATATCAATATGAATTCTGTCTAATAATTCAATAGTCCTGGTAGCACCATTTTTCTTTGTCTTTGTGTATTTTCCTTTAATGTAATTGTGATGACCTAAAAAAAAAAAAAAAAAAAATTTAATTTACATTACAGTCAATTCGGTGGAAGGCTGGGTGGAGGATATTTTTTTTTATTAGAGAAAGCAAAGTGGGGCATTGGAATATATCTTTTAGGTGTAAAGATAAAGAAAAGAAGAGGTGCTCAAGTGTGGTGTATATTTTATTTGAGAGAGAGAGAGAGATGGTATGCAGCAAGCATCTTTGAATCTGAAGCTAAAGAAACTCGAAACCCACCTCTCGATGGAGTGGTTTTGTCCAATTATTGAAGAGTAGATCGAAAACACTCCAATGGAGTTCCAAGCTGTCATCCTTATATCAGTAACTACACTAGGCTCCATTTCCCTTTGCAGCTCTATCATCAATCTCGTGAAATGGGTATATATTATGTTTCTTCGACCACCAAAGAATCTGAAATGAAGCTACGGCTCGTGGGCTGTAATCACAGGCTCGACCGATGGGATCGGAAAAGCCATAGTGATGGAGTTAGCATCGGAGGGACTCAACCTGGTGTTAGTCGGCCAAGACTCTCTCTCAAACTCGAATCCACTTCTTCAGAGATTCGTCGCAGAATTGGCGATCGAGTCTCAATCAGAACGATCGTGATCGACTTTGCGAAAGTCGGTGGGGAAGAGATTGAGAAGAGAATTGGAGAAGAGATCGAAGGATTGGATGTGGTGTTTTGATTAACAAGCCGGGTTGGCTTACCCTTTTACGAGGTTCTTTTTCATGAAGTTGATTTAAATTGGATGGAGAGTGTTGTTGGGGTGAATATTGTGGGTGCCACTTGGGTCACTAAGGCTGTGATTGCAGGTATGTTGAAGAAAAAGAAAGGTGCTATTATGAATGTTGGATCTGTATCGTCGGGTGCCGCTGTTTCATCGTACCCTCTGTACACCATTTATGCAGCCACTAAAGCGTCACGTGATGTATGTGCGTGGATGGAGGCAAAAGGATGACCTGGGCAGTGTATTGTAGCATGTGTGTATAATTGGAGTAAGTTGTGTGTATAATTGTTGTTGATTTATGGAAATATGAGTGGTGGTGGTTTTCCATCAAGGAGAGGCTGCCGCCACTGGCAGGGGTGGTTGACGGCGTTATTGGCGGCGGTGTTGTTGTCCGCTGGATCTACTCCGGTGTTGGCGAGGCTACAGAGCACTTCCTCAAATTCCATAGAAGTGACTCGGAGAACACTTATGGACAATGGACTCGGCCTTACACCTCAGATGGGATGGAATAGCTGGAACCACTTCCAATGTAACTTTGAAGAGAAACTAATTAAGCAAACAGCCGATGCAATGGTGTCAACGGGGCTGGCTGATTTGGGATACAAATATATAAATTTAGATGATTGTTGGGGTGAGCTCAATAGGAATTCTGAGGGGAATTTGGTTCCAAAAGCTTCAACATCTCCCCATGGAATTAAAGCTCTCGCAGATTATGTTCATAGCAAAGGCTTGAAGCTGGGAATACATTCTTGATGTCGGGTGATCTGTTGGTGTGGGCACTAGATATCTTGTTGACAAATTTCCTTCTGCTAAAATCACAGTGACAAACCGCTTGCGGCACTCAATCTTTTGAACCACATGAAGGAAGTAGGTTGCGATCCAAGTGTTCTTCACTTTACAACATTGATAGATGGGCTCCGCCGAGCAGGAAATTTGGATACCTGCAAGTAATTTTTTTTGATGAGATGATCATCAAGAGTCAGATGCCAAATGTATTTACCTACAATTCCATGATCCGTGGGCTTTGTATGGCTGGAAAATTTGAGGAGGCATGTTTAATGCTTAAGGAAATGGAATCCAGAGGCTGTAATCCAAATTTTTTTTGTGTATAGCACTCTAGTTAGTAATCTGCGTAATGCCGGAAAGCTTTCTGAAGCTCATGAAGTGATAAGTCATATGGTAAAAAAAAAAGGGGGCAGTACATCCATCTCATTTCAAGTTCAAAGGATACAGGAGATGCTGAATTGATAAGATCTCATTTACCAAAGTGTAGAAGTTGGTGAGAACAACGTGTTGACCGGTGGAGATTGAAATCCAACAAAGTCAAAATTTGGGATTTTTGCGTGTTTCCTCGTCAAATTTGAGGTAGGGATTTTCTTTGAGTTATATATATGTTTTTGCAAGATTTAAATGATTTTAGAAATCATCTTTTGATTTGTTTTGATCAAAAATGAATTTTTGATTCAAGTAGATAATTGATTTTTCGAAAGTGGGTTTACTTTCTTATTTCTAAAAATAGAAATTTAGGGTTTTTGAACTATGTTGATGAAAGAAAGATGTTTTTGGCGAGATCTTCTCAAATATTTGAAGATGAATGGCTTTTGATGAGAAAATCTAGAAGTTGGGAATTTTTAACAAAGATGTTGAAAATTTTTAGAATATGTTGTTAGATTTATTTTGTGTGCCAAAATAAATGATATTTGAAAATTGTGTATTTATTTGCATATAAATGATATTTTCATGGAATATGAGAATTGTTGAAATATTGGGCATTATTGTTTAAAAGTATTAATATAGTCTTGAGATGACTAAATTGTTAAGATTATTTGAACTGTAGGAATTATGTTATTCCTTTGATGAATTGAAATAAGAGTATTTATTCATCTTGTGAAATTGCATTTAAATGAGAATTTTGATCACAATGGGAATATTGTGTGGGAGTATTGAAAGTGAAAGAAATATTGCATTACATTTTTTAACATGATATTGGCATATCATTTCATTTCATTACATTGAACTTTGAAAGTTGATTTGAAAACTTGCATTGAGAAAGAATGTTGAGAAATGAGTTTTCATGAAATGGTTTTTGGGTAAATACGGTGGTAAGTCTTGACAGGTAGTGTGGATTATGGGTGTCGAGCCTTCCAACTTGTGACTGGTAAAAATGACGGAATGGGTGTCGAGCCTTCCAGCTTGTGACTGGTAAAAATGACGGAATGGGTGTCGAGCCTTCCAGCTTGTGACTGGTAAAAATGACGGAATAGGTGTCGAGCCTTCCAGCTTGTGACTGGTAAAAATGACAAAGAATGGGTGTCGAGCCCTCCAGATGATACTGGTAAAAATGACAAATTGGTAGTACTTGTATAGTCTACTTGCAGACACTGACCTAGGGATTACCAGAGTTGTATTTACCGCCCCTTGAACAAAATTGATAAATGTGGAACATTTGAAATTGCATGGCATCATTGAGCATGATGGTTTTTGAATAAATGAAGAAGTGTTCTTATTTTTTTCAAAAGAGCATGGCATGGCATGTGCATCCATTTTTTTTTTAGACTTGTATAAAATGTATATACTTTGTTAAGAATTTTCTACTGGGCTTTATGCTCACCCTATGGGATTTTTGTGCAGGAAATGATGTAGTGATTCCGCCTAACTGAGGTTGTGGAAGTATGTGAAGAGAGCATGGTGTGCTCGTTTGCTGTGACTCTGATTGTAAGCCAAGGGCTTTATATGTGTGGGTTTGAATAACCGTTTTGTGAAACCAGGCTAAGGCCTTGGAACTTGTAAACCCATGAGGGTATTTAATTGTTTTATGTTATTTTGATTTGAAGAAAATGTATCGTCATTTGGGCATGAAAAATTGGGGCGTTACAGTAATTCACACAAGTACTGAAATAAAAAAAAATCAAGTGAACTTAAAATTCCGTCTTTAATAAGACATTCCATCCTTTCTCTTGATATGTAGCCCAAGCGCTTATGCCACAACATGGATGAATTTTTATTCACTCGCTTTCTCTTTTTATTTATCAAGTCGTTTACATGAAAGGATAAAAAAGATTGTGCATAACTGGAATCTAAATTCAATGAATAAGGACTACCATATAAAGTACTAGAACCAATCATATGGGAATTATGTAATAAAGAGACTCCATTATTTCCAAACTTAAATTCATAACCATAGGAATCAAGTTGTGAAACAGAAATTAGGTTTAGTAAAAATAGGAACATAAACTGTGTTTACTAAATCTAAAATGAAACCAAAGTCTAAAATTAGACAGAGTGTGCCAATAACCTCAGCGTCCACTTCTATTCCATTCCCGACCATGATGGTTCATTCTCTTTTATTTACTTTCCAACTTGTAAGGTATCCTTGCATGAAATTTGTCATGTGAATACTGTAGCATTTGTGTCCTTTAAAGCTTTTGGGGAAGTATTTGAATCCTTTATTTTATTTTGGAAATTTTTAGTGTTGTTGTATCTTAGTTTTGGAGGAGTAAAAATTGATTTAAACTTGTTGGGATTGCTCGTTCATGCTTGTTTACGTTGAAAAGTTGTTTGGGAACTTAAAAATCTTGTTCTGGGGTCGACACCGGTCTTGGTGGTGTTGACACCTTCCTTTTGTTTTTGGCCTTAAGGGTCGACCCTTGTGTGTTGCTGAATTTGGAAGTTGCTTGCTGTTTTTTGGTGTCGACACCAGTCTGGGAAAGGTCGACACCTTGCCTGTTACACTCTTTGCTTTTCTGTCTGAAGGGTCGGCCCCTGTGCCCAAAAGGGCGACACCTGCCTATAATTTTCAACTTTTTGGGTTGGTTTGGGCCCTACTTTTTGGGGTTTTTTGACTTGTCCTTTTTATTTGACTTTACACTACTACAAATACAGATAAAGATCACACTTTTTTTTGTGTGATGCATGTTTTTTAATCACACCTTTTAAGTTTTATTAAGGTGTGGTCTTTGGGAGTGTGATTAAAATGGATCATTTTTAATCACACTTTTTAAGTGTCATTAAAAAATGCTTTCATCACATTTTTTAAGTGTGATTAATAATATTTAGATCACATCTTTTAAGTGTGATTAAAAATATTTAGATCACACCTTTTAAGTGTGATTAATAAAATTTAGATCACACCTTTTAAGTGTGATTAAAAACATTTAGATCACACATTTTAAGTGTGATTAAAAATATTTAGATCACATTTTAAACAGGGGATTGTAATTTGTAAAATGTGAGGGGTGTCAATGTAATTTACCCAATGAGGAAAAAATTGGTATTTAAAAAAATTAAATTGCTGAAGGGGGGAATCTGTAATGAAACTTTAAACCTCAGGGAGGGAGATGTAATTTCCAAAAGGTGAGAGGGGGAACTGTAATAAACATAAATCTCAGGGGGGTATCAATGTAATTTACACAAAAAAAATTAATTGGAAAAAAAATTAATTGAAAAAAAATTTTGCTTGTAAAATTTTTAAATTTCTGTTTAAAAACCAACGTAAACTTATTTTTTGAATTTACGTTTTTTCCTCAAATTTACAAACTGAGACAACTATTTATAAACCAAAAAAATTATCAAACAAGTTTTTATGACAGTTTTCAAAATTTTTGTAAATATAAATTGAAAACTGAAAATGAAATGATTAGCAAACAGGCTTTAGATGGTAAAAATATTATAAAATTAACAAATAATTAAATAAATTATCGACGTAAGAAATGACTTATCAAAAGATTCTTAGGCCATATATGGTTTGATTTTTAGAATTTTTTTTAAAAATTAAAAATTAATTTGGTTAAGAAATAAAAAATAAAAAATAAGTATCATTTAAGGGTAAAAAATAATTATCATTTTAACTTTTGGGCAGGTTATATACATACGTATAGCTATTTCAATTTAATTTGTAAAAAATTATTTCTAACCACTCGAAAGATAAAAATTATATAAAAATGATAATTATTTTTTATTTTTTATTTCTTAACCAAATTAATTTTTAATTTTTAAATTTTGTTTCTAAAAATCAAACCATACATAGCCTAAGAATCTTTTGATAAGTCATTTCTTATGTTGGTAACTTATTTAATTATCTGTTAATTTTACGACATTTTTACCATCGTTTTCAGTTTTCAATTTATGTTTACAAAAATTTAAAAAACTGTCATAAAAACTTGTTTGATAATTTTTTTGATTTATAAATGGTTGTCTCAGTTTGTAAATTTGAGGAAAAAACGTAAATTCAAAAAATGAGTTTATGTTGGTTTTTAAACAGAAATTTAAAAATTTTACTAACAAATTTTTTTTTCAATTAATTTTTTTTTAAATAAATTTTTTTCAATGAATTTTTTTTCCAGCTAATACTAACCAAGGGGGCAATTGGTAATGCTACTTTAAACCTTATGGAGGGGATTGTAATTTCTAAAATGTGAGCGGTGTCAATGTAATTTACCCAGTGAGGGCAAGATTAGTATTTAAAAAAATTAAATTGCAAAAAGGGAAAATCTCTGATGAAACTTTAAACCTTAGGGGGGAGATATAATTTCCAAAAGGTGAGGCAGGGAACTGTAATAAACATAAACCTCAGGGGTGTTAGTGTAATTTACCTAAAAAAATTAATTGAAAAAAAAATTATTTGAAAAAAAATTAATTGAGAAAAAAATTAATTGAAAAAAAATTTTGCTAGTAAAATTTTTAAATTTCTATTTAAAAACCAACGTAAACTTATTTTTTAAATTTACGTTTTTTCCTCAAATTTACAAACTGAGACAACCATTTATAAACCAAAAAAATTATCAAACAAGTTTTTATGACAGTTTTTTAAATTTTTGTAAATATAAATTGAAAACTGAAAATGAAATGGTTAGCAAACAGGCTTTAGATGGTAAAAATGTTGTAAAATTAACAAATAATTAAATAAGTTACCAACGTAAGAAATGACTTATCAAAAGATTCTTAGACCATATATGGTTTGATTTTTAGAATTTTTTTTAAAAAATTAAAAATTAATTTGGTTAAGAAATAAAAAAATAATAATAATTGTCATTTAAGGGTAAAAAATAATTATCATTTTAACTTTTGAGCAGGTTATATACATATGTATAGCTGTTTCAATTTAATTTGTAAAAAATTATTTCTAACCACTCGAAAGATAAAAATTATATAAAAAATGATAATTATTTTTTATTTTTTATTTCTTAACCAAATTAATTTTTAATTTTTAATTTTTTTTCTAAAAATCAAACCATACATAGCCTAAGAATCTTTTGATAAGTCATTTCTTATGTTGGTAACTTATTTAATTATTTGTTAATTTTATGACATTTTTACTATCTGAAGCCTATTTGGTAACCATTTCGTTTTCAGTTTTCAATTTATATTTACAAAAGTTTAAAAACTGTTATAAAAACTTATTTGATAATTTTGTTGATTAATAAATGGTTGTCTCAATTTGTAAATTTGAGAAAAAAACGTAAATTCAAAAAAAAAGTTTATGTTGGTTTTTAAATAGAAATTTACAAATTTTACTAACAATTTTTTTTTCAATTTATTTTTCTTTTCAATTAATTTTTTTTCAAATAATTTTTTTTGCAATTATTTTTTTTTCAATGAATTTTTTTTTCCAACTAATACTAATCGAGGGGGCAATTGGTAATGCTACTTTAAACCTTAGGGAGGGGATTGTAATTTCTAAAATGTAAGGGGTGTCAATGTAATTTACCCAATGAGGGCAAAATTAGTATTTAAAAAAAATTAAATTGTTGAGGGGGGGAATCTGTAATGAAACTTTAAACCTCAGGGAGGGAGATGTAATTTCCAAAACGTGAGGAGAGAACTGTAATAAACATAAACCTCAGGGGGTGTCAGTTTAATTTACCCTATATATATATAATCACACTTTAATTAGAAGTCTGATTAATATATATATATATATATATATAATCACACTTAATTAGAAAGTGACATAAAAAATAAATATTATCACACTCAATCAGATTAAGTGTGATTAAAAATTTGGGAATTGTATATTTTATATAAAAATCAATTTGAAATATTTTATACAATCACACCTATTTAGGAAGTGTGATTAAAAAGTAGTAATGTAGATATAATCACATTTTAATTACATTGTGTGATTAAAAAATATATAAATAATCACACTTTAATTAGAATGTGTGATTAAAAAATATATAAATAATCACACTTATTTAAAAAGTGTGATTAAAAAGTAATAATGTATATATAATCACACTTTAATTAGAATGTGTGATTAAAATATATATATATAATCACACTCATTTAAAAAGTATGATTAAAAAGTAGTAGTGTATATATAATCACACTTCAATTAGAATGTGTGATTAAAAAATATATAAATAATCACACTTTAATTAGAATGTGTGATTAAAAATATATAAATAATCACACTTATTTAAAAAGTGTGATTAAAAAGTAATAGTATATATATAATCACACTTTAATTAGAATGTGTGATTAAAAATATATATAAATAATCACACTTTAATTAGAATGTGTAATTAAAAAATATATATATATATATATATAATCACATTCATTTAAAAAGTGTGATTAAAAAGTAGTAGTGTATATATAATCACATTTTAATTAGAAGGTGTGATTAAAAAATATATAAATAATCACACTTTAATTAGAATGTGTGATTAAAAATATATATATATATATATAATCACACTTATTTAAAAAGTGTGATTAAAAAGTAATAGTGTATATGTAATCACACTTTAATGAGAAGGTGTGATTAAAAAAATGTATATATAATCACATTTAATTGAAAAGTGACATAAAATATAAATATTATCACACTCAATCAAATTAAGTGTGATTAAAATATCAATCTAATTTTTTTTATCACACTTTCAATAAAAGTGAGATATTTTTTTTTTGTCAAAGTGTGATCTTTAACTATTTTTGTAGTAGTGTTAGGGCAATTCTCTACTACTATAAATAGACCCAAATCACTTTCCTCTCATTGTTTTTCCTTCTCTTTTCCTCTCAAACCGTGATTTCTCTCTTCTCTCTTTAAAACTTGACTTTTCGCACCTAGATCTCTAAATCTACTCACCTAGAGTGATCTTTTTACCATGGTCCTTTGAGATTAAGTGTAAATCTTGTTAAGAACTTCGTTTTGATCCAAGTAGAAGTTGGTTTTGACACCTTTGGAATTTCAACCTTGTTTTGCTCATCTTCTCTTCTAAGCTTGAGGTAGGGATTTTCTTTGAGTTATATATATGTTTTTGCAAGATCTAGATGATTTTAGAAATCATCTTTTGATTAGTTTTGAAAATTGATTGTTTATTCAAGAAGATGAGTGATTTTGAAAGTGGGTTTACTTCATTTTCCTTTGAAAATAGAAATTGAGGGTTTTTAAACTATATTGATGAAAGAAAGATATTTTTGATGAGATCTTCTCAAATATTTAAAGATGAATGATTTTTGGTGAGAAAACCTAGAAATTGGGAATTTTTAAGAAAAATGTTGAAAATCTTTAGAATAAGTTGTTATATTTATTTTGTGTGCCAAAATATATGATGTTTGAAAAGTGTTTATTTATTACATATAAATGATGTTTTTCCATGAAATAAGAGAATTGTTGAAGTTTTAGAAATTGTTGTTTAAAAGTGTTGATATAGTCTTGAAATAACTAAGTTGTTAGAAATGTTTGAAATGTGGGAATTATGTTATCCCTTGGATGAATTGAAATAAAAATAAAAGTATTTATCTATCTTTTGAAATTGCATTGAAATGAGAAATGAGAATTTTGATCACAATGGAAATATTGTGTGGGAGCATTGAAAGTAGAAGAAATATTGCATTGTATTATTAATCATTGCATTGGCATATCAATTCATTTGATAATGAAGAGTTTTGACATTTGATTTGAAAACTTTGCATTTAGAAACGAATGTTGAGAAACAAGTTTTCATGAAATGGTTTTGGGGTAAATATGGTGATAAGTCTTGAAAGGTGGTGTAGAGGATAGGTGTCGAGCCTTCCAATTAATACTGGTAAAAATGACAGATTATAGGTGTCGAGCCTTCCAGTTAATACTGGTAAAAATGACAAATTCGTAGTACTTATATAGTCTACTTGCAGACACAAACCTAGAGATTTACAGAGTTATATTTACCGCCCCTTGAATAAAATTGATAAATGTTGAACAGTTGAAATTGTATGACATCATTGAGCATGATCGTTTCCAAAAGATGAAGACGTGTTTTATTTTCAAAAGGGCATGGCATGTCATGTGCATTCATCTCTTGAGAGTTGTATAAAATGTATATACTTTGTTAAGGATTTCCTACTGGGCTTTATGCTCACCCTACGAGATTTTTGTGCAGGAAAATATGTGGTGATTCCGCCTAACTGGAAGCGTGGAAGTGTATGTGTTGGGAGTACAATGCTCTCATTTTGCGTGACTCTATTTTGTAAGCTAAGGACTATATTTGTGTGGGTTTGAATAACAGTTATGTGTAACCGGGTTTAAGCCTTGGAAACTTGTAAATCTTTTGGGATATTTATTTGTTTATTTACTTGTTGCTGGATTAACTGTATTATCGCATGAAGACTATTCACATTATGTAATGCAAGTATGAGGATTTATTATTAGTTTTAGTTTAATAGGGCCATGATTATTGTATTACCATTTGGGCATGAAAAATTGGGGCGTTATAAATACTTGCACCAGTGTCAATCCACTAAGAATTTGGTGGAACATCTACCAAAAGGGGTTCATAAGACATAAAGCATTGAGTGTCACCAACCAAACTTTAAACCTGGACAGTCTTTTCTTATGTGACCTTTCTTTTGACAGAAATGGCATCAAATCCTATTTTCTTCATTACCCTTGTGAGTTTCGTCATTTGCATTCTTCTTCTTTTTACTTTTGCCTTTCTTGAAAATCTTTTTGGTTGGACCCAAGGTGGTAAGGCGAGCCATATCAGGCTTTTCAACTTTAAGCCTCTCTTCTTCTTGAACACACATGGTAATTAACTCGCTCATCTTCCACTTATCTTTTTGTGTATTATAATTGATCTTGAAAGGACCAAATTGCGCAGGAAGAGAAGTTGTCACGCCCCACTTTTTATTACTTGGATTACTATTACCAAACCTTCATTATACATTCAATTTCTGAGTTAGCATACAGAAGCTCATTATATTCTCAAGGAATAAATCAATAGAATTCTCTCAGTCGGATGAAAATGAATACAACATGAATAATACAATTGAAGAAGTTGCCCGTAGGCTTACATCATTTAAAAATCAAAAGGAAGGGTGTAACCCTTTTTCATTAATGGCATTTTGCCTACACATAGAGAGGCCCCGTGGCCAACAAATAAAGAAGGTCCGAAATCTTGTAGCACATCCTGACAATCACCTGAAAAAGGTTCAACAACGTGGGGTAAACATATAGTCCAGTAGGGATCTCAACATGATCCTCAACAATAACAACTTACAGATAGCTACGATCATGAATGCTAGTCTCATACCATATAAATAATGTGACATTTCATAACCAAAGTATGCATATATACGTACTATTCTCAAAATCATTCAGTTATTTAACAACACCAATTTCCACGTTTACTAACCTTTTTCCCAATGAACACATCTTACCCATTTCCATGTTTTCACTTGTGACAAAATACCCATAATACCCACTTTACTTTTGAAAACACGTTCACCAAAACCAATGCTCTCATATATTTAACAATTCAAAATAAAAACCCAAGTTTGACACCACACATTCATTGCATCTCAACCTTACATACAAGTTAAAAAGAATTTATCAATAATTCACTGTTGGTAGGCAACTCCCTCAACCACTCTCAATACATCCAAATATACATGAACACATCTACTCTACTCATAAGACCATTCAACCTCGCCGAATCATGATCATCACAACACATAATACACATAACCAAGTAAGACAACAATAATAACAAATGTCCCCTCTACTTGCCTCAAGCACAGTAAGCCAATGGTTTCACCTCTCAACAACAACAACATGCCAATTTACCAGACACCAGCTGGAAGGGAATGGTACCTCTGCTCCATTTTACCAGGCGCTAGCTGGAAGGGAATGGTACCTCTGATTCTTAGCGTAGCCAATTTTCCAGGCGTTAGCTGGAAGGTAATGGTACCTCTGATTCTCAGCGCATTACACCCCTTTGGATCATCACAACATGATAAAGTACAACCAATAAATGCAATGCATACATGCAACCACAACAGAGTGCAACCAACTCAAGCGTAAAGCGTACACGCAACCATTCAACACAACAATGTCATCCTCCACCGATGACCAAAGACAAAACCTCTAAGGGCTTGTTTGGTTTGTTTTTGGGAGAGTTGTTTTTGAAAAAAAATTTGGGGAGAGAGTTTAGAAATTTTTTTAGTTTGTTTGGTTGTATATTTTGGGATAGTTGTTTTTTTGGGAGTTTGGGATGATTTGATATTTTGGGAGAATTTGAGTAGATGTGTGTGAGAGAAAAAGTGATTGAGAAGGAGAGAGGAGAGAGAAAAAGTGATTGATTGATGTGTAAGAGAGAGAAAGTGATTTTGAAATTTTTTTGAGAAAAACTCAAACCAAACAATTTTTTAGAAATTTTTTTCTAAAACTCATCTCCCAAATACAAACCAAACATACCCTAAGTGTTTGTATTTCAACGCATGTGTTTTGCAATTCAATTCTCATGAGGTTTTAAGTCCAACAATCAACAACAAGGAAGTAAAGCATTAGTGATCCAAACTCAAGTAAATCTCCGGAACTCATATTATGTTAACGTCTCATTCCTTCCATTACAAAACCAATTACCTTTTTCTTCTACAATAACATTCTCCACCTCATGCCTTAATCCAATTTTACTTCATTTCACAACAATATGACCAATTCACTTTCCATCATTTTAAATAGGAGATTTCTATCATGGCGGCAAGTTATAATTCACATCATTTCCATTTGTTGGTAATGTAATTCATTAATAATCTAATTTCACAATTATATCCCCTTTTTATAGTTAACTATTTATTAATTTATTGCATTTAAACACAGTCGATCTAACACCAAAATAATATCCAAATCGTAAGATCCAATTAAATCTTAGATCAATTTCCAACACATTAACCTCATTTCATAAATTCATAACATAATTATTTCACAAATTCCATCCCTTTTTATCCATTAGACATTACTACAAAAATTTAGGGCTTTGACTCTCTACTCATGAATATATTAAACCACACCCCAAATTTAACCCAACATCCCCCACTTCATGAAGTTTCAGTCTCTACACCCAAATCTTATACCCTCTAACATGATTTTCGAAAATGAATCCATACCACATGGTTTTTATGCAATAAAAACATACCACATGTCTATCTATAGTAGAGGTATTGAAAAGAATCAAAGATATCCCTACCTCAAGAGAGAAGAGGAGAGAGAGCCCAAAATCGACCTCGCCGAAATACGATCTCCACCGGTCAAGACGAAGCCCTCGACACGCTCATCATTTTGGTGTAAGAGACTAGTATCAAAATCTCTACGGATTTCTTGAGATCAAAGAAGATGTAATGTGTGGGGATACATTTTCTGAGCACCAACACGTGGCCAAGGTGACGCCGACGTGTCAGCCGAGGTGCCACATGTCCTGGTCATGATGCCGAGATGATCTCGGCTAGGCCAAGGTTATCTGCGAGAATACCGGAATCCGAGATAAGCAGATAAGGGACAAGAGTCCTAAAATGGGAGAAGACTTCAGTTTGGGTAAAGATAAGACTCTTAGAGAGTTTATCCTAATCCTACTGGGAGTCCAAGTTAGCAGTAATCCTAAGTCCATTAGAGTTAGGCTTCTATTTGAGACTAGGATTATGTTGGCTATAAAAGGGAGGCACCCCCATGGGTCTAAGGTATGGCTTTTGATATTCTGTCTAGTAAGATCTAAGCACTATTGGTTATCTTTAAGAGATACGGAGTACTGACTTGATCGTCGGAGTACCCCCGGGTGGACGAGCCACCGCCGGAGACTCTTCTTTCTGTTGCAGGTCAGACAGGTGCCATCTATTCTGCCGGTGTTCTCCAGTTGAGTACTAAGTTGGCAGTGTGGTCAGAAATTGACACACACATAATGTTTTGTGGGTTTGGGTAGAGAGAGATGAGAGGAAATGAGAGAAAACATTGTAGAGAGAGAGTGATATAATCTGAAAATGACAGCAAAAGCGACAAAATATCAAAATATAGCTGAAAGCGTGAAATTCAGAGCAAAAACACGCTCTGCCGCACGTGCGGCGCACCTCCTCGCACGTGCAAAGCGGCCCTCCCGCACGTGCGGCTCTCACCCTTACACGTGCGGTTCTTCCCGCACCTCACTCGTGCACCTGCCTTTTAGGTAGTGTGCACACTGCACTTCCTCCCAACCTCCCGTACGTGCGGCCTGATCCCCCGTACGTGCGGCCTTGGCCCTTCCAGCCCGGAAAAACTCTGGCTTCCTCCCCGGCACTCCGGAGTCGACCTCACACCCTCCAGGACACGCGCAAATTCAGAAAATGCAACAATGCAACCGAAAATATCTATAGAAATAATTCTCAGGAACAACGAACACCACTGACGGCAGGAGCACACTTGAAACCCGACTTCGAACGAAGGCAATACCGACACAACTCTAGAGAATAAGGTTAAATACGAACCAGTCATCACAGAAGTCATAATGAAATGAACAAGACAACCTTCAGAAATTTCCATGTCCATTCCCTTTAATTGAGTGGCCATGTCGTTCATCTTGAAGATATGTTCACGAACACCACTCAAACCATCATATTTCATTGTCATAATTTTAATCATGAGAGTACTAGCAAGGGATTTGGAAGTTCCAATAAATTGTTCTTTAATAGATTTCATATAGCCCACTACACTTCAGAAGCAGGGATTGCTCCTTGAATTGCAGGTGTAATTGAGCCTTTCATAATCATTAGACTTAAGCGATTAGAGCGTTCCCATTTTTCATATAAAGTCGTGTGTTCCTTAGAACTTGTATCATTAGGCTTTGTAGGTGCTAGCTTTCTTAATGCATAGTCTAAATCCATAATTCCCAAAACAATTCTAATTTGTTCCTTCCATTTCTTAAAATTAGTTCCCCTCAAAACTTCAATACCAGACAAGTAACTATTAATTACAGTATGATTTAATGCTGCAAACACATAATATCCATTACATAACTTAATATAATCAAGAAAACTACTTTTCACATGTCATGAATAAAAAATAATACCACAAGTAAAATATATCTAACTAGAAAACATAATTAGTTAGATACAAAATCAAGCTATCCTTCCATTGGGCCGAATAACAATATATTTTAACAATTTCATAAAAGTAAATGAGATGACTAATAAAAATAAACAATATAAAATAAAATAAAATAATCATTAAGACCGTAACAAGTTTATCACCGTTGGGCAGAAAAACTCAATGTCTTATATTATTTTATTAACTAAAGCACGTGAGAAGTTTAACCGTTGGGCAAAAAAACTCATTGCTATATTTATTATACTAATTATCTCGGTTGTTCAAACATACATAGTGTTGAACCTCTGTTGGGCTGATCAATAATGTTTCAACTCATAAGGTGTATAACAAAACATTATAAGTGAATGAGGCATTATCTTAATTACCACTTGTTCAATAATTTACAATTTTTTTAAAAAATTTTAATATCAATATAATAAAAGATTGACCAAAAACAAAGATAAAATTGGACAAGTGTAAATCAAGGCTATACACTGGTTATACAAAACATCATCATAAAATGAAATTCATACTTATACGTTTCATGCATCGGAATTGAGAACCAAGCTCTAAAACCAATTGATAGAAAACTTTACGGAACATAAACTAAAAACCGTTAAGGATTCAATTCTATACATGAAAACTATATAAATTTCTACTATACAAAATAAGTGTATACGTACTTTGATCCATGATAGTATAAAAACCTCTTTTGAGAAAGGGAAACCTTGAATAGAAGACCTTGATCTTCAAGTTCTTTATTTGTCTAAGATCTTCAAACCACTTCTCTCTCTCTAGGTGATGGGAGCCTTCTTGTGGTGACAACTTAAGTTTTGTGTTAGAGTATGGTTTAGGGCCTTACACTATTTATACTAGTAATCTTCCCATCAAAGAATCCATTCATTCAATGAACCTCATTAGATAGATTAATATATCTTCTACATTCATAATAGATACATAATGCATTTGTAAGATTCATTCATAATGAATCTATCATATTCAATGCATTGACACTATCTCCATTAGTCTTCAACGCATTCATCAATGATTAGTCACCATCTAATTGATGTACATGTATCTTGCTTACTGAGATGAATCTAGTATAATCATGTATAAGCCACATTAAGCCATATTCAGGAAAAATTCTTACAATATGTATATATATAAACTGGCTATATAGAGAATAATAGAATATGGAGGGGTGAGATTGGAAAGAATCAAAGTCGATGGTGATAAAAGAGGAGATTGCTGGCGGAGATGTGTGAGAGTGAGACAAGCGGTGAGGTGGTCGCAGCGACGACCTCCTCTTCGATCGGGAAATAAAGAAAGAGAGGAGGAAGAGATAAAAGAGTGAGAGAGATGAAGGTTTGGTTTGGTTCTTTCCACCGTGTATACCGTATATAATATACATATATACCTTGGTAGTTTGGTTATTTTGTTGGAGTATGTCTTTATAGATAAAGTATGTTAGAGGGTGGGCCTTTAGATAAAAAAAAGGTTTTAAATTGGATTTATAGACCAAGTGCCTTTATGTAAATTATTTCTTTTGACGTTATTAATGATTTTATAAAAAAAAAATGCAAATAGTCTAATTTTTACAAATAAATTAATTTAGCTGCACTAAAAAAAAAAAAAACTAAAATTTATGTGCAATTCAGGCAACTCGAACAATTCGAGTTTAACTCGAGTTGGACTTGGGCAGACAATCTCGGATCACAATTTGGGCTTGGGCAGCTCTCAGTACAACTCGGGTTGGATTTTGACAATCTTTCAACCCGTTTGAGTTGCATCCCTACATATCATTGTGGAGATTTTTTTGGCTAGTGATTCTATTTACACCACTAGTTTATCTCTTTACACCCTCCATATAAGATGTTCGTTTGTTTGCTTGTTTGTTTGTTTTTTTTCTAATTTTAACCATGTGTGAAATTACTTTTAAGGATAAAATACTAAAATTAAATATATTTTATTATCTCCTTACACCCATTATTCTTCAATCCCTACTGCTTTTCTTCCCTTTCTTAGTTTCTTTTGTTTGTTACATATCTCTTTTCAAAAAGTGAGAATCCATCACTGTGTTTGGTTTTAATTTTCTGAAAATTGAATTTTTTATTTTTCGTATTTTTTTTTATTTTTGGTGAATATTTTTAAAATTTTAAGCAATTTTTTTTTTTACTTTTTAGATGCACCTTAATTAAATGTATCTAAAAAGTAAAATATCTGTAAAAAAATATTTTAAAAAAATCAATAAACAAGAATACGAAAAATATTCTGAATTTTCATATTATTTTTGTATTTTTGGTATTTAGTGATTTTTTTAAAGATTTTTTTCAAAAGTATTATGCCTTTTAAGTGTATTTATGTTAAGTGTATCTAAAAATTTTAAAAAATTACTTAAAATATTAAAAAAATTCAGTAAAAACAAAAAAATATGGAAAACCAAAAAAAATTAATTTTCTAGAAAGTGAATCGTGAGTTATGAAACCAAACAAGTTGAGTGAAATGGATGAAGAAACGGTGGTGAAGAACAATAAAAAAGGTGAAATAGTAAGTTTATTTTATTTTATTTTATTTGTTTAGTAGGTTTTCGTTTCGTTTTTTGAGAGAGTTCTTTGGCTTTTGTTCAGTGTGACAAAATCAAACAAAATAAAATCGGATTCACATTGCTGAACAAAAAATATATGTTCAGTAACCAACTACCAAATAAAAGATATATTTCCAGTAATCCAAGGCCAAACGTTTTTTATTTATTTGGTTACTCATTATTGTGCATTTCTAGTTTCATTTTTTTTTATTTATATTTTTTGTTTTTTTGTTCGGAAGGATTATGCTTCTATTCATTGCAACAATGCAAGTATAATCATCTGGTTGCTGAACATCTTGAAGGGCATTCATTTGCTGGTAGATTATCTGAGGAGGAAACATCCTTGTTAGTTGATATGTCAAAGAGTATGATGCGACTAAAAGAGATATTGATTACATTGAAACGAAGGGTTGTTTTAATGCGACAAACAATGAAGACAATTTACGATGCACGTAAAGTGACAGGTGGCTGGACAAATTTATTTTAGTTCGGCAACATGACATTAGAGTAATCTAATTTGTATAGCAATATATCACCGAACATGCACTTCACAAATGAGTTCTAACTAATTTATTGTTAAAATAAAGTACAATCATCTAATTGAACGGCAACAAAATGGCTAGAAAATAATTAGTTTGTTTGGTAATACGGAACTAGAATAATTCAAATTCTTTAGCATTGTATTACCAAAAACTATTGATGTAAAGAAATAAAACTAAAGGGCTTTGAAGAGTTTTTAGTTTAGGGTTAGTTTTGATAGTATATGACCATCTCCAATCCAACACCTTTGCTTTCATCAAATTTAAATTTGATGAAAAAGTAACTTTTTGTTGCTCCAATGGTTTAATCAAACAAATATCAAATCTAAGATATGTTACAATTTTCATCAAATTGAGGATAGTGTTGGTTTTCACTAATTTACTGTTCAGAGTTGTTGGAGTTGTAGATGGTACAACACCACCGGACGACCACTTCTGTGAAAAATTGCCCATGACATATTTCAAATTTTAGTGAAAATTATACTAGCCAGTCGACCGGCCAAACATCTGCCTGGTCGATTGGTGATTTGATGACAGTCCATTGGAGCGCGTGATATCAGATGAGGGTTTTACTCAATTTTATAGTCGAATTTGGAGGAAAAAAAAAAGATACAAGGTTGGAGATGCTCTAATGGGTGTAATGAGAATCACTTTTTTTTAGTGATGTAATATAACGGTTTCGGTTTAGACCCGACCTTTTTCATACTCTTAGATTCGGGATTCTGCACCTTTAATTATTGTTCATGCCCTTTATCATCTTGTTGCTAGTTGAGTTAAGTTGTTGATTGTGTTTGAAACAGGTTGGGAGTTTGTTTTTTTTTTAAAGTTGTTGTCTGTTTCGGTTTGGGTTCGCTCGAGCGATGCTTTGGTCGCTTGAGTGGTCTTTGAGATCCCTTAATATTTTTGCAAACCTGTAAAATTTCTGGGAAGAGGTAATTTTCACTCGAGCGGTCTTTTGCAGGTCTGAACTTCTTGGAGGGGATCATTGTGCGCTCGAGCAATGTTTTTGATTGCTGGAGTGGTGTCACTTATTGTGTTTGACGCTTAAGCGGTGGTTTGGTAGCTCAAGAGATCTATGCATACATCAATTTGGGAAAAAGGAATTTTTGTCACTTTTTCACTCTTTCTCTCTCTCTCTCTCTCTCTCTAAAACACTTTAAACCCTAATTTCTTCATTCTTTCCCTCTAGTTCTTGCCTTAAAACCCTAAATACTCCCTAATTCATTGATTTCTACACCATAGTTCATTGGAGAAAAAAGTAGAGCTCGTTGAAAGCTTTATTTTAGTCTGAAAGGATCTTGTTTTCAGTCTTGTCAAACTTTTACTCTTACTCCCTTCCTCTACTATTCTTAAGGTAGGGATTCCTTCAACCTTGGTATAATTCTTAGCTTAGTTATTTGCTCTTTGAAAATGTTTAGTTATTTGAGGACTTTGGGTTAAACCTAGGATTTGATTTTGAAATGTAAAATAGGGGTTTTTCAAATAAATTTTGGAAAAAGGTTGCGGGAGTGTATACAATGTTGGGTTGTGTTGAAATGTTGGAATTTCCTTACTTAAAAGTGATTTTGAAAGTAAATGAGGTTTTGTTTGAAAATCATTAATGTTTGATTTACAAAAAAAAAAGGGAAAGGATGTTGGGTTTAAAAAGATAAAAGGAATGTATCTATTAATGATGAAAGTGAATCTAGATATGTATTATCACTCCTATTTTGAAAATTTTGAGATTGTCTCTGTTTTTGAAAATTATCTGTTGAATAAAAATATTATTTTAGGCTATCAGTAAAAGATAGTTTTGATTATTGTATAAATTACATGAGGATTAGATCAATTGAAATTAATTACTCATACATTTCGCATTGAGCATTGTTTCATAATTAAACATTGAAAATATATTATTTTGAAAAAAATGGGTATATACCTTGGGGAATCTGGTTATGGGATGTGGTTATGATTATTATGTTGGCTTGTGTGTTCTTGGTGAAAGTCTAGAAACCCGCGCGATTGGGTGTTGATCCTTCCGATTAGTATCGGTAAAATTACTTTGGTAGTGTTTGTATAGCCTACTAGCAGACACATACCTAGAGATTCCTAGTGTTTTGTATTCACTACCATGTTTTCTAATATAAAAGTATATTTTTTCTCGAATTGAGATATAATATTGGCATTGCATTATTTTGAGATGGAAAAGTATAATGCTTGGTAAATGGCACGCATATGTATTCATCTTATGGCTTTGTTAAGTTTCATACATTGTGTTTGAATATCTCTACTGGGCTTTAACTCATCCTTCGTGGAAAATAACTTTCAGGTACTAATGATATGCCTTCACCAAAGACATAGCTTAGGAGGACTTGGAGCCAATAACTTTTTTTTGTTTATTTGTGTATTTTTGTAATTATTTTTGTACAAGTCTTAGGCTTTATTTATATTGAGTTGAACTCACTTTTATCGTTTCCAAGCATTGACTTGGAAAGATATAGCCATTAGGGCATGAATTTACCTGTATCTCCTCTTATTTCAATTTCATTTACGCATATCATATGCTATAAATTCAGGATTTAAGATTTATAAATGTATATACACATATGTCATTTTTTGTACAGTAAATGAATATAAATGAAAGGTTAACATTTCTCAAGATTGTGGTTTCTATTGAATATCATGAGATGGGTCGTCATTATTATTTTTGGGCGTTACATGTAATGAGATAGAAGATGTAAAAAGATAAGGTGTAAAAAGATAAGCTCATGTGTAAATAAAATCACTATTTTTGGGTCTCAAACATTTTTTCCACTATTAATTAGGTGGTATTTATAAAACTGAAAATTGAAAATTGAAAACTAAAAATTAAGTATTGAAAATTGAATACTGAATTTTTTAAGTTGAAAACCTGATTGATAAAAATTTAAGTGCTGAATTAAAAATAAATTATTTGATATGTGTAGGATAAACTTTAAAATGCATTATTTTTAAATTGTGTATTTTAATTTTTATATTATAACGACGGTAATGGTGGTGGTGGAGGAGTAGTATAGTGGTGGTAGTAGTGGTGATAGTGGAAGTGGTAGTTGTAGTGGTAGTGGTGGCGGTGGCGTGGTGGTGATAGCGATGATAGTAGTAGTAAATGATGGTGATATTCATGACAATAATAACAATGGCGATGAACGTGATGATAATAGTAGTGGTAGTGATGGTGGTGGCGATGGTGGTAGTAATAGTGGCAACGGTGTCATAGTTGTGGTGGTAGTGATAGTGGTAGTGATGGTAATGGTAATAGTGGTGACGGTGACGGTGACGGTGATGATAGTGATAGTAGTGGCATAGTGGTGATAATAATGATAGTGGTAGCGATGGTGGTGGTAGTGGTAACGGTAGCGATAGTGATGGCGGTGGCAGTGGCATGGTGATAGTAGTAGTGGCAGTGACATGATGGTTGTGGTGGTGGTAATAGTAGTGACGATAGCGATAGTAAATTTATAATAATATATATCGATATTTATATTTAATATTTATAAATTTAATTAAAATTAAATAAATTTTATATAACTTACATTTTGTTTTAAATTTTAACTTATATTTAAAAAAATACTTAATTTTTTAAATAATATCAATTATAATTATCAAACATGCTAAATTGATATAATTATCAAACATGCTAAATTGATTACCATTAATCAATTCAATTTTATATTTTAGGTCAGAGGGTGCATATGGTTGGTTAAAGCACGACCTATCTGTTCTCTCCACCGTCTCTTTTTTCCCTCCAAAAACCATGAGGAGCACCAGCAGCAGTCGACTGATTGCTTCACCACTCATTCTTCAACCCATCACATCTCCAAAACACAAACCCTCCAAGCCCATTTTCCTCACAACTACCACTCCCAAAACCCTAACCCTGATTTGCAGAACCGAAAACAGACCCACCACCAACAAAACCACCATGGATAACCCCAAACCCAACAAACCCACTCGCACTAGAAACCCTAGAAAATCATCCTACGGCACCTCTAGGAGGTCCATTATCAAGAAGTCCTTCAGCCAAGAACAGGTAATGTTCACTGGTCCACTCTCCGATGATCCTATCATTGCTATAATTGGCGGAGGGATGTCAGGTCTTGTTTGTGCTCTCAATTTGGAAAAGAGAGGGATTCGCTCCACAGTTTTTGACACGGTTGGTCAGTTTTTCCCTTTTTTTGCATTGTTCTTGATATACTCAACTATTTGATTGTTTTTGCACACGAGATGTGTGTACAATTTAAATTAAGTAAAAATAAATTATTTATTATATATTGTGTGCTACGTAGTAGTAAGAGTGTTTGTTAAATAAAAAATGAGGACAAGCGACATAAGGTGAAGCAATCAAAATTTTGGACACCAAGTCCAGCCTTTATTTAATGTAATAGTATAGATAATATAGATGAATCAATTGACACATAGTATTCCTAAACAGTTAAGTGCACTATACGTGCAGTTGAAAAGATCATGGGGCATTACGAGGTAGTTGTGAATTGATCTGTATGTCAGACTTTGTGGGTCTCTCTATATCAGTCACTCCGTAAATGCTCTTGTGGGTATATATAATTAGTATATATAGAGGTAATTATAAGGGAGTAATTTAGGAATAGGGAAAAACTGTGTCAATCCACACCAATTCAAGCCTTTGCTTTATATAACATAAGAGAATAGATAAAGACTTATATGGATTCCAATGGTTTAGGATTCATGAAGGTATTTACACTTCATGAATTAAGATTGGAACAACCAAATTCAAGCATTGCATCATATAACTAACTGAGTTGTATTAGATTGGGTTACAGTTTATTTCCCTATGAAGGATGATGGTTGCATTACAGAAAGTTATAGCTTTTTACGTTTTAACCAAGGTTTGTGGGTTTAGTATCGTGGAGTTATGCTCTAAATGAGGACGGTTTATGAAAGAGAGTGGCGAGGATGGATCTTCCGCACCCCCAAAATTTGAAAAATATCAATTAATTTAAAATTATAGGGGTTTTCACCCCCAAACATACTTTCGCACCCATAGTGATAATCTTGGATCTGTTTGTGGAGGCAAAATTTAGGTTTCATAGGGGTGGCTTAACTTTGAAAGGGTTGGAACAATGCATTGGTTTTTTGTTGAGATATAATCGGATGGTGCAGTTTTGGCATGAAGATGGTGTGAAGATGCCCCCTTTAGAGGAATAATAAAGGAGGCCTACATAGAAGATCATTTGGGTGTGCTCATAATGATGTTGTGTTAGTCTGAATTTGTCAGGATGTTATGAATGGAAGTTAGAATTGGTCGATGCTTTCTTTGATATGTTGTATGAAGCATCTGAATAGGGGAATATGGAGTTCCCCAACCTTTTAGATTCTCATGTTGATTTTGTAGTTATTTTGAAATATTTTTGGTGAGATATTGGTTCTTTATGCTCATACTTTCCTACATACTTCACATGTACATTAGTTGTGCCCTCTTGTCACCTTTACTGTTATAACCCTTAGTTGTCAATCAAGGAAAAACATCTAGAAACATACACATTGTTCATGCCAAAATTGTTTCTACCATTTTTCTTCTCTTACCTTGTTTTGTTTCTATAGAAAACTAAAGAAGAGGAAGAGAGGAGAAAGCTTCTTACCTAGAAGAGACAATACCTAAAAGGGGAATTAACTTTGATTAAGAGTACTGCTGTGAGTATGTCTCTCGAATTCAACTCGGATTGTGCTTATTACGTGTTGGCAACTTGAATGACCCAACAAATGGGCAAGTAGTGATGTTTCTTTGCATTTTGCATGGTCTCAAGGTGAAACTAGGGGTTGCTTGATTTGACCTAGTTTGGTATTATTATACTTGTATATTTAAGGTCTAGGCTTTTATGGTCTTTTGTACATAGATAGTTGTAGTGAGAGAGTCGGCTCATCGTATGTTCTACATTCATAGCGAAATTCCTTTGTAGTTCTTTGCTCATGGAGCCGATCCCATTTGATTGGGATTTAATGCTTCGTTTGGTTTGGTTTCTTTGCTCGTGGATGTGGGCTTATAGCTGAACCACTACAAACTAGGATAAAAGCTCAAAGTTGTTGATTCGGGGTGTTGATATGGCGACTAAATATGATTTTAAGGAATTTGATAGGCAAAGTAGCAGCTTCAGTTCATGCGATCATGCCTGCTATGTTGGTTCAATAGGGGTACACAGACCTTTGCTGGGAAAGGATAAGTTGCTAGAGACGATGTTGACTAAGCAAAAAAGAGGAACTTGCTCTAAAGCACTTAGTGTGATTGAGTTGTGTTTGGTTGATAATGTGCTTCGAGAGGTTGTAGAGACTTCAACTACTTCATTAAACGGGAAACCATCTACATGACCAAATCACTTAGGGACATGTTGTATTTGAAACGTCTCTATACGTCTTTGGATGAAGGAACATGCGCTTGTTAAGATTCATCTTCATGAATTCAATGAAATTATTATGGATTTGAAAAACATTGATATTAAAATTGACGATGAAAGATCAAGCCCTAATTGTTTTTTTTTCCCCCTTGGCCTCTATCATATGAGCATTTTGTTATTAACTTGCTCTATGGAAAGAATACCATCTCTATGGAGGATATCAAATCAACTCTACACTCAAGAGAATTGAGAAAGAAGGTGTTTGGTGATAGTGAGGACCAATCTAAAGGTGCTAGAGGAAGAACGATAGAGAATGTAACCAACAATAGAGGGAAGTCTAGATCAAAGAAAGTCAAATGTAATTACTATCGTCAACTTGGCATTTTAAGATAGAGTGACCAAAACTTATGAAGAATACCAAAGAGAAGGAGTTTGTTGGTGCTGCTGAAGATAATTCCAATGATCCTAAAATTGTTCTCCTGGTGACTTTTCGATGATGTATGCTTGGAAAATGAGTGGATTTTGGATTCGTGGTGTTACTACCACAAGTTCCTAAATAATAATTGGTTTAGTTGATTAAGGGTGGCATATTTTTGAGAGGGAATAGCTTGCCTTGTAAAACTGTTGGCATTTTGAACAATTTGGGTCAAAATGCATGATGGCAGTGTAAGGACATCATTTGATGTTCGACATGTACCAAAATTTATGGAAAACCTCTTCTCTTTGGGTACTATGGACTCCCAACGGTGCAAGTAGACAATTGAAGGTGGAGTTATGAAAGTTTATAAAGGTGTATTAGTGTTGATGAAAGACAAGAAAGTGGGCAACCTCCATGTGATTCAAGGTAGCACAATTTTGGGTGTTGTAACAAAATCTTCATCTACAAATTCATATTCTAAGATTACACAGTTATGGCATATGTAGCTTGGGCATATTAGTGAGAAGGGAATAACAATGTTAAGAAAGTAGGATTTGCTTGGTGGCTAACAAACAAGAAAGTTGGAATTTTATGAGCATGTATCTACGGGAAGTAGTGCAGGGTCAAGTTCAAAATGGCTGTTCATAGGACCAAGGGTAACGTTGTCACGACCCTATCCTTGTCCAAACAGGATAGTAGCTATGACCGGCTAGTAGCGTCTGACTACCAAAGGCCTAACAAGACGAGACAAGATTGAACTATAATCTTGGGGCTTATGTGGAATAACCTGTTCATTATATTAATCAAAATCCATTCAGAGCATGTGCAAAAGTAAAATGAGAACAAAACAAGCACACTTCTTATTTATTTATCTCGATATTTACATGTCCAAATAACACAACAAAAGAAAAGAGTACAACACCAAAGACATCCTCACAAAAATCAAAACATATGAACAAGGTTTGCGTTCCAAGGTTACATTTTCCCAAAAGAAACAAAGAAAAGAAAAAGGTTCTAGTGTGACTCATTCTCGTTTCCTTGCTCTTCATCTTCACCTACATACATATAAGGGGGAGGGGTGAGCTATTGCCCAGTGAATAGTGGTAAATGAATGAACATTGAAAGCTTTAAACATTCCTTCAAAATAACATATTAACTTGTACAAGACAAAACATAGCTTGACTTGCAAACAAAATACATAGTGATGAACATTTCAAGGATTACAAGGTGCTTAACCGGCCCAGGTACTGGCTAAACGTAATGAAGTGAGCTCGGCTATCATACATGATTGGATATTCCTGTAATAGTGGGCCTGATTGGATATTCCCCCAATCGTGGGCCTGATCCATGAATGTTATCTAAATACATGATAAGAGAGTATAGAATGTTCATTCATATCATAACATAACATATCAAAGCTTGTAAACATAATCAGGTTTTGCATTGAAAGCATAATTCGATAAACATAGTGTTACTGAATTATTACTCACAAATGGCTCGGTTAGACAAATGGTTCTTTCTTCCAAAGCTTGACCTATACAAAACAATAGCATACATTGAAAACTTGCCTACTCGAATAAGCTTAACAAGTTGAATGCTTAACTTTGTTTAATGTTTCAAATTTTTTTTTCATCTCTTCATTGTTTTCCACTTTCATATTTCTTAATTATTTTCTTAGCAATAAATGAAAGGAAACTAAGTTAGGAAATGAATTAGAATGAAACGGTTAGAAAGAAAGTGAGCAGCCTTCACCAATTTAAATATATCTTTTTCTGTACCTAGAATTTGAATGAGAGACCACCACCATTGGAAATTAGACTTCCGGGGCTTGAATTTAGACTCTAGAATCACCTAAACCGAGTCTGGATGAGAGAAATATGCTCATTTGAAGTTGTAAGGTATAAGCTGAAACAGGGCTGGCCGCACGTGCACCCATCTTGGCCTCTTGTGCTGTGGCTAGGCCGCTCGAGCGGTGGGTCAAGACAGGCAAAATGTATTCTGCACACTCGTGCGCCCAGTGAAGGCCGCGCAAGCGCCCAGCGAGCAGGAACGAAACCTGGGACTGTTCTTTGAGTTCTAAAGCTTTTTAACTTGATTTTCTTCATTTTCAAGCCCCAAAACATGATGTCTAAGGTCCAAATATATAGATAAATAATGCATAACTCGTGGAAAAATAGTTTTTTACATTGAATTCAAGGTTTCATGAAACAATTCATAGATTTTGTTAAGAAATTCAACAACTCTTCTCTTTACTACAATCCTCTATTTTCATCTTTTCAAACATGGATTAAACTCTAAAAAATCATCAAAACTAAAGGGAAACATGGAATTTTTACTTTCTATTCTTCAAAAATATCAAGAACAAGATCAAATCAATCAAACCTAGAAGTCTCATGCTTGTTCTTTCTCCTAGTTCCATTCTTTTCCTTCTTTTCCATTTCTAGTCCAAATTAATCCTAGTTTCTTCTTAATTTTTGATGCTAGGGAGGTCTATTATGAGTTTTGGGTGGAAATCTTACCTGCTTGTTAAGGATTGAGTTTTGAGTACAAATCTTGAGCCTCTCTTCTTTCTCTCCTCCTTTCTTTCCTTCACTTTTCCTCTAGGCGGTTCTCAAAATTTCCAGCAGATTTTCCTTAGCCTTGTTTGGTTTTGATGACTTGAAGAAAGACAAAAAGTGTGTAGGACAAATAGGTAAGGCTTAAGCTAATTAGTCTATGTTAAGGCTAACTAAACAAGGTTTAATTCTAATCTTTCTCAACATAATTAACCTAAATTAAAGTTCACTAATCCTACTTAATTAGTACTAATCCAAATTAACAAAACAACAAATAACACCAAAAGAACAAGCACATTAGACCAAAGTCTTTCAGCTCCTCAATTAAGATATAGGAACATCCTATGGTTTTCAAATTCTAGTTTAAACCATTCCCTAACTTAAAGCATGAAACAAACAATTCTCTAGACTTAAAGTCTTAACTAACTTCACCTTCTCTAATAATCCCTATCAAGCACTAGTTCAAACAAGTTGACATATAACACAAGTTTAATATGCATGAATGACATGATATGCTTTATGCATGAATGGTTGGTTGTCACAAAAGTGGACTATATATAATTCACCTTGATCTTTGGTTTCCTCTCAGGTTAAGTGGGTGGTTCCTTAGTTGCATGAAGCGGGGCGGGAGGGAGCGGGGGCGGAGGAGTGAGGGCATATAGAAGTTTCTTAGGTTGGGAGTGCCTATGGGAGCACGTGTATATATTAATTTAATAAATATAATTAAAGATATTCTAACAATTATTTTTGCTGCGTAGTTGTAATATATAAGAATAAATATTAGAAATTCATGTCAATTGCAAATTATCTTTATTAAGTATAAATAAATATTATATAAATAGAAACTATTAAAATAAGTTTGAGTTGTTTTTCTTTTGTTTCTATGAGATTTACATATTTGATCTTACTTGAGAGTGAGTTTCTTACATGTTTCTTACTTGGGAGCTTGGAATCTAGTTTCTTAGTAAAAAAACACCACTCGAGTATAAGGTTCCTGCTACTGAGGGTGGTTCTCACTATTTTCTGACCTTTTTAATGATTACTCTTGGTTAGGAAGGTTTAGGGTAATGTTGAAACACAAGGATGATGTATTGACAACTTTCAAGCAGTGGAAAGTCATGATTGAGTAGCAAATAAGGAGGAAAATTAGAAGGCTAAGAATTTATAATGGTTTCGTCTTTTGGTTTGTTGACTTTGATCTCTTATGCAAGAATAAGGGTATTGTGAGGGTACAAGGAAAAAATCTGTGTACTTGATCTCAACTTTTTTCCAAGAAGAAATGAGTTTGCCAAGCTTCCTAGCTACTTCCCAAGCTGCTGCGCTTCCGGTCAGAGGTGGTTGGCTGAAGGGTACATTGTTGTTAAGTCAACGACTGTCGTAAAGAAACAAAAAGAGAATACAAGTGCTGGTATGCATATGAATTTGTGTACCTGACCTCTAGAGGTCGATGTCTATTATAGTGTTATGTGACTTGCTTGTGTATGATTCCTTTTCCAATTTGGAGTGGACATACGAGAAATTGAATTCCGCATCATTTATGATAGGGGATAATGCTTATCCCTAAGAGTCAATCTTAGAGACACGCTCAACCATGATGCGTCCAAAAAAGCTCCAGGCACACCGAGGCAATAAAATCTCCTATAGCCTAAGCGTGTGGCGTGACGTGAGGTGTGCGGCTCCCTTTGGAGGGAGGTGCAAGTTGAGAAGATGAGCAAAATTTTAAAATAGGCAACGTTTTCAACATAAACAAATATATATAGAATTCTAAAAATCATAAAGCAAGTTTCACTATTTCAAGTAATCTTTAAACACAACATTCAATCTTCTAAAAACTAGAAATATAATATCCAACAGAAGATATAAAGTATCACCTTCACATCTAACGAAAACCTCAAATTTTAAGATTATCCAACAGAAAAAGGCAATTAGAAAAAACAAAGGAAAATAATATGAAGGTTAATAACAAGCCATTTCTTGCATGCACAAGCATAGTTGAGAAGAGAGAACACAACAAAAGAAAGAAAAAAGAGGACCAAGCGAAGAAGAAGAGAAGAAGAGAAGAAGAGAACCCAGCGACCTAGCGATGAAAAGAAGAAAACCTAGTGAAGAGGAAGAAGAGAAGAAGAACCTGAAGAAGCTGATGTCTTTTCATTTTTTGATCAATTTTTTTAATCGTTCCCCACCTAGTTTTTTTTGTTTTGTTTTGTTTTTTTGTTTTTGTTTATCACTTTTTTATCTATTTTCAACACATTTGGTCATCTTATATTGAAGGGTTTTAATTCCCTGTGGGTAGGCCTATAAATGGATTAGATTCGGATCAGATCTGTCAAAATCTGGATCCGAATCTGATCCGATTAAGGCAAACCCCGAATCCGATCTGAATTTGTTTAGCCCATATCCGATTATAGTTCATCTGAATCCGAATTCGATAATTTTCGATAATCTGATCCGATCCGATCTGTTCCATTTATTGTTGAGCTACAATTTTATATAATTTGGTTTTTTTTTTTTCTTTCATTTTGTGTTTTCTTTATTCAAATTGATAATAACCGGATTAGATTTTACATATTCAATCTGTTTAATTAATGGATTAAATGGATTATTGGATTATTGGATTGATAGATCGGATTTTTTGTAAATGGATTCGGATTTTCGGATTGGATTTGGGTCGGATTCGGATTACATCCGATCCATTGACAGCCCTACTTGTGGGTATGCACACAGAAATATCATTTAATCAATAGTTGGAGTAAAAAAATACATAAAGCCCATGAAGCTCACGCCTTGCGCATTGCAATAAAGCCCTCACCTCAGTGCCTAAGCTGTGCCTTGCACATGTCTCCTCGCCTCGCTTCAACCTGTTCGAAGCGCTGGGCTGCACCTCATTGCGCCTTGCGCTTAGGCACGTGTGTAAGTGCGCTTTTTAAAACACTGGATTTGGTGTTTGATGAAAAATTCATGCTTCATGGGAGGGTACAACTTGATGATGTAGACAGATGCCGGGGAATTAGTAAGCGTGTGGATCTTTAGTGCGAGACTTTTGATAAAGTGCATGACGATACTTCTGATTAGCCTATTGAGGAGAATGCTCAACAGCCTAATGACGAGGAAAATGCACTATAGGAACAACAATACAACCTTACAAGAGACGGGATCAGAAGGAACATTCGACCATATCAGAAATTTGGTTATGCAGACAGTTACTTATGTGTTGTCAGTGGCAAAAACAATTGAGTTTCGTGAGGCTGTCATAGGTCATGAGTTTGCATAATGAATTGTTGATGAGTTAAGGAGACTCATTCTCTTCACAAGAATCATACATAGGAGTTAATAAAACTGCAAAAAGGTAGGAGGATTGTTGGATGCAAATGGGTCTTCAAGTGAAAAGAAGGAATTCTAGGAGCATAAAATGCAAGGTATAAGGCTCGATTAGTTGCAAAGGGCTATAGCTAGAAACTGGGTGGAGACTTCAATGAGGTTGTTGGATCACCATAGTTTTAAGTTGTTTGGAAATAAGCTTGACAATGAATATCAAGCTCTCCAACACCCTTCCTCACATCCAACCCCATCTTGCATGTGGAGATGCAAACATCCACATAGAGAAATGAAATGCAAATGAAGAGATTTAAACCAAAGATCTCTCTTAACCTGAGATATGATACCATGTTAGATCACCAATTGTCCCTAAAGCTAAAGTCGTTAGGAAGGGGCCCTAACAATGCTTATCAAGCTCTTCAACACTGGTATTCTCACTGGTTGTGAAACATAGCTCTTGTGTGTGTTGTTTTTCATTGTTCAAGTTTTGACTTGGAGGTTGATGTTAAGACTACTTTCCTATATTGTGAGCTTGGGGAGTAAATTTACATGCATTAGCTAGAGGTATTTGTCCTTTTAGGTAAGGAAGAACATGTTTGTTGAGGAAATCATTGTATTACCTACAACAGTCTTGTAGCAGTTTGATAAATTCATGGTGAGTTATAGTTACTCTAGGAGTGAGCGTGACAATTGAGGAAATCTGTAAGATGTACTTCTCCTTGGGTTGACAACTCGGGAAAGTTTGAATGTAACCAAAGGATACTCAAATGCTCGGTATTTTGCATTATGAAGCATTCAAACACCTTCTAAGGATAATTTTTCTTAGACAAGTATAACTTGACCACTCTCCTGTCCCTGCGAATCTCCATACCTAAAATTTTCTTTGTTGCACCCAAGTCATTCATCTCAATTTCACCATTGAGTTAACTTCTCAATATGTTGATTTCAGACATGTTCATCATAGCAATAAGCATGACGTCAAACATATAACAAGTATACAAAAGAAATATCTAAGAGTCTCGAGCTTTATGTATGAGATGGTATGTACTTGTCTTGATATTTTACTTCTTGTTAGTGTTGTGAGTAGGCTTATGGGATTCTAGGCAAAGCACACTGGTAGGCTATGAATTGGATGTTTTGGATTTGAGGGGCATGCAGATGTTGGATTGATGTTTTTAGAGGTACCGATATTGATGGTTCTGTTGTTGGATTTGTGGATTCTGATTTTGTTGGTGATTGTGATAGGAGATCTGTGACAGGACTCTCAAGTTGTAACATTAGTTGGAAGGCTACTTTAGATGCCACAGCTATCTTGTCCAGTACTGAGGCAGAATACCTGGCAATGACTGCAGCTGTGAAGGGGGCATTATGGTTGAGAGTTTTTCTTAGTGAGCTAGGTCTTGAGTAGGGTTAGACTACATTGTGATAGTCAGAGTGCTATACATTTGACCAAAAATCAAAAGTATTATGAGAGGGTCAAGCATATTGATGTCAGGCATAATTCCCAAACAGGATATCATGTCTTAGAGCATCTACAATCCTTAACCTTTTTTCTTGGTCAAATTTAAATTTGATGAGTAAGTGTTGAAAAATCATCTCCAATTCTTTCATCAAATATTCATCAAATCAAGAGAAACATTTTTTCATCAAACTGAGAGTTCATCAAATCCTTCATCACATTTGAATTTGATGAAAATTTAAAAAGATAAAGCATTGGAGATGATTTTTTTTTTTTCTCATCAAATTTGATGGGAAGGGAAATTCGGGAGAAGGGGAATTTTTAAAAAGATTTTGATAAAAATTTGATAAAAGGGTTGGAGTAGTTCATATAAAATCCAAATTTTTACTCAAATTTGGAATCAAATTAGATGAAAAAAAGTAGTAAAGGGTTGGAGATGCTCTTATAGACAAAGGTCGAGAAGGGAGAAAACCTGGGGAATTGTTGATTGCGTCTCGAATTCAACTTATATTGTGCTTATTACTCTTCGACCACCCGCATGACCCACCAAATGGGTAAATCATGATAATGTTTTTGTTGATATCAAATCCACTCCTACCAATGCTATTGTGGTGAGACTAATATTGGATACTTGCCTATTATTTTAAGGGAATTGTTTTGTTTTGTATTAGTGGTATGTGTTTTGTTGTACTTTAATTATATGAATTTGGGTGTTGTGTTAGGCACCCTGCTCAGAGCACTTTGGTTGGCTGCCATCTACATGACCGAAACAATTTGATAGGCGATATGCTTTAAAGGTTACCATTTGCTGAAATTTTGCATAGGATCTAAAAAATTGTTCTTGTTCTGAAATTTTGCTTTATTGAAATGTATGTTGAAAAGAAAACTTGAAATTTAGTAGCAAGTTAGAGTTGTGGGCATTTGTAACGTCCTAATATTTTGTGTACTTAAATTGTTTAGAACTTATTTCAACTAAATGCATATCATATAATTCAAATGGGGGTTAAGAATAATTTCATATGCTAAATTATTTAATGTTGCGCAGTGTGAAGGATATTTTTGCAGGGTTCTTGACTTTGTTTAGTTATTATAGGGGCTCCATGGGTTGGGAGGAAGAATGGGAACTAGAATAATTGATCCACAACCTTTGATATTTGACCATGCGGCTCAGTTCTTTACTGTCAGTGATCCTCAATTTGCTAAGTTGGTCGATGGATGGTCTGAGAAAGGTCAGGTTCAACAGTGGGAGGGTACAATTGGAGAGCTTGAAGTGGGTGGTCGGTTTGTTCCACTTCCTTCTTCTCCCCCAAGATATATAGGTGTTAATGGGATGCGCCCCCTTGCAGATTCTATGCTGTCTCAGGTGATTACTCTTGCTTTTGTTATATATTCTTATTTATCACTATATTATTTTGTTTGTGGTGTTAGAGAACCACTAATCCCAAAAACTTAAGATATTTGGAAATGGGCCCAAATAAAGTATATCAAGCTTTTCAACATCCTTCCTCATGTGCAACTCAACCTTGCATGTGGAGATGCAAATATTCAAACATGTAGAGAACATTATGCAAATAGGGAAACAAATGCAAACAAAGAGACTTGAACCCAAGACTTTTCCTAACCAGAGCTCTAATAACAAGGAGCAAAATTGTTACGTTGGCCGAAACATTTCTGGATCCTAAGAAACTGACACAAAATATTATTGACAAACCAAAATCCTAGTGTTTCTACCGAAACATACTGAAATGTACCAAAACTCACTAATACTCTATGAAACATTTCAAAATAATGAGTTGTTTCAATACTTAACCAAACCAAACCAAGCCTTAAGTCCCATCAATTGTTTCAATACTTATTAGGAAATATTTAACGAGATCTACTTTTGCTACCCATTTTTTGTTTTTAAAGAAAAATCTTATTTTTTTTAGAGAATTTGTGGAAGTAGAAAGTAGAAAATGAGAAATAAAGAGTTGAAGAGAAATGGAATGGTTGAGTCACTTATTTTCTCTCTTAGTTTTTTAGATACACATATTTTTATCAATACCATCATTGTTTCCTTTTTTTCTCTTCCATCCTTGCAACTACTAAGATTTTGCATTTTTTTTAATGTTTTATCTTATGTTCACAATCGACATTCCTCACTCTTTCCTGCACTTTCATTGTGTGACACATTAACTTGATTCCTCTATAGTAGTTATAATTCTGAACAGCTCCTTTATTCTTATATATTGGCACTAAAATACTCTTCCTCCACGCCTCTGGCATTTTCCTAGTCAACAAAATCTTGCTAAAAAACCTAGTCAACCAAACAACCCCCTTCTTACCCAAACATTCAATAGGTATATCATCGGGTCCTAAAGCCTTATTCAATTTCATCTTCTTAAGTGCAAACTCTACTTCAAAGTCCCTAATTTTACGATAGAACCTATAGTCTCGGTTTTCCTTATTACTGCCTACTTCCTCCCCTTTTGACCTACCTCCATGTTCCTCATTTAACTTCTCAAAATAGTTCTTCCACCTCTCTTTAATCTCTCCATCCTTCATCAACACCTTAAAATCCTCACCCTTGATGCACTTAACTTGATTAAAATTTCTTGTTTTCTTTTCTCTTATCTTGACAAGTTTGCATATCTTCTTCTCTCCTTCCTTACTATCTAGTCTAGTGTATAGGTCATCATAGGCTTTTTATTTATGCTTGGTAGGTCAACAATGGAAGCGATCTATCTTTTGAGAAGAGTAACAGAAAAGTATAGAGAAAAGAAAAGAGATATTCATATGGTTTTTATCGATCTTAAGAAAGCATATGATAGAGTGCCTCGAGATATAATCTGGTGGATGTTAGAGAAGAAAGGGATGACAAAAGGTTATATTGATGTGATTAGGGATATGTATAAAGGTGTGGTAACCACTATGAGATCGCCTACCGGAGAGACGAGTGAATTTTCAATTTCTGTAGGGTTATACCAAGGATAAATCTTGAGTCTTTATCTTTTTGTTTTAGTTATGGATGAGTTGACGCGCGATATTCAGGATGATGTGCCATGGTGTATGTTTTTTGCAGATGATATTGTGTTAGTGGATGAGACCAGAGAATGAGTTAATATTAAGTTGGAGATTTAAAGAAAAACACTTGAAGTTAAAGGATTTACGATAAGCAGAACTAGGACAGAGTATATGGAGTGTAATTTTAGTAACAATCACAATGGAAGCAGAGAAGTGAAGATTGAGAACCAAGAATTACCTAAGAGTGAACATTTTCGTTATTTAGGATCTATTATCACAATGACTGGGGAGATTGGAGCGGATGTGGTCCATAGAATTAAGGCGGGGTGGCTTAAGTGGAGGAGTACATCTGGAGCACTATGCGATAAACGAGTATCCATTAGACTAAAAGGGAAATTATATAGAACGGCTACTAGATCGGCGATATTGTATGTGACGGAATGTTGGGCAACTAAGAAACATGTGTGAGAAGATGAGTATTGTTGAGATGAGAATGCTAAAGTGGATGTGTGGTAAGATTAGGAAAGACAAAGTTAAGAATGAGTATATTTGAGAATGGGTAGGAATAGTATCGATAGAAGATAAGTTGAGAGAGAATAGATTGAGATGGTTTGATCATATACAACGGAGACCAACAATGGCAGTAGTGAAGAGATGCGATACAGTGACGGTAGGTGGTAGTGTTAGGGGAAGGGTAAACCTAGATTGATGTGGACCAGTGTAGTAAATAGAGATATGAATCTCCTTAATTTGACTAATGAAATGGTCTTGGATAGAGTCAAGTGGAGAAGAAGGATTCATGTAGCCGACCCCATTTGATGAGATTTAAGGCTTGGTTTGGTATCTTATGATTGCAAATCCCTTTCACTAGTTAACCCTTTGAAAGTTTTGTTATAAACTTCTTATATTCATTGACCTTAGGATATGATACATGGATACGTATCAGGATATGACAACACCATTTGTAATAGAGTTTAGCTTTGGACCAAGGTTTTATTATTATTTTTTTTTGGATCAACAACAAAAGATTTGATTGATAAATCAAAAAAGGAACGAGGATAAGGCATTCTCTTACAGAAAGAAAATGAAAGTAAAATACATAACCCAAACAAAGACTCTCAAGCAAAAATCTCATGTCACACACTGACAACCAATCTCTAGCTGACCAAAATAGTGGAACCCCCTTAAAGAGAGAATTCATTGAAGCCCAAAAGGAAGTTATGGGACAAACTTTATCCCACAACTAGTCCACTTCCTGAGATTTATCTTTGAACAACCGCACATTTCTTTCCAACCATAGAATCCAAAAAGTTGAAAAAAGGGCACAAGACCATAGCACTTTGGCCCTCTTCGAACCTCCCATAGCACGAAAGTCAATAATTAGTAGCATATGCGCACTACCTTTGGTGTCACCCACATAACATTCTGCAAAAGAAACAATCCGTGCCATAGACTCAAAGCAAATGGACAGTGCAAAAATAAATGATCCAAGGATTCACCATTTTTCCAACACACAATGCATCACTGAAGATTTAGAAAACGATTAGGTCTCTTTTTTTGCAATGTATCATTTGTCAAGATGCCTCCATAAACCAAGGCCCACATAATTGCCTTCACCTTCAGAGGAACACAAGCTTTTCAAATTCTTTAGCAAAAGGAAACTGAGGAACATGAGAAATATCAATGATTTTATCAAAAAAGGACTTATAAGAAAAGATACCCGATGAATGAAGAGCCCAAACCCGCTTATCCTCCAAAAGAGGATACAAAGAAAGATGATCAAGTCTTGACAACAAAGAAATCAACTGTGTGGCCTCTCTATCATTAAGATTCCTAGAAAAATTGAAATTTTAAGAAATTAGTGCCAAAAGTAAATCAGCCATGGAAGCAATAGAAGAATTATGAGACCGAGCCACACTATATAAATGTGAAAAATTCGAAGCAAAGGAAGTGTGGCCCATCCAAACATTCTCCTAGAAGCAAACAAGCTCTCCATTACCCACCCTCACTGACAGATAACGAGACCAAGATCTATAGATTTGAGAAATTGATTTCCAAGGAACACAACAGTTACCCCTCATAATCACCTATGAATCGCTACCATTATCTTGAGTACCATACTTGCTTCTAATAACAGAATGCCATAGTGAATCACTCTCAATTGGAAATCTCCATAATCATTTGCCAAGAAGAGCCATGTTCCTACCACAATGTTACCAATGGCCAAATGTTCATTTATCAACTCCTAAAATCAGTTGATATCCGAATGGAAAAATTGTGAACCAAGAATTTTGTGGTGTATGAATTTATGTTACTAGAAAACGCTAATACCCTAGCGAATAACATATTGGTATGCATGTTTCAAAATATGGTACACTTCTGTTCTAAAACGGTAAATTTAGTGATTCAAAACGATCCAAAGGGTTTTTCTTATTTTTATTTTTATTTTTTTTCAATATAGAAAAAAATCAAATATAATGAACTATAATCTAAGGTGAGTTAAGTTTTAACGAGACAAAAATATCAACAAATGGGTCACAATGCTCATAGAAAATATTACATTTTATTGGCTGTCTAGTAGTTAAAAAAAAAATTACTCTAGAATTACCTTAAGTTCTTAAGTTTAATATATATACAAGTCTACCCCATCGTACCACATTTTAGAGCATGTGGCGTACCATGTTTCCGTTTCAGTTTCAGTTTCCGTTTCCGTTTTCGTTTCACATACCGGAACGATCCATTTTCCAGGTAAGATAGGTATGAATAGAACCTCCCTAGCTTTGTTTACCTATTGTCTAATTAATTTGAAGTAGATGAAACTTAGCTATTTTGTAGTTTATTTGGCTTCTTATTGATCTGATGATCTCTTTTCATTTTTAGGTTTAACTGAAATTTAATATGTGGTGTAGACTCGTATGATTGATGTAGTTCGACCTTGCTGGATCAGCAAACTTGAGCCATGTAATGGGATGTGGCATTTGAGTGAAAATGGTAAGCCTCACGGGCAGTTTGATGCCCTTGTCATTGCACATAATGGTGAGTTTTCTGCTTCAACCTTATATATTACAATTTATTTTTGTTGTTGATATTTGTATAGATCTTATTTTGTGTGATGCTTTCTTAAGTTTTTCAAGAGCATGACACTTTCATGATAGGTAGAGTGATTTTCAAGTTAAGATAATAGAAAATGTTCAAATAATAATGAAGAATATACATGAAGTGAAATTATTAGAAATAAGTAGAAATTGATTTTATCTCTTTTGAACACATAAGAAATTTGACAAAAATATGATGCATCATAAAATTCTAGAAGTTCATCACATTTGATGGGCCGAGTTAGGGGGTTTGGAGATTCCGATCAAGGAGATTACCGTGGTTAAGGAGTTAGGCTATCAAATTGTTAATCTAGCAACGGTGAATGGTTCTAAGAAAAAGAGGTCTTGTGATGGTGATAAAGTAGAACTCAAAGGTGCGAGAAGTGGACGAAGGAGGCGCATGCCGTTCACTGGCTTGGGGTTCATGATTGTGAGTCCCCGAGGTTTGCAAGAGGTGGGACATGTGGCCTTGGGTGAGAAAACGATTCAGTCCTCTTTGGGAGGTGGAAGACGGTTTGGAAAAGAGGAATTTGATTTAGGGCTTGCCACGTGATCCAGAAGGTATGGTGCATAACTTAAGAGGTCCTGCGTTGGGTCTTGCTCATGAGTCGGGTCAGAGCAAGAATGGAGGTTGGAAGTTGATTTTCTCTTGGTCTTGTCAAGAGGAGAGGGCCAAGTATGGGCCCAAATGCTTGGGCACAGCCCAAGAGGTGATTCTAACAGATTGCTAGTTGGGTCTAGTTCTTTCTGTCTAGCATTGATTAATAAGGGGTCTTCTGCTGAGCCATTGGATTTCAATTTCTCTACTGATAAGAAGGCTGATCACGCTAGGACAATGATAGTTTCAGTTGTTGGGAAGAGTTCTAGTCAGCAAAGGGGATGGCTTCTTTGGTGATGCTAGTTAGTTTGGAGGTCCAAGCTCTTAGTCAGAGATGGAGGTCCTGTCCAATAAGGGGAATGTACAATTCGGTGCGTGAGAGTATGTTGATGTATCTGATGCCAGTTACGTGGATTCTTGTAATCACTTCTCTGGGGATGGAGCATATTATTCACAATCCACTCAGAAAAAAGATTTTTCTTCATCAACAGTCACAGTAGAGGTGGTGGTAAAGGGAGGAATCATCATAGGGGAATGGTGTTTGGAAAGGGAAATGTGGAAGTGGGGGAGGTGGATGCAAAATTGGATGAGATGGTTTAGCATGTCAAGCACTGGAATGGAAAAGAAAGCTTGGGGTTTTATGTAGATTAGAAGTAAGGAGGAAGGTTTCTGAGTTAGAGGAAGTCGGTGTTCATAAAAGTTATTGTGTGGATAATGGGGAGTCAACAAGGATGTCTGATAAGATATCCAATTTGGATGTGGGAGAGGCATGGGTTGATCTAGTGTAAGGTAATTCTATGTTCAATATCAGTCATGTGGAGGGAGTAACGTTTGTTTAACAACTAAGAAACATTGATACTTCTAAAAAGGTGGTGTGTCTGTGTTGGACACTCGTCGGACGTTGAGACTCGTTGGACACTTCTTGACACATCTTAGACATTTCTAGCTTGGGGTGTTGATGTAGAGGTTAGGGGGCTGGTTTTTGAGTTAGGGGAAGACGGTGTTCATAAACATTCTTGTGTGGATAATGGGGAGTCAATAATGATGTCTCAGAAGGTATCCAACTTGGATGTTGGGGAGGCATGGTTTAAAGTAATTCTATTTTCAATATCACTCATGGGGAGGGAGCAAAGTTTAACAACTAAGAAGCATATATACTTCTAAAAAGGTGGTGGGTTTGTGTCTGACACCGACATTCGTTGGACACTTCCCAACATGTTTTGGACATGTCCAAACGTGTCATATTATTTTTAAGAAAATTTAAATCTAGACACGTGTCAATTACTTAGACATACATGAAACAAATGTTGATTTATATCCAATTATAAAAAAAAAATGTCGATTTATATCTAATAATTTCTACTTTAAACTTTAAAAATTGTATGATTTTGTAATTTGAGTGTGTTTCACACATGTTATGTTCAATTTTAAAAAATTGACTTGTCAGCCTTTCCATCTTTGTGTTAGTGCTTCTTAGGTCAGCTAGGAGGAAGGATTGATGGATATTAGTTGTGTAGGGAAATGGAGGGGAGTCAGAGTTGTGAAATGGGCTAGGAATTGGGGAGGATGTTGTTTCAAGGGGTTCTCATTTTGAAGTTTCATTTGAATTTGACAATAATGATTCCTTATTTCTCAAGAAAACAAAGGAGCAGGTAATTGTTAGATGTTTTTAGAGGGTGTTTGGGAATTGACTTTCGTAGTGGCTTTTTGGCTTTCTACGAAAAGACGTGCAGAAAAGAAGAGACAATGATTTGACAGCTTGTAGTGACTTTTTGGTTAAAAACTCACCTTCCCAAACAAGGCTTTGCTCACTAGTAATAAGGGTGGTAGCTTGAGCCAATATGAATCAAACAAGCGGCTAGGATGGTGATGAATTGAAAAGAGAGGGCTATAAGGTGGAAGATAAGTTTGATCGTTGTGGTAGTTTTGAAGTTAATGGACCAAATTTGTACGAGGATAAGAAAGAGAAGGGAAAGGGGAAAAAGTTCTCTTGGAAGGGGATGGAACCTAGAATACTTCAATCTTCGATTAATTATGATTCACAGGAGTGTATATGTTGGAGGGAGCTGAAGGATAAGTGTCTTGAACTTAATTTGTTGTGGTTATTGGAAAGGCTTGAGAAGAAAAGTGGAAGTCAACGACAGAAGTTTGAATTTGGCACAAGTTTGAATTTTATTTGAGGGTAGCTGATGTAATTGGGAATATATTTGGGGTTTTGTTCTATGATTGTACCTTTTTCTTAGGGATTCATATTGTTTCTTGTTTTATTTTATTTGGAGGTTGTGCCCCTTAAGCACATTCTCTAATGCAATTTCTTTGCTTCTGTTAAAAAAAAAAAAAAAAAACACTTGTACCCTTTTTGAATATGACCACTGAAGACTCGCTGCAATGCCTTGGGTTGGGTCAACTCTGTTGAGATTGTTTGTTAGCATGAAAGAAAAAACACAACCAAAGAGTCTAGGAACAAGAGAGAAAATAAGAGGTTCTCCGGGAAGAGACTCAAAAGGAGTCTTAAACTGAAGGATGCTAGAGGGCATCTAGTTCATGAGATAAGCAACAGTAAGGATGGTATTACCCCAAAAGGATTTGGTAACATTTATAGTGAACAAAAAAGAATAATAGTGAACAAAAAAGAATAAGCAACCTCAAAAAGCTGGTGATTTTTCCTGCGTAGCACCTCCATTATGTTTAACACAAGAAGTTTGATAAAGAATGTCAGGCTTATTGAGCTAGACTCTAAAACATATTCCAGTTCCATTATCACTTCAAATGATTTTGATTTTGGCATCAAATTGATTAGCAACCATTTTATGAAAAGTTCTGAAGTGAAGTAAACCCAATGCGAGGACAACAATTAATAAAGGTGACTTTGGCAAGTCTTGAGGTGTGCCTTGCAGAGATCTTCTAGACTATTGTATTGTCACGTCTTTTATGCATGTATGTGGATTTCAAGAGGAACGACATAAGGATTTCAAGAGGAATGATATATTACCCACTCATACCCATGCAGTATCTTCTAAAAATATTTCAAGCACTTTAAAGTGTCTCTGTTACCGGCTAATATAATATAAAGTTCCTCATGCACCTTGAGTCCATGAGTTTTTCCTGGTGTTGATAGTTCCCAGGCCCAGTCCATTCCTCATTACTAGATTCCTTTTCTCAATCAATCCCCAAATAAAATGAGTTTGCATATCCGAATTTCTCAAAGATTGCTAGGCCAAGAGTATCTGGAAAGAAGCAAATAAGCCTCAAGAAGTTCATGAATCTTTTAAATGTTTAGCCTTGTATGGCAAAAAGGAGTGATGCTTACATCTATAATAATCATCTACCTTGGATTTGGGTCACAAAGACAAGCCAAGTTTGTTATTACAGAGGCTTCCTGTCCTGTTCTTTAAGCACTCAAACTGACACATTATTGAATTTTGAGTTGCATAAAAAGCTGAATACTGAGCATAACCCAAAAACATGGGTTTAAAAAACTTATACATACCGAGTTCTACAACTTTGGACAAGTTCTGTATGCAGTTGTACATATCATATTAATCTTTACATGTTTTTATGATTTCTTGTCTTGATTTGTTTTCAAGACTTGGCTTATATATTAGCAACTTCATTTATTTTTCAGTATTTAGGTAAATAACATGCTTCATGGGCAGAAGAAGCCCAAACAAACTTTTCTCCTATTGAATATTTTTTGGGAATGCTTGGGAGCAAAAATGATCTTAACTCTTAGGTTTTGGAGGAGTGGCTACTCATAAGGCTCATTAGGGCAGGAGTCACTCGATGTGGGAAAAGCAACAAAATTTTCTTTCTTTCGATCTTTTTAGGGAAAATAGGGATGGCAACAGGTTGGGGTTTTTAAGTTTGCGTGTGGATTCTTTATTTTAAACTCCACACTTCACCCTAACACTAGTAGTTTTGACTTACCTATCTTTAGACTCTGCCCTACCCTATCAATGCTCTCCCAAACCTTTTCTACTAGAATCAGGTTGGGTAAAAACAATCAGGTTGGGTAATCATATAAACCTGCACATGATGATGCCCAGGCCCTAGAAGTCCAAACCCACATGCTTTCTCTGAAAATGTTTTGGGGAATGATGGAAATTTATAGGGCTCACTAGGATGGGACACAAACCAGATGTTTCTTTCTTTTGATCTTTAGAAACTGACTCTCACACACAACCACACTGGGGCCTGAGAATCCCAAAACCACACTTTCTTCATAAAGGCGTAACTTTAGGAGTGATGAAGACTTTTGAGGTAGAAACATCAAATTGATGGATGTTACCTTATCAACAATATATCAATTACTTCTACTTGCGTTATGCAACCACTAATTTTTGTACATCGTTGTATACTTAATGACCTTGTTTCATATTTATCTAGGACTCATTCTTTATGTATATATTTTTTTGTATAATCACCACTAGGAAAGTGTGCGAATCGGTTGCTTGCTTCATCAGGCTTACCACTTATTGCAAGACAAATGAAGGTACATCAAGAACTTTTTGTTTGTGTATATGAATTGTGGTATTTATTTATTTATTTATGTCCTCATGTGTGTTTAGGATCAAAGATTTATTTTGGGAATTTGACAGTGTTGCAGGTGAATACTATACTGTTCTGGGATAATTATTATTTAGTGAGTTGTAGGATTTGAGAAGGGGGGGGGGGGGGGGGGAAAGAAAGTTTTTAGTTTAAAATGTGATAGAGTCAGGTAAAAGATTAAAATATAAAAAGTGATTAATATATTATTTCTACTTCAAATCATTGAGTATAAAAGAGTAACATATTTTATAAAAACTAAATTGAGGATAAAAGAGTAACATATTTTATAAAAACTAATTGTATATTTATATTATTTTTTTGGTACATTATGTACCATGAAGTATTACAAAAGGTGGTATGTTTTTAAAAGTACTAGTATATTTTGTAAAAAATGATAAAACGTAGTTCATAAGTAACTAATTTATTTAGGAATAATTGAATTTTTCATTATTTTATTAAATGATTCCTATAAATCTAGAATATTTGATAAATTAATAATATTTATATCGATACTTCTGGAACGATACACCGAACCAATGACAAAAATGATACACTGGCCAGTATGATATATTTTTTTTTTGGATAAATGATACACTGACCAGTATGATATTAACGAACATTGGTATTTTGAAGGATTATTCATTGGGCTTCAAAAAAGGAAGGCTGATTTTATTTAATTTGGCATATCTAAGTTTTAAAGCTTTCTAGTAATTGATTATGTGTGGCATCAGGTTGGGATTGTGTCTTTTCCCCCCTTCTTTTTCTATTGTAATGCATTTATTTTAGTGGATATAGGTTTTCTTTAGATACAAGAAGTTTCTGTATTACTTGAGGGGTCAAACAAGGTTAAAATCTATATAAATCTGCTATATTTATTTATTTATCAAAAAAAAAAAAAAAAAAAATTCTATATAAATCTGCTGTATTAGAAGATTTGTGAGTGGTTTGGAGAGAGCAGAAGTCAGGTTATATTTTCCCTTTGAGTTTTTATATTCTACCTTCTGAAGGTTTCTTTTAGAACCCAAAGCTCGTGGATTTGAAATAGCAGATTTCTGAATGTCAGATTCTTTGCATGTTCCTGGTAGTTTACTTGGGCCAGCTTTCCATTATAGTTGGCGGAGACATCGACTGGCTACATCAATTTTGGTGTCGCAGCATCAAGATGTGTTGAATATGTTTTTTCTTTTCCCTCTTCAACATGGTGACTAATGTTAACATGACGCAAAAATTCAAAATCAAGATTGAAAGATTGAACCCATCTTGAATGTGGGGTAGTAGATCTACGAAAAAAACACGGTAATTTTTTGTTTTCACAAGTGAGCTGTGTACACTTTTGAGAGAAGTTCTTCGTGAAGATTATATTGAAACTTATCATGCAGAGCAACAAGGTACTATTAAATAAACACCTTTTGTGATTTATGTACTTGAGAACAATATAAATGAACAAAATGAACATAACACCATACCTAGGGATGTCAAGACACTAGATGTGAGCTCAATTGATTTCCATCTTCTAGAGAAGTCAATGACCCTTTTATGTCAATGAGTGCATAAGCTATTGACTTGATTACCCCAAAAAAATTGACAAATCAATTTACAAGACAAATCAACCAATCCTATTGACTAATGTTGAACATGATCCAAGAATTCAAAATCATGGTTAAAAGATTGAACATCTTGAATGTTGGGTTGTACATCCACAAAAAGAACATGGTACTTGCTTGTGAAGAATCAAAGTTATTCTGCATGTACTTACAAAGTTTTGTGTGTGAAGATTATAGCTAAACTCTCATGTAGAGTAGCAAGGTGCTATCAAAGAAACACCTTTTGTGCTTTGTGTACGTAAAAACAATATAAATGAACATGATGAAGATAACACCATACCTAGGGATGCCAATGTAACAAAGGAGAGAGCAAAAAGAGATATACGTATATTGAATAAATAGGTGAAAGGCATCGGTACAATAAAATTAGGTAAAGGCTAAAACCCTAAAGTTCTAATTATAATCTACCCTTAAGTGTAATATAAAATAACAAGAATATGAAATAAACATCTTATCTTTAACATCCCTCCTCAAACTAAGGATGCGACTGCAGAAAGTATTGAAAGTTTGCCAAGAAAAAATGAAAGTGAGCAGTAATGTGAGTTTTGTAAAGAAATTGGCAACCTGGAGAGAAGAGGGAAAAAAGGGAAGAGTAATAGTGCCAGCTTGAAGATGCTGTCGAAGAAAGTGACAATCTATCTCAATATGCTTCCTACGCTCATGGAAAACTAAGTTATAAGCAATCTAAACAACACTCTGATTGTCACAATGTAAAGGAGTCGGGGAAGAGAGTGAAATACCCATATCAGAAAGAAGCCAACAAAGCCAAACTATCTCAGAAGTAGCATGAGCCATAGCACGATATTCACCCTCAGCGGTGGAGCAACCAACAACAGACTGTTTTTTACTTTTCCAAGAGATGAGAGAATTGCCTAGAAAAACACAAAGGCCGGAGGTAGATCTGTGATCGGAGATATCATTGGCCTAATTAGCACCAACAACAAAACAGAGCAGCAAAAGGAAAAATGAAGAGAGCAGTGAGAACCGAAGCACTTACTTAAGTTGAATGGTTCAGGGATTGAACGTGCTCTAGTCTAATGGTTCAGGGAATGAACCTTCTTCAGTCGAATGGTCCAAAGAAGAACCCACAAACAATGGTCTGCAACAAACGAGAGAGAGACCTCTGTGAGATGAGAAGACGGACTCTTGCGAAGAGAGAGAGCACTTGTGAAGGCTTGCAAAGAGGATGTGATGGCCTGTGAATGCAGAAGACGAAGTGTAGAAGCTAGGTCAGCGGCCGTTTGTATGTCTCTGATATCATGTTACATGGTCTTGGGTATAACTCAACCCCAAAAGCTAGCTATTGAGGTGAGGGTGCTCTTATGCTTGTGTGCTTAACATTACTTTAGTACTTGAGCGATGTGAGACTTCGCTTTACACCCTCGCTCATGCCCAGTTGTGGCGTGCAGTCCAGGGACACACACCCTACCCATTTCCGAGTACTTCTGCTCTAATACCATGTAACAAAGAAGAGAGCAAAAAGATATACATATATTGAATAAATAATGCAAAGGCAACAGTACAATATAAATAGGTAAAAGCCAATAACTCTAAAGTCCTATTTATAGAGACAATGATATCATCACGTGAAGCTAAACCACAAGGATTTGTGTGCTTTACAATTACACAAGTGGGATTATTAAAGTCACACACACAGCACTAACTTCCTTTTATATATATATATATATATAAATAATCTCCACCATAAAAGCCACCATTAGAATAAGCCCCACCTTTATTTTATCATTAATTAATTTATTTATTTATTTATTTGTTTTTGAGTCATTACAGGACAGCCCATGTGAATTCTTAGCTTGTAATGCAAATGACCCCAAGTTAAACTATTAATTAGTTATATTTACTAATGTTTTAGAGGTTAGACCAATTGAATATTTTGCAAACCCTAAAGCCATTTTCTTAATTTGAACTCTAAATAGATCTTTTTTAATTTTTAATTTTTTATATATTTTAATTGTTTTATTATAAAAAAAATTTACAATTAATATACTAAACAAATAAATTAAACTGAATATGTATGTAAAACAATTTAACTCTAGCACATAGGCCTAAGTTTTTTATTGTATATTTGATTGAAAATGTGTATTAAAAAATTCTATACTTAATCAAGTAGTTCTTCTACCATTTGAAAATTTAATATTTATGAATAAATTTAATATTTTCAAATACTCCAAGCATTTTTCACATTTAAAATTTATGAATAAATGTATGTAATTTAAAAATTTTATACTTTATTGAAACTTTTAGCATTACAAAATCAATAATTAAGTTTTGTCAAATATGATATAAATCTAATCATTAACCTATTTTTTAAACAAAATTTTCTCATTCAAAATTTTGGCAAATATTTATGTAGGAAAACTATCCGCATGTTACTGCACTATGTTCATGGTCATTATTAAGCTTCTGTAACTTAGGCCCTAAAATAATTTTGAAAAAGATTTCTATATTAGTTATAGCATAGATAACGTGACCATTTGAAAGGTTTTTATAAATTTTGAGATTCATATATATATATTTTTAAAAATCATAAATTATAGTATAATTAGAGTTTTTTATTTATTTATGATTATAATTAGATTTTAGTGAATTGCTTCGATATTAGTGGCACACAAATTTATAATTTTAAAATAGTTGAGCATATTTTTCTTTTAGAAGTCGTAATTTATGGAATAATTAGAGTTTAATAGTTATAGTTAAATTAGAGTTAACCAATAGACTTTTTTAAAATAAAAAATAATTAGATTTTAGTGAATTGCTTCCATATAGAAGTCACAGAACTTGATCAAGCTTATGTACTTGCCACTGCTGAGAGACATCGACGAGATCGGCGAGTACAGCTGGGGTGGCGCGGCTTTGGCATGCTTGTATAGGATGCTGTGTCGAGCGGCTCAGGTGGGTGCGAAGGAGATCGGAGGACCACTTGTATTGCTACAGGTTAGTAAGAATTTTAGTACATATCAATTCTTGTTGCATGACATATATCAGTATTGTAATTGGGTCCAAACTATTGCAAATTTGGGCGTAGGAGAGATTTATTCGCATTGCCCCGTCTAGGTAGCAAGTGGTTGCGCCTGGGGAGCTTTCCATGGGGCAGGGAGAGCAGCAGTTACCACCTGGATCTATATGATATATGACTTCAGCAGTTGCCCATGTAGTTGTCGTTCATGGAGACCCATGTAGTCGTCGATACGATCTCGTGGCTGAAGTCAACCCTCCACCAGCTGCCTCGAGGTCCGAGTGGCAACTACTGCTTCCCCTGCCCCATGGGAAGCTCCCCAGGCGCAACCACTTGCTGCCTAGACGGGGCAAAGCGAATGAATCTCTCCTACGCCCAAATGTGTAATAGTTTGGACCCAATTACAATACTGATATATGTCATACAACATGAATTGATATGTACTAAAATTCTTACTAGCCTGTAGCAATACAAGTGGTCCCCCGATCTCCTTCACACCCACTTGAGCCGCTCGACACAGCATCCTATACAAGCATGCCAAAGCCGCGCCACCCCAGCTGTACTCGCCGATCTCGTCGATGTCTCTCAGCAGTGGCAAGTATAAGCTTGATCAGGTTCTGTGACTTATATATGGAAGCAATTCACTAAAATCTAATTATTTTTTATTTTAAAAAAGTCTATTGGTTAACTCTAATTTAACTATAACTATTAAACTCTAATTATTCCATAAATTACGACTTCTAAAAGAAAAATATGCTCAGCTATTTTAAAATTATAAATTTGTGTGCCACTAATATGGAAGCAATTCACTAAAATCTAATTATAATCATAAAAAAAAAAACTCTAATTATTATATAATTTATGATTTTTAAAAATATATATATATATATATATGAATCTCAAAATTTATAAAAACCTTTCAAATGGTCACGTTATCTATGCTATAACTAATATAGAAATCTTTTTCAAAATTATTTTAGGGCCTAAGTTACATAAGCTTAATAATGACCATGAACATAGTGCAGTAACATGTGGATAGTTTTCCTACATAAATATTTGCCAAAATTTTGAATGAGAAAATTTTGTTTAAAAAATATGTTGATGATTAGATTTATAGCATATTTGACAGAACTTAATTATTGATTTTGTAATGCTAAAAGTTTCAATAAAGTATAAATTTTTAAATTACATACATTTATTCATAAATTTTAAATGTGAAAAATGCTTGGAGTATTTGAAAATATTAAATTTATTCATAAATATTAAATTTTCAAATGGTAGAAGAACTACTTGATTAAGTATAGAATTTTTTAATACACATTTTCAATCAAATACACAATAAAAAACTTAGGCCTCTGTGCTAGAGTTAAATTGTTTTACATGCATATTCAGTTTAATTTATTTGTTTAGTATATTAGTTGTAAACTTTTTTTTATAATAAAATAATTAAAATATATAAAAAATTAAAAATTAAAAAAGACCTATTTAGAGTTCAAATTAAGAAAATGACTTTAGGGTTTGCAAAATGTTCAATTGGTCTAACCTCTAAAACATTAGCAAATATAATTAATTAATAGTTTAACATGGGGTCATTTGCATTACAAGCTAAGAATTCACATGGGCTGTCCAATTACAATCTCACAATTAAAAAGGCTGACCATTTTACAATTTCACAATTCACGACACTCTCGTAAGCATTACATAATCTTCATCGACCAAGCCTCGCTGGACATGTCCGCCTATCATGACCTGTCTGCTGACACTCACTGCAACGAGCGTTCAAACACCTATCTGATATATCCATCTCATTCGGAATACGGGACATAGATTTACGACCCCGTTTTACTTCTCGCAGACGAAATGCATTAGGCATTAAGGTCCACTGCGGATCATCCTAATAATCTTGATGCGGTATTGGGTTGAATTTAGTTTCCCAAACCCTCATGTATACAGGAAGTCTATATACTGGATCAACGTACTTGAATGGATTGTCACCACATTCAGACATAACAGCTAGCATATGGGAACATGGATAGTGTCTTATCTCGTATTTGCCACAACTGCACCTGGGTTGATTCATGCGCACAATCTGTGTATTGCGACCTCGTTCATGGCGAAAAGATGTTTGCACCTCAAAGACGTGGCGGGGCCCATCCGACATTATTGATACAAATTAATTGTCATGCTTGTAGGTATAATTAACTTCACAACATAATAAGCACAATTTAGTTTACATTACAACCTAACCTATCGTACGACATCAATTGGAAAGTATTTCCCCTTGCGATGCCCTCCTCGATCGTTTTTTGCTTCTCTCTAGGGTATTGGAACTCATTCCGTACATCTAGTTCTGCTTGGGCTCCCATCTCGTCAAAATATTTTACGAGCCGTCGAAATGTAAACTCAACCATAGCTGAGATAGGTAGGTTCCTTGCACCTTTCAAGACATTGTTGAAGCACTCTGCGTCATTGCTGGTCAATACCCCTCACCGATATCCACCGTCATATGCAAGGGCCCACTCCACAGGATTCATCTTGCGAAACCATTCGACAGCATCTTGGTTAATGGCCTGTATTTGTTCTAAGTAGGCATTACACTTTAGTCGTTGATGAGCACTCCCAGCTTTCCGTAGAAGTTGTTTCAGCTCCTTATTTTTAAACTTTGTGTTGAAGTTACGACAAACATGTCGAAAGCAGTGCCAATGATATCCAACAAATTGGAGTGAGGGATTCAGCCAATGCCGCCTCACAGCAGCTAAAATACTCTCAGCTCGATCAGATATCAAAGTCACTCCTTGTCGGTCCATGACAATATGTTCCCTGATATTTGAAATGAAGAATGACCAAGACTTTAAACTCTTTGTGTCGACCACAGCGAATGCAAGCGGTAATACTTTGCCATTGGCAGTGACGATCGTTGCTACAGGCAACATACCAGTGTATTTGCCGTATAAGAATGTACTATCTATGTTTATAACAGGCCTACAATATCTGAATCCATCGATGACGGGTTTGAAAGACTAGAAAACAAAGTGGAAGACGGGCATGATGGTTGTACCTCCGGTATATCTATGCTTCCATTTAACGATGGTGGCAGGATTAGATGTCTGTAATGCATGCGAATTTAGGCAACTGTCTATACGATTCATTCCAATCCCCGAATACCATTCTAATTGCCTTTGACCTTACATGCCACGCCTTCTTGTATGATATACTGTAGTTCGTGGTCTTTTTGATATCTTCGAAGACATTCTTAATTGGCATATGAGGTTCATTTTGCATACGACAATCAAATATGAGTTGGATTATTTGGGTGTGAACACTATAAACAAACTATAAACAAACATATATATATATATTTTTTTATACTCACCGCAACTTGTCCCAAAAGATGAGAAGCAATGTAATTGGAGTCAATATTAATGTGGTCCCTGTTCATCCTTGGGTATAAACAATAGTGCAGACCCCTATACTGCTTTATTTCAAAAAGACCGTGTTTCTTATTAAGTGACGCACGGAACCACCAACTGCAATCGTGCTTGCAAGCAAACCCCCAAAGGTCTCGCTTGGAGGTTACGACCTTATGCTCTCGATTATTTCTTGCGTGGTACAATTTCACAGCATGTACAAGTTGCTTCTTATCGACGAAAACCATCCCTTTGTCCAACTCTGCATTTTCAGCGTTCCGGATCCGGTTATGGGGTACGACATCACGGCTCCTCATGTCAAAATCACCACACGTGTGAATGTTCTCATAGAAAGGGATTTCAGGTCTAGGTGGATGCGGACATTTTCAGGGCCAGCGGAGCCGTCAGCATCATCTTCTTTATCATCATCATCTGATCCGGCCAATAAATTTTCTTCATCAAACATTTCATTTTCATCGCCGTCTAGGGTGACATCAGGACCATACAAGTCATTGTCAGCAATAGTGTCTGCAAACTGCACATAGTTCACCGTTTCCGCCATACTGCCATCAACTTCAACTGGAGTGGTATGATGGCTGCAGGTGGGAACATCTTCTGTGTTATTGTGAAATTCATAATCATATCCACCATGCGAACTTGATTCCACACCGTGGCCCTCAAATGTCTGTTGTGTGTAGACCACTGAATAACGTTGATCTGATGCATACATAGGAGACCGAAACGCTGTCGTGTCAATCCCCTGTGTAAGCAATATAGTGAAGGGACGAGAATCCATCTGTCTCATATTCGGGACATTGCGTACAACCTCTTTATCAATGTACACTTCCAAACAATTTGGTAGTTGGAAACTTGCATCGATACTTAATACAGTGTTTAACGTCTCATCGTCATTGATCAGTAATGTCTTGTATCTGCTGATTGCTTGCCACTGGCAATAAGGATATCTACATTTGAAGTTCAATCGGACACTTTCGCCATAACTTGCCACCTTGGACATGAACATCTCCTCCAATTGTTAAGCGCGGTGTCAAGTTGCACCCCATATATCTCTTTCAGCTCAGCATCATATGACACCTTCATCGGGATCCCGAATTATGTTTTCCTCTAGTAGAAGATAATTGGAACACTCTTCATACACTCGCTTCAATGAAACAAAAAACTTAAAATATCAACAATATACTTATATTGGATTTTATTTCTACAAGAATTATATGGATTTTAACTCATTCAATTACAATTACTTGGGAGTCAAGAACTTTATTTAAGTAATCATTAATTGTAATCCAACAATATTACAAGCAAACCTAAATAATTAATAAAAGAATAATTTTTTAAGTAATCATTGTTGATGTCCTAAATAATTAATTAATGAGTTAATACAAGAGTTAATAAAATTAATATTGTTAATTAATGATTAATTTTTTTAATTAACTCATTAAATAATATTGTTAATTAACTCATTAAATAATATTGTTCTTTTAATGATGTCCTAAATAATATTGTGAACTAATTAAATGAGTTAAAAATTAATGAGTTAATATTGTTAATTAACTCATTAATTAAATTAACAATAATATTGTTAATTAACTCATTAAATAATATTTTAACTCGTTATAGAATTAATCAGTAGAGTGGTGTTTGGTTGAATAAGCTGTAAAATAGCTTTTTGCTCTGTAATGTTCTTTTTGCCTTTTTTTTTTTTATATTCATTTTAATTATTTATTTCTATATTTCTTTTCTTTATTATTAATTGTTTTTTTTTCTTTTATTCATTTTATTTTCTTTTCTTTTTCTCCTTATTTTTTTATTTTTTTTTTTTTTCTTTGTTAATTTTGTTTAATTTCTTAATTCATTACAATTAATACCAATTAATATTCATCTTCTAATTTATATTAATGTTGTGATTTCTTTACATTCTATTTTTTCATATTCATTTAATTATTTATTTGTATATTTCTTTTCTTTTTCTTCGTTTTCTTTTCTTTTCTTTTCTTTTCTTTTCTTTTCTTTTCTTTTTCTCCTTATTTTCTTTTTTCTCCTTTCTTTTTTTCCTTCTTCTCTTAATTGTTTTTTATTCTCTTTTGTCCTTATTTCTTTTTTTTTTCCTTTTTTTCTCTTAATTTTTTTTCTTTTTCTTCATTTTATTTTATTTTCTTTTCTTCTCTTCTTACATATTAATTATTTCCTTTCTTTTTTCTTATCTATTTTTTATTTTTTTATTTTTTTTTCCTTCTGTGCTCTCCTCTTTCACCCACGATGGTTGAAACCCTAGAAATGGCTTGATTTCTGGCGATGAGCTCAAATCCAGTAATCGCACCAGCACCCGAACAACCCCTTGAGCCACCGTGATCAACACGAAAGAGAGAGAGCTCTGGTTCTAGTTCGTGAGAGAGAGAGAGAGAGAAAAGAGATTGCGATCACGGCGGCGCTAGGGTTTCAGATCGATTGATCAATCGATCGAGAGAGAGAGAAGACAGATCGCGACGGAGCATGTCGCGATTGTGGCAGTGCTGGGGTTTCAGATTGATCGCGGTGGTTAGGTTTTACCCCTCAATTGAGAGAGAGAGAGAGAGAGAGAGAGAGAGAGAGAGAGAGAGAGATGTTGATGAGCTCCTTGCTGTGTTGGGTTACAAGGTGAAGGCTCAGACATGGATGATGTGCTGTGTTAACCCCTCATCGTCGCTCTTTCCGTCTTTGGAAATCGCTTCTCTCCACTAGAAATCACCTCTCTTCTTTCGTGAGAGGGAGAGAATGAGTGTGTTTTGTTTATATACCTGGTACACTTGTAATAACTTGAAGGTGTGAAGGGCATTTAAGTCTTTGATATTCAGCTTGCCGCTTAAGCTGAAAAAATAAGCACCTCCTCCCCCACTCAACCAAAAAGCTCATTTTCCACTTATAAAAAGCTATAATCTACATCCATTAAGCTACACCAAACACTTAGAAACAGTTTAATTTAAGCCAAAAGCTGAGTTAAGATGTTTTTAAGCTGTGCCAAACAGGCACATTAATAGTTCCCTTGGTGCTTTATATACCAAACTAAGGTTTCATATTCCATCGACGTAGGATGCAAGTTATCACCTCAACTTTTTCCCATCGTTGGAGGAATTGATGCGTTCAAGACCAAAGATTTATTGAATGAAAAAGATATTCATTGGGCTTGAAAATAGTTAGTATATCTACGATTTTTTGTTTTGTTTTGTTTTGTTTTGCTTTTTGCCTTTTGCTTTCTAGTATTATGGTTGTCCTTAGGATTGGTTGAGTTTATTCCTTAGTCATTTGGCAGTGTGTTTATTTTAGTGGGTATTAGTTAGAAGCAGTTTCCATATTATATGGATGTGTTGGAGAATAGAAGATTTGGAAAGGTAACAATTCAGTTTTATATTTTCTCTTTGAATCCTTCTAATCTATCGTTTATAGGGTTTCTTTTTGACACCAAAGCATGTTGATTTGAGCCCTATATATGTGGGAAATTGCAGATTTCTGAAAAAGAAGTCGGATTCTTTGCATGTTTTCAGCCTTGATCTGAGTTTATTCTAGTGTGCTTTTGGTTATGGTTGGTGGAGATGCCTAGGGGCTGCACCAAACAAGCTATTATTACATATGGTTTATTTGTGTTGTTGATTGCTTCATGTTTGTTTCTTCTCTTTTCTTTCTCTTATTCAACCATTTGCAGAGGCTGGAACTGAGTTCTATATGGGCACTTCTTGCTGCATTTGAGGATCCTCTTCCCAACCCTGCCAATGCAGTTACATTTCCTTTTGAAGGAGCTTTTGTAAAAGGAGTTGACTCTGTCTCTTGGATGGCTAATAATGCAAAGAAATTATTGTGTTCCCAGAACACTGGCCCTCACTGTTGGACCTTTTTCAGTACAGCAACTTTTGGAAAGAGGAATAAGGTTCCACAGGTTAGTCAAATTCTTATTAATCAATTTTTATGCAAATATGCATGTTTGTGCGTGCACACACGCAGAGGCTTCGACCAAACCAAATACTGGATTAAAGTTTTTGGGTTCTCTTTGGGTTGACAACTAGCATGAAACCTCTAGTCAAACCAATGTGGGTGCCTTGGCGAAGCGACCTTGGCGAACACTAGTTGGTAGGGAGGGAATTTACCTATGCACAGAGAGTTTAGATGACATGCACTAACCCTTACCAATTTGGTGAGACTGGTGAAGAGTCTAGAAGTAGGCAGGTGGCGTATTTTTGGGGTTTGAGTTTCTTGTTAGATACTTATGAATGATTCATTTTTGTGCATTACAGGAAAATATTCCAACTGCCACAGCAGAGAGGGTGAAGGAGGCAATGCTGGAGGGTGTTGAGAATGCACTAGGACTATCCAAAAGCTCACTTAAGAGACCATTTTATACCCGATTGCAATTGTGGTACGATTTCAGCTTCTCAGATATGCCTAACCGTTAGGGTGAAAGTAATGAAGTTTGGATTCATTCGGAATCTGTTGTATATTTGTGGTTGAGAGTGACTAGGGATTAGTAAGTAATCAAGACACAGTATTAATTTAGGGAAGCTGTAAAATCAAAATTTACTAATAGTTTCTCACGTGTCTCTTTGGTCTTCTTCTTTCCAAATCCATGGGTTGTCTTTCTTTCATTTGATGGACTACTATGCATATAATCTGGTTTCTGAGAACATGGGTTCTGTTTGAAGACTCTCTCTCGATTGATGGAATAAATAATATCAATTTATAGTGTTTTGATGAATTTAAGCAATTGTGGTCAACGTCATGAGCACAACTGGGGCAATCATATTCCCAGGATTTTTCCACTTCTACAACGATATATTGAAATATGGAAGGCTAAGTTATGTAAAGCTGTTCTATAATCAGTCATTTTTGCCTTTACAGTGATTTAAGGGGTTATTATTCAGTTATTGCTTTGGTTAGGGCTGCTTTCCATGCAATTTTGATTTTTCTATTTTTTTTTTCTTTTCTTTTCTGATGTTGAAAAACAAACAATTGAGAGAGATTTTTGGGTCACTGATCTCACTCCTGCTGGCTGCTGCAGTTGTCTTAGGATTGGTTAACTCTAAATTAAGCCTTTTCCCAAGTTTCTTTGTTCTTTCATGAATAATTATCTTGACTATGAACCTACAAAAATAACAATTTTGCAGAAAGATGAACAATGATTTTGAGTCAGATGAAGAACAGTGCATATTAAGACTTCATTTGTGTATTGTGGCGCTGTTGGATATGTTATGAGTGGTTGAATTGTAATGCTGCTATACACTGATCATTTTATTAGTTTTAAGGGACAGAAATTAGACATATTTCTACCTGCCTTTTTGCTTTGAACATAGTGTCCGCATCCTACATTGCAAGAAAAAGGGTACTAGTGAATAAATGATATAGAGTCAGATAATGCACATTAGAAGTAATAGTTGTTTATTATTTGAGAACATTTATTTATTATTTTTATATGGCTATTTTCTAGTACTTTACATTTTTACTCTTTTTATTTTTATTTTTATATTTTGGCATTCAATGAGATTAGTTTGACATTCCCTAAATATGTAGGGGTGCTGCTCTTCCCACTAATACTCCAGGTATCCCCTGCATCTTTGATCCTCATGGAAGGGCTGGCATATGTGGTGATTGGCTATTGGGTTCAAGTTTAGAGGCAGCAGCCATAAGTGGCATAGCTCTTGCTAATCATGCAAGTTCCTTTTATCCCTCTTTCTACTCTTTTATCTTGCTGGTTTATATGTTTATATAAATTACAGTAAGCATGAAACTTTGAAATCATAATGTCTATGTCTATAAAGCATCTCCGTCACGAATACTCCGTGTTAGTCGCTGTACCCATTACAAACATGCCTCAGACATGCCGGAACATGGACTTGTCAAATTTTGTTTTGCTGGATACGTTGGGGGCACTGGACATCAAGGCGTGTCTTGTGTCTGGACACGCCACGGGACACATTTGGGGTTTTATTTTAGAAAGGTGATTAGTGGTCAAAGTATAATAATTGGGAACAAAAGGGTGGAGCTTCAAAAATAAAAACAAAAGCTTTCCCCTAGTTTGTTCAATCTTCAATGTCTTAATCTCTGCCCTAAATTTCATTTGAGGGATAGAGAGCATATCTCATTGAAAAATTAGTTTTCCCTCTCATCTTTCTAGTGTTATTATCAGCTTTCATTTACATTGTTTGTGGAATTTTCTGTGTTTTGATAAATGTTTGACACCATATTATTACTTAAAATATAGTGGGAATTTATTTATTTTTGTTGGAAAACCTCTTCATTATTGAACTTGAATGATTTTGACTTACGTCATGTAATGAGTATTTTGTATGTTTGATGTTTAAATTATAGATCAAGTGGTTTTTCATGTTGAATTAGTGTGAATTTTCATTATTCTTGGTTTTTGTAGATAAAACCTAACAAGATAACAACATGAAATGTGTATTTTTATATTCTTTTTGTTGGATCTCTACCGTGTCTGTTCTTTTTGTCGTATCTCCACCATGGCCATGTGTCACTGTCCCAATTTAGGTTTTTTCCTTTTACTTCCATTTCTGGTGGAAGTATCTATAATTATGTAACTATTGAATTGAACATGGTCTTGCAATGCAGATTGCAGATTACTTCCAAAGTGGTGGAGCTCGTCCAGATGAATTTGCTGTTGGTTTACATAATGAATTTCAACCACTTATCGGACATGATATTGGACAATTTCCTGGCCTAGAATCTGAGGAACAAACAGTTATGGCTCAGTCTATTCAACTTAGCACTTGAGGTAGAAATATATACACATTTTTTGTTTCCTGAACTTGAATGTGATTTTTTTTCATTATGCCATGTAAATGATCCATCATGTTCTGATTTATGTTATCTCAGGCTAACTTTTAGTTTGATTTTGTAGCTTGATTAGGTGGTTGTTGAAGTTCTATAAACATATAATTGTGACAGCTGTTTCAAAGGGAGACCTCAGGATTAGGCAGTGGAATCATCTGAAGGAATGTTTTATGGTGAGTTTTCTTATGATAATTCGTATGCTTTGAGATAAATGTCGAGACATGTGCCTTTCGCAGCATCATGCTTAAAATGGATTAGATTTGTCATTGGCAGCTGCCTGTCTTGAGCCTACCTGCTCCCTGCTTTTGTAATCTATTCCCACACTTAAGGGTGAGTTTCAGGAGGCATCTCTAATGTTTTTAACAGTATAACTGGGCTTCCTCCATGTTGTCCCTGAAATATTTACATCTCGTGTGTGGGCTGTAGTCCATTTGAGAGTAATGTACCCTTGATAAAAAAACTGTAGATAAGGATTGTTAAATGGAGGATAAAGTGTAATGTTAGGTTGAGTTTGAGTTAATGAATGGACATTGAAAGGGGAGGTTATTGTTATGCTATGTGTTATTTTCCATTATGGGTATTTTTGTACTTCGAGCACTTTTAATATAAGTATGATTGTATGATGGAGAAAACCCTAAGTTACTCGCTTCTCTTTTTCTCACACCATTCTCTCTATTCATCTCAACTGGTGGCTTCTATTTACATCACAATTATAGCACATTACACCTCCCATTTTTTTTATTACAATATTATCCTTCTGTAAAATTACTTCAAGGACTAATAACATAAAAAAATGTTAATAGAATTTTCATTTATTCCCCTTTTCAACGGTCACCAACCACTAGCATTTCCCCTTTCTTTCTCTCTCTCCCCACCCTTGTGCAACTCCCACACCTCCATCATTAGAAAAGGCAACTCACAATCCATAGCATCACTAGCCCAAACAGTATCAGAAAAGGCATGAAGATCTAAAGTAGCAGAAAACAACAAACTTTGATGCAAAGAGCCCTAAAGACAATGCAAAATCTGAAGACCAACCAGTTGGAGTAGAAACAAATTGATTGACTATATGTACTGCATAAGCAATATCAAAGTAAGGATAAGATAGACAAGACTGTCCACAAGAACACGATACAATGTGGGATCGAATAAAAGGAACACTATCAATAGAAGTATAATGCACATTAAGTTCAAGAGGAGTATTCACAATGACATTAGTTGGTACCCCTTAGGAGAAGAAGCTATCTCAATTCCCAAAACATAACAAAGCAAGCTAAGGTCCTTCATCTCAAAATGATGGTGCAAATTGAGTCTTGTGCACAAAAATGTCGTTAAGATCATCACTAGTGATGATTGTGTCATCAATATATAAGAAAAGATAGTCTATACTGTAGAATAGAATGAATACAATGAGCCGAATCATGATCATTGGTATGAAAGCCCAAGTCACCAACCACAGTAGAAATTTTTTCAAACCAAGCTCGAGGAGTTTGTTTGAGACCATATAAAGCTTTATGAAGTTTGCAAACTTTACCCAGATTATATGGAAACCTAAGAGGAACCAAAAAAATTTCGTAAGCTAAATCACTATTAAGAAAGGCGTTCTTAACATCTATCTGGAAGAGATGACAGTGATGCACAACTACAACGATCAAAGTATGGGGAGAGTGGTCATCTTGGCAACAGGAGCAAAGGTCTCCTCATAATCAATTTAATGTTTTTGAGTAAACCCTTTAGCCACAAATCTAGCTCTGTATCTTTCCACAGAGCCATCCGTTTTGATTTTAATCTTGTACACCCATCAACAACCATCATGTTTACCAAAGGATAAAGAGACAAGATCCCAAGTACCATTCTTGTGCAAAGTAGAAAGCTCCTCATTCATAACCTGTTGTCAAAGAGAGTAAGAAAGAACCTCCTTATAGGAGGTTGGTTTAGAAAGAGAATGAATAGACGACAAAAAGGAATAAAATTCAGAGGAATAATAGGAGTTAAAGAAATCAAAATGATAAGGACACTTACGAGACCATTGAGGATACTGAGAATCGGGAGGAGCCTCATTGTCCATAGGCAATGGAGATAGCCGGAGGAGGTAGGGAAGTAATACCTCTAGGCAAATCACGCATTTTTCGACAAGCATAAGTATGAACAAAAGGAGGAGGAACATCAAAAAAGAGCAGACAAGGAGAAGAGGGAATTTTTAAAAGAGAGAAATCACGAACATAAGGATCATAAGAAATATCATCAAGAAAGTATCTAGATAAATAAGATCAGATTTAGAGGTAGAAGCAGAGTGAATGGAGAATAAGGGTATCTGTTCAAGAAAGTCATATACTCTCCTCTTTTCCCCCTCAAAAAATCGGTTAATCTAATAGGTTAGTCTAAGTATAATTTAACCTATATAAGCATAAAGAAAATAATGCATTGAGGATTCGTACTCTAAATATAGTAAAAATTAAGTGTGGGTAAATGTCAGAGGTCTTTCCCTTTAAAAACAAGTCATTTTAGGAAAACTGTAGTTTTATTAGGCATACTTTTTTTAATTAGTTGTTCTTGCTATGTGCATGTATGTTATGCTATTTGTATGATTTTATTTTTAGGAACAAGTGGCAACCAAGAGTCTTGTTGAGCTGCTCTTTTTCTCATCATTGCACTTGTTCAACAACCCAATTAGTAATTAGTGAGAATGGGATTGAATTGATCCATGAGTTGATTTGTGGTATCAAAAGCAATTGATTGGAATGGAATTGGCCTTTTTAGTAGATTTTTAATGTTGTTTGGTCTTCGTGTATGGTTCTCAATTACACATTATACTTTTTATATTCTATACATTTTTTGTAAAATTTATACTCTTTTTTTTTTTCTTTCTATTTTATGTACATTTTCTATATTTTATATTTTATGTACATTTTTTATATTTTATGTAATAGCAAGTTAAAATTCCAAAATTTCATGTATTATGTTATTTTCAAATGTGAAGCATGCACCAAGTGATGTCGTCTGTCAGAATTTCACAAGGATCCATAATTGGGGGTTTTTCCCAAACTAAGCCTCTTTTGCATCTTATTTCCCAAACTAGGTTTAGTTTAGACGAATTTTCCAAATCAGGTTAAAGCGCTATTACAAATCGCGCTTTCATTGTTTGGAGTCGAAAATTTGATGAATAGTGAAAGCGCTATTCGAAATCGTGATTTTAATTAAGAAAACGCTGTTCCAAATCGCGCTTTTAACATAAAAAAATTTTCTGAAGAAAACGCTATTTAAAATTGCGCTTTCACCGTGCATTTAATTTTTTTTTTTTTTTTGTTAAAAACGCGATTTTAAATCGCGTTTCTACTATTGACAGCAAAACCAAGCCACACTCTGACACACCACACCCACACACACCCACAACGCCTCAAACATTGAAATAATATAATTTATATATATAATAATAATTTATAATAATCAATTATATAATTTTTATAATTTTCATAAATATAAATCATTTTTAGGTTATGGATAGTTTGATTTATAATACGTATGTAAGGGTAAAAATTTTTATAATTAAAATAATTTTTGCAATTTTTATAATCAAAAATAATTTTTAAAAATTAGTATCAAAAATTATTTATAATAATTTTTAAATAATCGATTTTTATTATCAAAATTATCAAAATTATTTAAAAATTATTATCAAAATTATCAAAATTTTTATTATCAAAATTATTATTTAAAAATTATTATCAAAAATTGCAATTTATAAATAATTTTTGATAATAAATTTTAAATAATTTATAATCAATTTTTGCAATTTTTATAATCGATTTTTACATACGTATGGCAATAATTTTTATAAATTATTTAAACCATACGTATGTAAGGGTAAAAAAATTTAGGTTATGGATGGTTTGATTTATCATTTAAGTAATTTATCAAAAAATTTACCCTTAAACCATACGTATGTAAATGTGAAGATGGGTTTACTGTAAATGTAAATGTGAAAATACATATTAAATTATTTACAGACGTATTAATTATAAATTTTTATAAATTATTTTTGAATAATACATACGTATTATAAAATGTGAAGATGGGTTTACTGTAAAAAATTTTAAATAAAAAATGTAAAGATTTAAATAATACATACGTATTATAAATTATTTTTGATAATTTATAAATTATTTTTGATTGTAAAAATTGTAAAAATTATTTTTGATTATAAAAATTGTAAAAATTATTTTTGATTATAAAAATTTTTACCTTTACATACGTATTATAAATCAAACCATCCATAACCTAAAAATGATTTATATTTATGAAAATTATACAAATTATATAATTGATTATTATAAATTATTATTATATATATAAATTATATTATTTCAATGTTTGAGGCGTTGTGGGTGTGTGTGGGTGTGTGTATGTCAGAGTGTGGATTGGTTTTGCTGTCAATAGTAGAAACGCGATTTGAAATCGCGTTTTTTAAAATAAAAATAAAAATAAAAATAAATTAAACACACAGTGAAAGCGCAATTTTAAATAGCGTTTTCTTCAGAAATTTTTTTTATGTTAAAAGCGCGATTTGGAATAGCGTTTTCTTAATTAAAATCGCGATTTCGAATAGCGCTTTTACTATTCATCAAATTTTGGACTCCAAACAGTGAAAGCGCGATTTGTAATAGCGCTTTAGCCTAGTTTGGGAAATTCGTCCAAACTAGGCCTAGTTTGGGAAATAGGATGCAAAAAAGGCTTAGTTTGGGAAAAGCCCCCCATAATTGTTATGCGGTTTAATTTCTCGAAACTTTAATTTCACATCTCACCAACACAAATGGAAGTACACTCACACACATACCATAGAGAAAAATAATCACATATTTATATGCTTCAGTCCAAATTGCCTACATCTATAGGAGAGAATTTCCACTATGAATAAAATAGAAAATACATGTGTGAGGCCAAAATACGCAAAATCCACGCCATCACCCAAACCCCATGTTCAAGGGTAATTGAGCCCTTGCTCACCCTCATTCTGGTGCTCTCAATATTTTTTTTCACCCTTTACATCTCTATTTTTTCTCTCACCACCCTTTTAATTTCTCTCAGAGAATTCTATAGTCCATATGACTATTTATAAGAGTCTACCTATGAAAATCTTAGTTCTATACAATTAAATAACCAAATCCTACATATATTAAGTTTTTCAATAAATTTTGAATTTTACTATTTTAATCCAATTAATAACTGTGTAGGATTTACCTTTATCACATGGGTGGACTAATCTTAACACAGTCTTTTCCTTTTCTTTTAGAAGGTTTTCTTGAAGTTGATCACAATCAACTCAAGGCAAATAATGATCTCTATTGCTCACAGTAATTAGAAAATAATCAACGAAATGTCTCGATTTTAGTTTGTAGTTATTATGATTGCAAACTTCCCCAAGGTATGGCGACATTAAAAAAACCGCTGCAAAGTAAATCCTACATACTTGTAAACACTTGCAAATTATATGTATCAACTAAGATCAGATGCAATATGAAGAGATGTCATACTTCAGACATTTGAGTTTACAGTTCGTCCCAAAAAACCTTGCGCCCAAAATATGTCCAACTGTCCATATTTTATGAAAACAATGAGGGAAAAATGTAGGACAGAATCTAAACACATCTCAAAAGTTTCCTATATATCCCCTCACAAAATATACCAATTAAAACCAAACCAAACAAAACAAACTCCAGCAATTCTAAATAAAGATCTAATATCCCAAACCTTTCAAACAAACTAATTACAAGGAAACAAGGTGGTGTTGGTGGTTGAAGAGGACGGCGATGATGATGAAGGGGAAGGAGGAGGAGGTGAAGTCAATCCCGCACGCTCTTTTTCCTCCATAACCCACAAAATATCATTATCAACCAAGTTGGTTGTGGTGTCAATGAACAGGCTATCGAGGTTGAACTCAAAATTTTCATTGGATGGTCCATCAAAGATGAATTCAATATTATCCTCAAACCCTGTGTCATTAAACAAGTCTGGTAGCTCACCTACTTTCTCCAGGGGAATGTCAGGAACTGGAAGCATATTGAATCCAGTATCTAAACAGAGACTCCAAGGGTGATCATGCTCGTTGGTGGAATCCGTCACCACCATGTGATCAGCCGAGTCAATGGCAGGAGGGAACTCTGAGTTTAGAGGTTGGGGTTGGGGCACCATCAATATTTTCTCTTTTTCTTCATCTTCTCGGTGGAGGTGGTGGTGGTGTTGATGTTGAAGTTGTTGATCTCCCCACTCTTCTATGGAGGATTCAGGATTTGGTTGTTGGGGTTGTTCATCTAAAAGAGCTTTGTTCTTCTTCAGGCGGCCTGCATAGATGCTGATGTCAAAGTTGGTAACTGCATTTGGACCTCTGTACTCTATGGCTGCCATGTCATATGCTGCTGCTGCTTCTTCTTGAGTGCCTTCAACAACCATTGAAAATCACAGATTAAAAACAAACAACTACAAAAAAATAATAATAAAATAACTATTTACATACTTTCCACTTAGAAACCAATTTCTCCGGGCATTTGAAGAGAGGGGGGTTGGGGGGGTGGGAAAGAAAAGAACAGAAAAGAAAAAGAGCAAATGGGTATCTTCTTTATGTTGAAGTTGACAATGGTAGAAGAAATCTGATAATTTTTTAATTAATAGAGACGACAAATAATATAAAATATATATTAAGCTAGTAAAATATATTTTTGAAAAGAAAACTCACGAACTGCAGCATTGTTTTTATATTTTACAATTGTTAAAAAGTGGAGCAGTTGGTATCTAAATCTCATACCCTTGTTTTTTCTAATTTTTTAATTTTTTTTATAGCAACAGTAGTACTACTAAAGTGTTACATGATAGAGTTAGTTAGACACATAAAATAATGTCACATTTTATGATCTTTTCAATTCAAGCCAAAGCATTCATTAGAATCGTAAAAATGTCACTATCACATCATTCTGTATGAGTTATATATATAAAAACATTATATGTAAATCATTTTTCCATGCAAATATGTTTGGTTTGAAACTTTGCCCAAAACAAAAATACTTGTCGCCTTATAGTGGCTCATGGGGGACACGCTAAGAAAATAAATTTATTTTTGTCTTCTTCGTTTTTTCTTTTAAAAGTTTGTCTTTTTCGTTCTTTCTTTTTAAATTAAAAGATTTAAAAGTTTGTCTTTTTTGTTCTTTCTTTTTAAATTAAAAGAAAGAAAACACGGTAATGACAATACAACGGGTGTCATGCTAGTTTGAAGACTACCTGCTATGATTTTAAATAGAAAATAATGATATTTTTCACCCAGAATGAGAAAAAAACAAAGAAAACAGGGAAAGGCTACGATACACTCCCAAAACATTATCTAGAGAGAGAGAGAGAGAGAGAGAGAGAGAGAGATTCATTCAATAGTAACTAATCCGATGCTACTTAAATGCTTTTCATTTTTGAACCGTTGAAGTTAATATGAGAAACTTATTGATACATCAAATACAAGGTAGCAATTTTACACTTTAATTATAATTTTAACAATTTAAAATGTTCCAACTTTTTAACTTCATCAAACAACCCCAAATAGTATAGTATGCATTGTAAACATGGTGGCATCATTGAAATGGAAGGACTCCACAATCTAATTGCTCATTTTTACATTTTTTAATGGGCATTAGATGGATTGTATCCTTGAAAAAAGTTTATGAAAATTTATGGGATCACTAGTTAGAAATACAAGAAATCCTCTGTCCCATATCCCTGTCTCAAATCTCGTATCGGCCACCACACGATCAAAGCTAAAAACACTCACTAGAGTGGCAGTGTTTGGGACAAGGGGCATGGGAGAAATATGACGGGATCCTATGGGCTATAGAAACTATTTGTTAGTTAATTTTGCCTGTAAATAGACTCTTGGGAGCTGTTTCATTTGGGCATACAGTTTCATTTGGATATACAAAGGGAGATATATTTTCCTTTGATTGGATGTAGGGAGCATAGAAAAACATGTGGATCCCTACGGCTCCTCAGCAAATTTTTTTTTTTTCATTTGTTTGGTGACTGGATATAAAATTCGACGGTATATTATGTCCTCTACAAATACAGGATCTGTAATACTGCCCACCCCACCCCACCCCACCCCACCCCACCCCACGGTATTGCATATCCCCCCGCCACATGACGGGTCATCCGTCATACAACTGTCGAAATAATCTCTCCCCTTTTCCAAAAAGGCCCTAGTGCAAATATATGGACAAAGGGGTTCAACAAATGGACATAAAAGTTTCACAATGACCACTGACAACATTGTAAAAGCTAAAAGGGAAAAAAATAAATAAAAATAAAAGGTGTAATAGTGGGTACCACTTTAATATTATCATATATACATAATATGAGTAGAAGCAAGTGGAGGAGTTCTTACTGTAAGTTCCCAAATATAAATATTTGTTTCCGAAAACCCGTCCAATTCGTGCCTCCCATCGCCCATTGTGATGGTGCCTGTCAAATGTGATAAAAGCTTTATAATTTTTCGAAGGAACAGATACTAAAATTGCCTTTTATATATAGAACCAACCATATACAATTTTGTATTAGATGCGTGTGCGTGTGTTTTCTTGGAAATTTTCACAGCAATAACTTTAAGGACACAAAACTAACCACAAAACCAACCATAGAAAAAAATAGTGGGCCCCATAAGAGCATAATTGGAGTAATTAATTAGCATTTTGTGAGACCCATTTTCTATTCCATCGACGTACCTTGTAAATGGAATACAAAATGGGTCTACACCATTGATCTCCGTGGAACTAATGGTTTAGATGGGATGTGTAGTTTAGGATATAATTAGAATAACTGATGTGTGGATTGAGAACAAAATTATAAAATCAATTTCATAAGTGTGTGCATTGAAAAATTATGTACACAGAGATAAAAGAGTTTGTAGAAATAGAATTTCTCCAAAGTTTGGTGGTGGGTTACCTTGCCACACCACGGTACTTAGAAACTCCCCTAGAAAATCCGCTGCTTTGGCGCCGTAGGGAAGCTAAATACTCTTCCTTGGACTGCTTTTGCATTTCCCCAAGCTCCTTGGTGTATGTATCAATCTGTATTTTAAGCAAATATTTTATAATAAAAAAATAAATAAATTGTTAGCTGAAAATAATTCATGCATAACTAAAATTAATTACAAACTTGCTAGCAAAAATTAAAAAGATGAAAGTGTGACAAGGAAGTGGAAGAAAAATAGCACCGGAAAATTCAATGCAGTATCGGCGCCCCAATACTTAAGGGCCGCGAGATCGTAGGTATGAGCAGCTGCTTCCTCATTATCATATGCTCCTACATTCAAAAGAGAAATAAATTAAGTGACAACAAATCACAATACTGATATTGAAAATTTTAAAAGATTGTTCAAAGGGAAGGGCTCTCATACACAATATATGCATTGGTGTTGAGGCAGCAAAACATTATTATACAACAATGGCCTTTTAAAATAAGAAAAATATTATACATAATAAATATGAAGGTAGGTCCCACTTTAATAATAAATAATAAACCCCTCCCGGTTGTCAAAGAAAAAATAATAACAAAATAGGTAATCTTTTTAGTTTTGTATTACGTGTGCAACAGTCAAAAACTACTTAACAATACAACACCCAAATTTCAGAAAAAAATCTTCTGCGCCAAGTGTGAGAAAAGTATTAAAAAAGTACTAAAAAAATAATAAAATGTGTGACTCATATTACATCAAATTTAAATCTATATTGTACCAACTCATTTTCGGGTACTTTTTTTTTTTTGGAGTAGAAGTAGTAGCTTTTCCCAAAACCATAATTTAAATAATAATAATAATAAAAAACAGGATAAATTGATAAAAAAAAAAAATCAAGGTTAATTACACTCACTTTACCCCTCAAATTCGTAGATTTTGACCCTTAACTATAAAAATGTGTTACTTTCATATTTTCAAGTCATCTTCAAACTGGTGTATTTGTGCGATTTTCGTAGTTGATGAGTGAATATGTACGAATTTATAACGAGAAAAACGTGATGTTTATTAATAATTGAGTGAATTTTGATGTAATTAACCAAAAATTAATCTACTAAGAGAAAACAGAAGGAGAAGAAGAAAAAGAAAATAAGATAAGAAAGAAATGAAGAGAGAGAAGAGAGGAAGAAGTTACCCAAATAAACTAAAATGGCAGCGACAAAAGCGTAAAAGAACGTTGCAATGACAGGGATCCATCATCAACATCAACCATCAACCATCAACCATCATCCATCCATCCATCAAAGAATAAAAACACAAGAGTCAGTCAGTCAGTCAGAAACCCACCCACAAGCATGCCATGCAATGCAACAGATGCTGTTCTGCACTTTCACTTGTTATTATTATATTTAATGACAAACATAGATTGCAGCAGATCTCTTTGATTCTATCATTTATTTATTTTCAAATACAAATCTATGCTGAAAAGTTTACAAATTAAATTAATATTAATTAATTAATTAATTAAAGATTGAAGATTGATGATATAGATATAGATATAGATATTCACTTTGTCTTCCTTTCTTGTTTTGAATGCTATTCCATGAACTCTTATCCCACAGATGAGCTTCAAACCTCCCTGTCCATCTGTGCCTGTCCAAAATCAAAATCTCAATCTCAATGCCATTTTCATTCATTTGATTATCAATTATCAACCCAAAATCTCATGCATGCAAACAAATGAAGAGAGAGAGAGAGAGAGTTATTGCTATGAATTATTAATTACCTGGTGACTCCTCTGTAAATGGAGCTTCTTCTGGAAGAGTTGGGATTAATAATCTTCTGGGACTTGTTTTGGTTGAGATTTTTATTGATTGTTCCTCTGGGTCTGGATCTGGGACGCTTGGCCTTGGTCGTGCGCTGGGCTGATTGATCATCATCATGATGAGCAGGATGAAGATCAGACTCAACACTTGAAGTTGAAGATGAAGACCAACAAGAAGAAGGTGACCTCTTCATTTTGACCTCTGCTCTGCTCTCTAAGCTACTTTAGCTAGCTTTCTCTCTCCTCTTCCTCACTTCACAACAAAATACAAAATGTGGGTAGGGAGAGAGAGAGAGAGAGAGGGGTTATGATATGGAGTGGTGGCAGGTCTAAAAGACTCTTATGGGCTTGTTTTCTGGTTACCTAAAGTGGTTTACCAAAACATGGAGAGAGAGAGGGAGAGAAGAAACTTCAGAAAGTGAAGCTTGCTTTTAGTTTTGAGAAGGGGTGTGAAGCTTTTATATTGTAATAAAAAAATAAAATAAAAAAATAAAAAATGGTTCAGCTAACAAGTGTTTTAAAGGTATCATGAAATATATATATATATATAAATTGTGTAGAATTGTAGACATTTTTTTATTTACGCTGTGATTAGTTGAAAGATATAGGAAGGGACTTGAAAATAGAAAGGAAAATGTAGATAAAATGTGAATAAAATATACTTATATTTCATCTAGTTTCACACAAATTTTTTTTTTCAAATCCCTTTTCAAATCTCCCAATTAAACACAGCGTTAGTTTAATATTTTTACAATTTTTACAACGAGTAATGTTTGGAATTTTAAAAAAATTATCAAAATTTACATAGTACTTACATGGGCTGAGACCCACGTATTTGTGAGTATTGTAAATTTTTTGACAAACTTTTTGAAATATGTATCATTTTTGTTACCACATGTTGCAAAAATCTCAATACTAAACAACAGGAAAAACTATTAATGCAATGTATACGTTATACAAAAAAGTATAATTATTTTGTATAATTGTTATGACAAAAAGTATAATTTTTACTACAAAAAATATTATTTCAAGGATGCACATTATAATTTCGTAATTTGTAACTTTTACTGCAAAGATAATTTTTCTGATGTGCACCTTTTTAAGGTGTACATTAAACAATACCGATAAAATCTTGTTAGTATTTGTCATAAAAGAGCAATACTACATATTATCATATTTCTTACTTTTTTTTCTCACTCCTATACACACAGTAATTGGGACGACATTAATAAAGACATATGGACCAACTTACTTGTATCTTGGAGTAAGAAAAATGAGTAAAAAAATAGAATTATATGTAGCATATTTCATCATAAAAATATGAAAAATGTTACATATAATCTTTTATTATTATTTATTATTATCTCTTTGTCTCACACCAAGACGTAAGTAGACAAGTCTCATATGTATTTATGAATATGAAACCCATTACTTTGTGTTTAGGAGTGAGTAAATGAAATAAGAAATTGAATTACATATAGCATAGCCAAGGACGGAGCTACATAGGGTATAGGGGGCACGTGCCCCCGTCCCTCATATTTTGAAAATTACCCTTTTATCTCTAATTATAAAAAGTTTTTCATTTAATTCCCTTTTAATTTTCAAATATGTTTTAAAATGTTTATATCTCATCTTTCTTTTTAATAAATTCCTTATAATTTACCATTACAAATCTTTAATTTTATCAAAATATTCTCTTACAATTATTTCTATCTCTCTCATTTCTCTATTGTTTTTCTCCATATCTATTTTATTTTATTTTATTTTTTTGTATGCATGTTATTACATTTTAAATTGTAATTATCACCATATTTAGTAATTAAAATAGCAAATAAAAGCATCAACTAATTAAAAGATATCTCAGACTCATAATTTTGATATCACATTGTTCTTTGGTCATTCTTTTACTAAATATGAAAATTTAATTTGGTCAATCTTTTTAATTGATATCACTAAGGATTAATGGTATCCCTGTGAATGAAAATCCTGGCTCCGCCATAGCTCTAAAAATATAGAATCAACAAAAAACCACCCCGGTCCGAATTTAACCAATGATTTAAAGCTATGAGTGGTAGGTTAATTAACCTCGAGAGAGTTAATTTTAAGTAGTACCCACCCAACACTTGGCTTAAGTCGCAGCCATGCTACCAATATGTTCACTCTCTATTTTGGCACTTCTACATTTTCAAGAATCTTTCTCTCTCTCTCTCTCTATATATATAGACATACATTATATATATATATATATATATATGAGAATAGAAGGTAATACATATAATTAAAAAAAGTCTGAGCTGCCTAATTTGTCAGTTACTTTGTGGGGTTGAGTTCGAACAACACTTCCAAACTGAGCGTTAGGGAATCGTGTGAACATGTTATATGAAGTGCAGTAACAATAGCAAATGACCTCACTGTGTGCTTAATTACGGGTTAACCCCTCCAAGGATCCACCTGTTATCAAAGTTGTAAAAGCTCTGAAAAAACAAACTCACGTTAAGAAGACAAGTGGCCTTGGCAGACCTGGAAGAGTCTCTCCCTCCCTCTATGCATTTCAAAGTAATCAAAATATTGTATTTGTTTTTATTTAGGGGGAGGTCCACTTTCTTTTTTTGATGACTCGATATCGAGCTCAAAAGACCGACTAATCCGCAGAACCAATTCCACCGTTCACTAGTGGGAGACCCATTTAAAGCCAAGGTAGAACCCTATATGAATTGGCCTTAAGAAATTATTTGTACATAGGAGGTTTTGAACTTGAAACCATGGACGGAGCACACTCTCAAACACCAAGCCTTAATCACCAGGCCAACCCCTTGGAGGTAGGAGCTCCACTCTCTTATTGGATTGGAGGGTCTAGTTTAGTGTAATATGTACTTAGTTTGTGTTTATTTCAATGATATGAATTGCTCAATTTTGACTGCCTTTCTAGTAGATTATTCATGTAAAATATCAAGATGATCTGATATCGATAGCCACATGTTTAGATTGTTGGAAATGGTTATAAAATTTTGGGTAAAATCAGAATTTTTTCCTAAGTTTAGTCTATTTTTTAGGTGGGCCCCGAGCGTCGATTTTCGCGGGTCAAAGTGGTAACGCGTTCTATGCCGCATTGTGATTCATGTGATATATTTGGTTGCTCAAAACCATTATCGAGTGAATGGGAAATTGAAGTCAAAGTATGCTCCATGTAAATGGAGTTTTGGTGAAAAATCCTTAAAGGTTTGAATAAGGCTTGTCCCACATTGATTTGGTGGGAAGTTTTGAATGGGTTTATAAGGCATGGGATTGGAACTTGGGGTGTGCCCCAAGGGGTACCCAAGTGTTTTAAAGAGGGAGGTTATGGGCAAAATGGGCTAGACCCATTGGATCCAAAAATCACCACACGCGCACCGCCGCCGTCCGGGCTGGGCATGTGCGTGGTGTGAGGTTGGGTTGGGTTGGGCTTGTCCGGCCCAATACCTATCTTTTTGGGTCAAAAACATTTGAATTAAATTTTATTTTTTGAAAAAATAAAATCCAGAATTCAAATTAATTTTGGAATTAAACTGGTCCGGTTTTTTCTTGTACACCCAAACAAGGCCCTTCCCGTTTTTATATGTTCAAATTCAAATCCATCCGAATTTCAAACCAAACAGTGCCTTAAACAGATTTGTATCTGTTTAATTCAAATTGAACAAGTGCTGTACCTGTTTAATTCAAAATGGAAAGCCACCAATCCATCATAAATAGATCAGCCCTTCATTTGATTTTGATTTTCAGAATTTTCGTCCTTAAGAGCTCTGCAAATTTATTCTTCATTTAGTTGCATTATTTTTTTGTAAGAAAGAGTTTAAACACTTAGTGTGTTCGTAAGACAAACAATTTGTAGTGCTGCTATTGTTTGTAGTTGATCATTTCATCCTGGGAGATAGACGTCCACATTCTGAAAGCACCGTGGAGAGGACGAATCTGTCTTAAGGACACAGTGTCAAACACTGGACTTGATCATAATAATATTCAAGATATTAATCAAGTAAGTTATTTATTTATTTTCGGTGTTTTTATTATTTATTTAAATCATATTTTAATTTTGTTTTTGTAACAAAATAAAATCTGTTTTTATTTATTTATTTTTATTTCTAGTTTGATTTTTGTAATCAAACAAATTCTCTCATTTCCTTTATTTCTTTTATATTCTAGTTGTTGTTAAGTACACAATAGAATTAATCTATTTAAATACAGTGAAGATTGTCGAACAATCTTAAGAGAAAATTATTTTTGTTATCTTCATTGTATTTAATTTTCTGTGATTTCATAAAGACATATTCTGGTTGGAAAAACAAATAGTGGTTTATGATATTTGATAGATAGTAGTAATATACTGTCTCTTTTCTTTGACAACTAGTAGTAATATACTGGTGTCATTAACAATTGCAGAATATTAATTTGTGTTACAGAAAATTATTGTGGTAGTTTATTTTTCTAGTTTTAGTAACAAGGAAAATAAAATTATTTTGTGTTGTAATTTATTTTCTGGTTTTAGTAATTAGAAAATTAATTTGTGTTTTAATTTTTTCTGATTTTTGTAATCAGAGATTATGGCTATTGCTACTGAAACTGCAACTGGAAGTGGTACTCTAATTGTTACGCCAACACCGGTCCCTATCCAGAACCATGTTCAAGTACCAATCAATCATGGAGAAAAATAGGAAAAATTTAACGGTACAGAGTTTAAGAGATGGCAGTAGAAGATGCTGTTTTATCTTACAACTCTTAATTTGGCCCGGTTTCTCCATGAAGAGGCTCCAGCACTTAAAGAGGGTGAAAGTGATCGGCAAGTTGTTGCCGTTGTAGATGCTTGGAAACACTCAGATTTCCTGTGTAGAAACTACATCCTCAATGGCCTTGATAATATGCTGTATAATGTATACAGTCCTCTGAAAACAACAAAAGAATTGTGTGATTCTTTGGAGAAGAAATACAAGACAGAGGATGCCGGCACGAAGAAATGTGTTGTCGGTAAATTTCTGGACTTTGTTATGGTAGACTTCCAAACGGTAATTTCTCAAGTTTGAAGTTTTCAATTAATTTTACATGATATTCATTCTGAGGGTATGTCTCTAAGCAAGTCTTTTGTTGTAACTGAACTAGATTACATCTCTGACGGAGTGAATGACATCAACCTCTTTGCTGTGGTGTCTGAGGCTAACTTGGTTGGAAATCCCAAAGAGTGGTGGGTTGACACTGGAGCAACTCGTCACATTTGTGCGGACAAGAAGATGTTCACTACCTACAATGAGGCTGCAAATGGTGAACAACTTTTCATGGGAAATTCTTCTACTTCTACAGTGGCTGGACAAGGAAAAGTGATCTTGAAAATGACTTCCGGGAAAGAACTGACTCTCAACAACGTACTGCACGTACCTGACATCCGGGAGAATTTAGTTTTTGGTTCTTTGTTAAGTAAAAATGATTTTAAGCTTGTTTTTGAGTCTGATAAATTTGTATTAACAAAGAGTGGTATGTATGTTGGTAAGGGATACATGAGTGATGGTCTCTTTAAACTAAATGTAATGACAGTTGTACCGAAAGTTGCTATGAATAAGAATAACACATCTTTTGCTTATATTCTTGAGTCGAAGCTATAGCATGGTAGATTAGGACATGTGAATTTTGATGCTTTGCGTAGATTAATTGGTTTAGATTATATACCAAAGTTTGAAATTAATCCTAATCATAAATGTGAAGTTTGTGTAGAAGGGAAACTAACTAAGGCTCCATTTAAATCGGTTGAAGGAAAAATCGAACCTCTAGAATTAATTCATGCTGATGTATGTGATCTTAAATTTGTTCAAACTAGAGGAGGCAAAAAGTATTTCATAACATTTATCGATGATTGCACAAGATATTGTTATGTTTATTTACTTAGAAGTAAAGATGAAGCCTTAGAAATGTTTAAACTCTACAAAACAGAAGTTGAAAATCAACTTGGTAAAACCATTAAAATGGTTAGAAGTGATAGAGGTGGTGAATATGATGCATCATTAAATGAATTTTGTGCATAACATGGCATTATTCACCAAACTACAGCACTTTATTCTCCACAGCAGAATGGAATTGCTGAAAGAAAGAATAGAACCCTAAAAGAAATGATGAATGCCATGTTACTAAGTTCAGGTTTACCACAGAACTTGTGGGGGGAAGCAATATTGTCTGCTAATTATGTTCTTAACAGAATACCCCACAAGAAAACCAACAACACTCCTTATGAATTGTGGAAACGTCGACCGCCTTCCTACAAATACTTAAAAGTGTGGGGGTGTTTTGCAAAAGTTGAAGTTCCTGTTCTTAAAAAGACTAAGATTGGACCAAAAACAGTAGATTGTGTGTTTATTGGTAATGCTCAGAATAGTAGTGCATATCGGTTTCTGACTTATAAATCAGAATTACCTGATATAAATGTGAACACTATTATAGAGTCAAGAAATGCTGTGTTTTTTGAACATGTCTTTCCTTACCAGAAAGGACAGGAATTAAGTTCACAGAAAAGAACTTATGATTGTACACAAAGTCAAGAGACTAATGACAATCAAACACAAGAGACTAGTAATGGTCTCGACCAACAGGATTTAACTGATAATGAACCAAGACGAAGTAAGAGAGCGAGAACATCAAAATCCTTTGGTCTAGATTTTCTGACATACCTGTTAGAAAATGAACTTTAAAGCTTTAAGGCAACAATGATAGGTCCTGAAGCACCTTTGTGGAAAGAGGCTGTTAATAATGAAATTGAATCCATTATACAAAATCATACTTGGGAATTGGTGGATCTTCCACCTGGTTCTAAATCTCTTGGATATAAGTGGATTTTCAAAAGGAAAATGAAAACAGATGGTTCAATAGACAAGTATAAAGCAAGACTAGTAGTAAAAGGTTACAGACAAAAGGAAGGTTACAGACAAAAGGAAGGTCTGGACTATTTTGACACATATTACCTTGTGACAAGAATAACATCCATTTGTATGCTTATTTCTATAGCAGCTTTGTTTAATTTAGAAATACATCAAATGGATGTTAAGACAGCTTTCTTAAACGGTGATCTAAATGAAGAGATCTATATGGAGCAACCTGAAGGGTTTGTAGTGTCGGGGCAAGAAAAGAAAGTTTGTCGGCTTGTAAAATCCCTTTATGGATTAAAACAAGCACCTAAGCAATGGCATGAAAAATTTGATCATGCAATGCTTACTAATGGGTTTAAGATAAACAAATGTGATAAATGTGTCTATGTTAAAAACACTGATCAAGGATATGTCATAGTTTGTCTTTATGTGGATGACATGCTTATCATTGGAAGTAGTCAAAACATGATCAAATCAACTAAGCAAATGCTTAACCAAAGATTTGATATGAAAGATATGGGGGTCGCAGATGTTATATTAGGAATGAAAATTACTAAAACATCTGACGGATATGCATTATCTCAATCACATTATATTGAGAAAATCCTTGGTAAATTTATCAAGGATGATATGAATTTAGCTAGAACACCTATAGACGTCAATCTTTATTTATCAAAAAAATAAAGGTGATGCGGTGTCTCAGTTAAAATACTCCCAAATCATTGGAAGCCTAATGTACCTAATGAATTATACTCGTCCTGACATAGCTTATGCAGTCAGTAAATTGACTAGGTACACTAGTAACCCCGGAGAAGACCATTGGAAAGCGATCATTTGAGTTCTTAGATATCTAAGATTTACTCGTGATCATGGTCTGAACTTTACTCGATATCCAGCAGTACTTGAAGGTTATTGTGATGCCAATTGGATATCGGATATTAAAGATTCAAAATCCACTAGTGGATATGTCTTTACTCTAGGAGGCGCTGCTGTTTCTTGGAAATCCATGAACAAACATGCATTGCGCGATCCACAATGGAATCCGAGTTCATTGCTTTAGACAAAGCAGGAGAAGAAGCAGAATGACTTCGTTACTTCTTAGAAGACATTCCAGTGTGGCCAAAACCTGTGCCAGCTATTTGCATTCATTGTGATAGTCAATCTGCAATAGGCAGGGCACAGAATCACAAGTATAACGGTAAGTCACGACATATTCATCGTCGACATAATACCGTTAGGCAATTATTGTCAAATGGAATAATCTCAATAGATTATATAAAATCTAAAGAGAATATTGTGGATCTGTTAACAAAACGTTTGACAAAAGAGCTAGTGTATAGTTCATCGAAGGGGATGGGATTAAAGCCTATTACATAAGAGTCGTCATAATGGTAACCCTACTTATATGACTGGAGATCCCAATAACTAAGTTCAAAGGGACAACTAAGTTATGTGCGGCTTGCCAGAAATCACCAAGGGATTAAAATTCCCTACCCATTCTTATGGTGAGAGTGATATCTGCAACATATGTTGTATGCAGGGGTATAAGGATAAGCTTTGCTTTTAATGATTACTTATATCTTGATTGAGGCATAAGATCAAGATGAGTATAAGGAGATACTCACAATAAGAATCACCTATATGAGTGTCAAACTGGGGCCGGTTCTATGAGAATAAAGAGGCTAAATTCTCTAGAAACACTCATGAAAACCAGGAGCGTTCAAGGCCAAAATGAACACAACAGTGAGAACCACGATGTGTTAGAAGATTTTGTATGAAATCTATTGTCTTGGCTTACACAAACGTCTGAACAATTCAAGGCATCGCATCCATTGGTTAGCTAGTAAGTCCGATAAGTTATCACTAAGGAAGGTTCAAGGCCGAAAGTTACCTATCATGATGCAAGATATTTTTGACTTATACTCTTTCGATAACGTCTGCATATTGTTGCATTTCCGTTGTCATCAAATTCCATTCATGTGGGGGATTGTTGGAAATGGTTATAAAATTCTGGGTAAAACTAGAATTTTTTCCTAAGTTTGGTCTATTTTTTAGGTGGGCCCCGAGCGTCAATTTTTGCGGGTCAAAGTGGTAACGCGTTCTATGCCGCGTTGTGATTCACGTGGTATATTTTGTTGCTTAAAACCATTACCGAGTGAATGGGAAATTAAAGCCAAAGTATGCTCCATGGAAATGGAGTTTTGGTGAAAAATCCTTAAAGGTTTGAATAAGGCTTGTCCCACATTGATTTGGTGGGAAGTTTTGAATGGGTTTATAAGGCATGGGATTGAAACTTGGAGTGTGCCCCCAAGGGGTACCCAAGTGTTTTGGAGAGGGAGGTTATGGGCAAAATGGGCTAGACCCATTGGACCCAAAAATCACCACACACGCCCCGCGCGCCACCGTCGCCGGTCAGTCGGTCGGGCGGGCTGGGTTGGGCTTGGGCGCGGGTGCGCGGTGTGAGGTTGGGTTGGGCTTGTCCGGCCCAATACCTATCTTTTTGGGTAAAAAACATTTGAATTAAATTTTATTTTTTGAAAAAATAAAATCCAGAATTCAAATTAATTCTGGAATTAAACTGGTCCGGTTTTTCCTGTACACCCAAACAAGGCCCTTCCCGTTTTTATATGTTCAAATTCAAATCCATCCGAATTTCAAACCAAACAGTGCCTTAAACAGATTTGTATCTGTTTAATTCAAATTGAACAAGTGCTGTACCTGTTTAATTCAAAATGGAAAGCCACCAATCCATCTATAAATAGATCAGCCCTTCATTTGATTTTGATTTTCAGAATTTTCGTCCTTAAGAGCTTTGCAAATTGATTCTTCATTTAGTTGCATTATTTTCTTGTAAGAAAGAGTGTAAACACTTAGTGTGTTCGTAAGGCAAATAATTTGTAGTGCTGCTATTGTTTGTAGTTGATCATTTCATCCTGGGAGATAGACGTCCACATTCTGAAAGCACCGTGGAGAGGACGAATTTGTCTTAAGGACACAGTGTCAAACACTGGACTTGATCAGAATAATATTCAAGATATTAATCAAGTAAGTTATTTATTTATTTTCGGTGTTTTTATTATTTATTTAAATCAGATTTTAATTTTGTTTTTGTAACAAAATAAAATCTGTTTTTATTTATTTATTTTTATTTCTAGTTTGATTTTTGTAATCAAACAAATTCTCTCATTTCCTTTATTTCTTTTATATTCTAGTTGTTGTTAAGTACACAACAGAATTAATCTATTTAAATACAGTGAAGATTGTCGAACAATCACATTCATCTTAAAAAAATAGATGATCTATTTTTAAAATCATAATTATCAGAAAAATGTGATATAGACATAAAGCTATCGGTATCCGGTCAACCAAAGTTTTTGCATGGATATACTAGGAAGGTACTAAAAATTGAACGGTTTGGTTTACCAAGGTGGACTTAAGGGGCTTCCAAGTTGCCTTAAATTGGACTCCAGTCCAATAGTCCAATTAATGGACTAGAGAACAAAAATAACGCTCGGGATTGGGATGCCCTCTTTTTGCTTTGAAGGTTGGGCTTAAGTAGTATCTTTCTCTTTTTGAGTTGTGTTGAGTGAGATGTGAAAATCGCAGTGTTCGGTCAATAGGTCAAATCCTTCACTTTTGTGATTAAGTAAATACTATCACCTGTTGTTGGGACTGTTGGGGAATTTTTAAAATGGTTTTTAAAATGTATAGTTTAATTTTTGGGTGTTTTCAAAACCTTTCTTGTTTTTCTTTGGAAAGCTTGAAATAAGCTTGGGGACTTTGTCCTACATCGGAAAGAGAGGAAAACATGGAGCAATTAATAAAGTGCTATAGAATATTCCTTTGAATATGGAATTGTGAGGTGAAAGCTAGCGTGCATACACCCACACCGCAAGGATGGTGTCACGACCCAAACCCGCCCCTATGGGTTTAGCACCGTAACCGGCCAGTAATCCGAGATTACTGAAGGCCTACTTGACAGTAATACAGTAAAACAGAGTACAGGGGCTTGGCGGAAGCCAATACAGTAAATAAACAATGTCCAATGAGCTGTGACAGTCTGTATGCAAAAAGACTTTTCATACATTCACATATATACGGTACAGAACAGTATGCACAATTTTACAAACATTCAGTCCAGGGACTTAATCCCTACAAAACAGTACAACACAGTCTATATAGTAATGCAAAATGGTACAGAGGCAGACGGGGAAATAAAAACACCCCTAAGCCTTAGCTTGGCAGGCTCGGAACCTTGCAGTGAGGCACAGTGGTTGGCTTGACAAAACTGGAGTTTACCCCGACGCTTCTAGCATTGGTCCGGTGCCTGTACACCTACATATATATATGAGCAGTGAGCTAAAGCCCAGTGAATAACATAATGCGTAAAGAGGTTTAGAATAAATGTCCTTACAGTAATGAAAACAGTTCATTAAATCAGTATATCAGTTGTTCAGTGCAGTAAACAGTCATATGTGGTACATCCATTAGCATAACAGTAAATAGTAGGTCTTAAAAGACCGATCAGTAATGATGGCCATCAATCAGTAAACAGTAGTGGTTCCACGAGGAAACCGATAGAGATCTCTGTAACAGTAACAGTAAACAGTAGGTGCTAAGGATGCCACAGTACAGTTCAGAATATAGGACATGCATTCATTTAGTAAACAATATCAGTTCAGTAAACAGTTCAGTTCAATATTCAGAAGATAATCATTTTGAACATATCTTTACACAATTGTTACTCACAGAGTTCTGGGCTATGGTAAGCTAGAGCGTCCTCTCGAAAAGCCAATCCTACACAGTTAACAGATTGAACACACACTAAGCTACACAGTTGGAAAAGTAATAACTTAATCCCTAAATTGCCTCGGTGTGGTTCTACATCTATATCTCATTAAGATGCCTTAAACTAGGCCTAAGAATGCCTAGGATGGGATGAGGATGCAAAGATGCATTTAAAAAACATTTTCAAAATTTTTCAGAAAATAAGGGTCTCGCTCGAGCGTGGCTTTCTTCGCTCGAGCGAGCTTGTCAAAACAGTATGGTCGCTCGAGCGTGGAATTCCCCGCTCGAGCGGTCTGTAAAAATGCAAAAAGTACTGGATATTGGAAAACTCCGCTCGATGCTCGCTCGACGCTCGCTCGAGCGTAAGACACAATCCTCGCTCGAGCGTAGGTTCTCTCGCTCGAGCGTGCGTCTGCGTGCACCAAGATTCTGAGAGCTTGAAATTTATGCTCGAGCCACCATTCCTTCGCTCGAGCGGCGCTCAGAGTAAACGGTGGTCGCTCGAGCGTAGAAGCCAAATTCTAGAATTTCTAGATTTGCCTCCCAAGCTCAAACCAAGCATTCCTTAGCTCAAAACTCGACCTCTTGGGCCCAAATTCTGGAAAACACATCTACTCAAATATACAACAAGTTTCAAAGCTCAATTTGTGAAATCAAAGCCCAAGGGTGAGTCAATTAAATCCAAATTTCAAACCAATTTTCATGAACATGAAGAACATGCAAACATGCATGAAGTTAAATCATTTTACATCTTCAATGCTTGCTCAAATGAGCTCAAATCTCCAAAAACAAGATGATTTCATGATCCTTAGCAAGAACTTGAACATGCATGTAACAACTTTCCATAAAATCAACTCAAAAACTCTACAATGTACACATGCATGTATGAATTAAGCCAAAATACAACACTCTACAACCAATTCATGACTTAACTCTTTAATCTACCATGATCCATGCTAGATACCATTAAATACACAATTAAGAGGATGAAAATCATACCAAGATTCCTCAGTTCCAAGTCTAGAAGCTCAAATGATCAAGAACTCTTCCAATCCCCTTAATTTCCAAGCCTTACAAGATGAAATCACTCTAGTCTTCTACTCTCTTCTCTCTAGGTCGGTTTTGAACACAAGAAATGGCTGATGAAATATTTGTTTACATGTATACAAGCCTCTAAGTGTGTGGCCTAAGGGCCCACTAGGGATGGCAAGGTTGTAATTAAGCCAACTATTGCAATTAAGCTTATTTTAATCTAATTAATCATACTAAATCACATTTCCAATAAATATACCATAAAATTACATAAATTCTAATTAACACAGAACGTCAATCAATTTCGGATTCGGCCGCCGATAAGGCCTTCAATTTGCATTTCAAACATAAAGACATGAACGGATAATTAAACAGTGAAACAGATAAAATGTAATTCAAATAGATACAGGCAATCAATTCAGTTTCAGATTTCAGTCAGTCAGTTCAGTAATCTAGTCGGTTCAGTTACAAATCATAATCATTCTCAGTTTAGCAGTAATTGGTAATTAATCGGTGATCAGTGATGAGGGTTATTACAGTCTCCCCTCCTTAAAAAGAGTTTAGTCCTCTAAACTCGAATTACCTTCATTCTGGAAGAAAACAGGATTCATGGGAACAGCTTAGGATATCTTTTAGCCATGTCATCTTCCCTTTCCCAAGTGGCATACACACCACCATGGTTTTGCCAGTAACTTTCACTAACGGGATCTCTTGTTCTCATTTCTTGATCCGTCTGTTTACAATCTGTATAGGCCGTTCCTCGTAAGTATAGTCATCACTCAACACTACACGAGTAGGCTCAATCATGTGGAAAGGATCCCGGAGATAATCTCTCAACATCGAAATGTGGAAGACGTTATGCATATGCTCCATTTCGGGAGGAAGCGTAACTTGATACGCCACCGGATTGATTTTCTCAATAATCTCGTACGGTCCGACATACCTTGGCGCTAACTTGCCTTTGACTCCAAAACGAGTCTGGCCTTTCACGGTGTCACTTTCACAAAACGTGATCACCCACTTCATATTCTCTGTCTCGCCTTCTAACATCTGCATAACTTTTCTGTCGGCTCTGTGCAGTTTTCAGTCTCTGTTGTATCAATTTCACTTTCTCAGTCGTTTCATAAACAATCTCGGGCCCAAGCAAAGGCCCATCTCCAATTTCTGCCCAGCAAATCGGAGATCTACATTTTCTGCCATACAATGCCTCAAAAGGCGCCATACCAATACTTGAATGGTAACTGTTGTTGTAGGCGAACTCAGCTAAGGGCAAATGGCTTTCCCAGTTTCCCTGAAAATCAAGGACACACATTCTCAATAAATCCTCCAGAGTTTGGATGGTCCTCTGACTGGCCATCTGTCTGAGGATGATAGGCATTACTTAGTCTCAATTCAGTACCCAGTGCAGTCTGTAGGCTTTGCCAGAACCTCGATGTAAACTTCGAATCCCTGTCAGAAACTATAGACACAGGCACTCCATGCAGTCTAACAATTTCATCAATATAGAGTATAGCCAATTTGTCCGCATTATAAATTGTCTTGACAGGTAAGAAGTGAGCAGATTTGGTCAGTCTATCAACAATAACCCAAATTGAATCCATACCTTTTCTAGAGGAGGCAATCCAATGATAAAATCCATCGTGATATGCTCCATTTCCACTCCGGTATGGGTAAGGGTTGCAGTAAGCCTGCGGGTCGCTGATGTTCCGCTTTGACTTGTTGGCAATGAAGACATTTTGACACAAAGTCGGCAATTTCTTTCTTCATTCCCGGCCACCAAATTCAGTTTCAAATCTTGTACATTTTCGTTCCCTGGGTGGATAGAAAATTTTGAATTGTGGCCTTCTTGCAGAACTCTTCTTTTCAATTCAGGATCATTGGTACGCACAGTCTTTCTCGAAATTTCAGTACATTGTTTTCAAATTTGAACCCCGGTCTCGGTTTAGATTCCCTTTCTTCGATGATCTTCTTCAAGAAGTCATCCTGTTGCTGTTTCTCTTTAATTTCTTCAATCAATGCCGGTTGAGCAGAAATAGCAGCTATTGTTCCACCTTGTTCTCGCAAAACAACTTCAATTTCAGATTTTTCAAGGTCATAAAGCAGCTCTTTCTGTCCGGTGAGCAAACAAGCTAAATTTGCAATCAACTTCCGGCTCAGTGCATCGGCAACGGTGTTGGCTTTTCCCGGGTGGTACAGAATCTGTAGATCATAATCTTTAATCAGTTCTAGCCATCTCCGCTGTCTCATATTCAGTTATTTCTGTGTGAAGAAGTACTTCAGGCTCTTGTGGTCGGTATATACTTCACATGTTGCCCCATACAGATAGTGACGCCAGATTTTCAACGCAAATACCACTGCAGCAAGTTCCAGATCATGGGTCGGGTAGTTCTTTTCATGCGGTCTCAGTTGTCGGGAAGCATAAGCAATTACTCTCCCATTCTGCATTAAAACACATCCCAAACCCTTATGAGAAGCATCACTAAATATAGTATAACCATCCGTACCTGAAGGTAAGGTAAGAACCGGTGCAATCACCAATCGAGTTTTCAACTCTTGGAACGCTGATTCCCTTTGGTCAGTCCAGTCAAATGATGTCCCCTTCTGAGTTAACTGAGTCAACGGTAAGGCAATTTTGGAGAAATCTTTGACAAATCTTCTGTAATATCCAGCCAATCCCAAAAAGCTTCGGACTTCTGTCACATCTGTTGGTCTAGGCCAGTTCACTACAGCTTCAATTTTCTGCGGATCAACAGAAATTCCATCTTTGCTAACAACATGCCCCAAAACAAACATAACATGATCAAGCCAAAACTCACATTTAGACAGTTTAGCATACAATTTCTGTTCTCTTAGGGTCTGCAGGGCAAGTCTCAGATGATGTTCATGTTCTTCTATACTTTTGGAGTAAATCAATATGTCATCAATGAATACCACAATAAAGTCATCAAGGTACGGCTTAAAGATTCTATTCATGAGGTCCATAAATGCTGCAGGTGCATTGGTAACTCCAAAAGGCATAACTAAAAATTCGTAATGTCCATACCTCGTTCTAAAAGCAGTTTTATCAATGTCTTCTGGTTTAACTTTCAGTTGATGGTACCCCGATCTGAGATCAATCTTGGAAAACACTTGAGCACCCTGTAACTGATCAAATAAATCATCAATACGCGGCAATGGGTATTTATTTTTCACAGTTACCTTGTTCAATTCACGGTAATCAATACACAGTCTCAGTGAGCCGTCTTTCTTCTTTACAAACAAAATCGGTGCGCCCCACGGTGAAGTACTGGGCCTGATAAACTTCTTGTCCAGCAGTTCTTGCAATTGTACTTTCAATTCTTTCAATTCAGTTGGAGCCATTCGGTAAGGAGCTTTTGATACAGACTGTGTGCCCGGAATCACATCAACGGTGAACTCAATCTCCCTGTCAATCAAATCCCCTGGCAGATTATCTGGAAAAACATCTGGGAATTCTCTGACTATGGGAATACTGTTCACATTAGCATTATCATCAGTAGACACAGTCAATACAGAACACAGATACCCTTTACACCCCTTTCTAATCAATTTAACGGCTTTCACACTACTCCAACCCCATTAAATACAAATTCGGGTAACCCAGGTGGACGGAAAACAACTTGCTTCGTACACAGTCAATGGTAGCATGATATTTTTGTAACCAGTCCATCCCCAATATTACATCGAAATGATCAATGTTTAATGGCAGTAAATCAATAAATAGATGCATATCCCCAACAATAATCTCACAAGCAGGATACATATATGCCCATGTCATGGATCCCCCAATAGGTGATGATACAGCTAACAGATAGTTCATGGGTTCTAAGGGTCTATTCAATTTTCGTGAAAAAGCATGCGATACGTATGAGTGTGTAGACCCCGAATCAATCAGTACATATGCATTTTGAGTACAAATAGAGAGGATACCTGACACAACGGTCTCGGTATTTTGCACGTCTCCCGGTACTAGGGCGAACACTCAGCCCTGCCTCATAGGCTCTTTCCCGGTAGCTTTGGGGTTCGGTTTTGGTGCAACAGTTGATGCTGCGGCGCTGCCTGCAGCTTTACTATTGCCCGAAGCAGTGGAAGGGCAATCTTTCACCATGTGGCCCACCTTGCCACACCTGTAACAAGCACCAGAAATTTTATAACAAACTCCCTTATGGTTCTTACCACATTCGGAATAGGGCGGAATGAACAATTTCCTTGACTAGAAGTAGTCGTTGACCCTGTATTTTGCTTTTTGTTCAGCGGGTTGTTCTTGCCTTTCTTGAACTTAAAACCCTGCCTTTTTCCACGCCATTCAGATGCCGGCGTTTCAGATTGTTTCACAGCTACAATGTTCGCTTCAGCCATCAAGGCTCGGTCAAGAACATTCACATAAGTCGGTAATTTCAGAACACTTATTCTGTCCAGTATTGCAACATTCAGGCCGCCTTCAAACCTTCTGGCCTTCTTGTAATCAGTGTCCACCATATGTGGTGCATATTTAGCAAGCCCGGTGAACTTTGTTTCGTATTCAGCAACGAACATTGTGCCCTGTCTCAGTTGTTCAAATTCAGTCACCTTCTTATCCCTGACACACTGAGGGAAGTACTTTTCAAAGAAGGCTACTTTGAATTGAGCCCAAGTCATAACCGTGTTGTCATCACGGGTAAGCATCCACCACCTTCTTGCTTCCTCTTACAGAGTAAAGGTAGCCAACAGCACTTTATGTGCCTCAGAACATGGGAAAACCTCAAACAATTTTTCGGTCTCAAGAACCCAAGCTTCAGCCTTTAACGGTTCAAGGCCTCCCTGAAAGGATGGCGGTTTCAGTTTGCTGAACTTCTGGGTGAGAGCAATTATGTCCCGATCATTAACATTCACATTCGGTACATTCATATTCTGTTCCGGTACAGTCGGAGGAGGAGGTGGGGGCTGTTGGTTCTGTTGTTGCTCTAATCTTGCAGTTATCAGTTCCATCATTCTTTCCATTCTTGCCATTCTAGCCTCAATGGATGAGGTCTCAGATTCATTTGCATTATCCATTTCACTATAAGCAGTTATAGCAATTAAAAACATAAGCAGTTGCACACTTAACAGTTTATCACTTTAGTACATATTCAGTCATGTCATAACCACACACACTTTTCATGCTCATGTAATGCCCTAATTGCTTTTCTAGGACACCCTATAGCTCATTTGGACATGTGTGTGCGGTATAACTTGTGGTTAAGTATCGCTCTGATACCACTCTGTCACGACCCAAACCCGCCCCTATGGGTTTAGCACCGTAACCGGCCAGTAATCCGAGATTACCGAAGGCCTACTTGACAGTAATACAGTAAAACAGAGTACAGGGGCTTGGCGGAAGCCAATACAGTAAATAAACAATGTCCAATGAGCTGTGACAGTCTGTATGCAAAAAGACTTTTCATACATTCACATATATACGGTACAGAACAGTATGCACAATATTTACAAACATTCAGTCCAGGGACTTAATCCCTACAAAACAGTACAACACAGTCTATACAGTAATGCAAAACGGTACAGAGGCAGACGGGGAAATAAAAACACCCCTAAGCCTTAGCTTGGCAGGCTCGGAACCTTGCTGTGAGGCACAGTGGTTGGCTTGACAAAACTGGAGTTTACCCCGACGCTTCTAGCATTGGTCCAGTGCCTGTACACCTACATATATATATGAGCAGTGAGCTAAAGCCTAGTGAATAACATAATGCGTAAAGAGGTTTAGAATGAATGTCTTTACAGTAATGAAAACAGTTCATTAAATCAGTATATCAGTTGTTCAGTGCAGTAAACAGTCATATGTGGTACATCCATTAGCATAACAGTAAATAGTAGGTCTTAAAAGACTGAGCAGTAATGATGGCCATCAATCAGTAAACAGTAGTGGTTCCACGAGGAAACCGATAGAGATCTCTGTAACAGTAACAGTAAACAGTAGGTGCTAAGGATGCCACAGTACAGTTCAGAATATAGGACATACATTCATTCAGTAAACAATATCAGTTCAGTAAACAGTTCAGTTCAGTATTCAAAAGATAATCATTTTGAACATATCTTTACACAATTGTTACTCACAGAGTTCTGGGCTATGGTAAGCTAGAGCGTCCTCTCGAAAAGCCAATCCTACACAGTTAACAGATTGAACACACACTAAGCTACACAGTTGGAAAAGTAATAACTTAATCCCTAAATTGCCTCGGTGTGGTTCTACATCTATATTCTCATTAAGATGCCTTAAACTAGGCCTAAGAATGCCTAGGATGGGATGAGGATGCAAAGATGCATTTAAAAAACATTTTCAAAATTTTTCAGAAAATAAGGGTCTCGCTCGAGCGTGCTTTCTTCGCTCGAGCGAGCTTGTCAAAACAGTATGGTCGCTCGAGCGTGGAATTCCCGCTCGAGCGGTCTGTAAAAATGCAAAAAGTACTGGATATTGGAAACTCCGCTCGATGCCGCTCGACGCTCGCTCGAGCGTAAGACACAATCCTCGCTCGAGTGTAGGTTCTCTCGCTCGAGCGTGCGTCTGCGTGCACCAAGATTCTGAGAGCTTGAAATTTATGCTCGAGCCACCATTCCTTCGCTCGAGCGGCGTCAGAGTAAACGGTGGTCGCTCGAGCGTAGAAGCCAAATTCTAGAATTTCTAGATTTGCCTCCCAAGCTCAAACCAAGCATTCCTTAGCTCAAAACTCGACCTCTTGGGCCCAAATTTTGGAAAACACATCTAAACTCAATATACAACAAGTTTCAAAGCTCAATTTGTGAAATCAAAGCCCAAGGGTGAGTCAATTAAATCCAAATTTCAAACCAATTTTCATGAACATGAAGAACATGCAAACATGCATGAAGTTAAATCATTTTACATCTTCAATGCTTGCTCAAATGAGCTCAAATCTCCAAAAACAAGATGATTTCATGATCCTTAGCAAGAACTTGAACATGCATGTAACAACTTTCCATAAAATCAACTCAAAACTCTACAATGTACACATGCATGTATGAATTAAGCCAAAATACAACACTCTACAACCAATTCATGACTTAACTCTTTAATCTACCATGATCCATGCTAGATACCACTTAAATACACAATTAAGAGGATGAAAATCATACCAAGATTCCTCAGTTCCAAGTCTAGAAGCTCAAATGATCAAGAACTCTTCCAATCCTCTTAATTTCCAAGCCTTACAAGATGAAATCACTCTAGTCTTCTACTCTCTCTCTCTAGGTTGGTTTGAACACAAGAAATGGCTGATGAAATATTTTGTTTACATGTATACAAGCCTCTAAGTGTGTGGCCTAAGTGGCCCACTAGGGATGGCAAGGTTGTAATTAAGCCAACTATTGTAATTAAGCTTATTTTAATCTAATTTAATCATACTAAATCACATTTCCAATAAATATACCATAAAATTACATAAATTCTAATTAACACAGAACGTCAATCAATTTCGGATTCGGTCGCCGATAAGGCCTTCAATTTGCATTTCAAACATAAAGACATGAACGGATAATTAAACAGTCAAATAGATAAAATGTAATTCAAACAGATACAGACAATCAATTCAGTTTCAGATTTCAGTCAGTCAGTTCAGTAATCCAGTCGGTTCAGTTACCAATCACAATCATTCTCAGTTTAGCAGTAATCGGTAATTAATCGGTGATCAGTGATAAGGGTTATTACAGATGGTGCTTCGCACCATCCGTACATGCGCTTGCGTGGCGTGGACAGTGGGTCGTGTGGCATTTGATGGTGTACTTTGCACTTTGCACGGACACATCGGTGCTATGAGGAAGCTTTCCTATTTGCATCGGATAGGTTGGAGCGATGACGTGGATCCAACGTGGCATGGGTGACGTGGAATACAGTTAACTCCACGTGGCAGTGATGTGGCGTCCATTGGCGATGAGTCAACCAACCGATAGAACGGTTTCGTGTCCGATCTGGAGTGATTTGGTCATAGTTGTTGATTGGAGATGCACGCGATCGTACAGATGAGATGGAACCCGATCGTGATCAGGTGTGATCAGTCAAGGCAGCTATTCAATGTGAGAATGATCTGCACCATAGATCGTCGATCCAACGGTCAGATCTGATCAGATGCGATCAAAAGACATGACCATTCGATCAGATGCATCAAGGCATATAAATAGGCTATGAATTCAGCCATTTCAATCTATCTAAAATCCTTAAAAGCATTCTTGCAATTCTCTCTCTCTTTAAAGTTGTCAATCAAGAGTTTCTTAAGCAAATTTCTATTTTTCTTATTGATAATCAAATTCTGCAGACTTGATTATTAGTGTCTTGGTTTTCTTGATTATATCAAGAGTATTCTGATCGAATGTCGTTAGTGCAGACGCCGGTAGACTTGATTTTAGATCAGGCTTCATTGTATCCTGGAGGCGAAATTGCTGTAACCCCCTGCACACCTTTTGGTGGGTGCAAATATTGTCTTTAGGAAAGCGACTAAGTAACGCAACTTGAAGCACCCAATTTCTGTTTTACATAGACAAGTTCATTGCCAAGTTTTAAAGACCCAAAGACCACTAACTGAAGAATTCAAGACGAATTGTTCCAACAATCTAAAGACAATATTTAGATATGGCGATGTCTATTCAGAAAATGACTCAAGATTTCATGAAGCTTGACCAATTTCGATGTTGGCAAAAGAAGATGCATTTTTTTCTCACCACTCTCATAGTAGTCTATGTGCTGACTACCCCCTATCTGGTGGAGCACGAAGACGAGACTATGGAGCAAACCCGTACTAGGGCCAAATGGGAGAATGCCGACTACATTTGCTGATAACACATTCTGAATGCGCTGTTAGAATCTCTATTCGATGTGTATCAACATCTGGAAATGGCAAAGCATCTCTGGGACATATTACAGTCAAAGTACCTCATTGAGGATGCCACCAATAAGAAATTTCTTGTTAGTAATTTTATGTGCTTTACTATGATTGCTACAAAGCCCATTATGGAACAATTCCATGAGATCCAACATATTCTGAGTCAGTTTTGACAAAAAAATATGAACATGGATGAATCTATTATAGTTTCGTCTATAATAGAGAAACTGTCATCTTCTTGGAAGGATTTTAAGAAAATTCTAAAATACAAAAAGGAAGATCAAACTTTAGAGGAATTGGCTCAACACCTCCAAGTTGAGAAAGAGTCAAGACTTCTTGAAAGTAAAGAAAAGCAATTGGTTCAGACTTCCAAGATTCACATGGTGGATGATGGCAAGAGGTTCAACAAAAAGAACCGTAAGCGCGACCCCCAATCTGAGAAAGATGCTAAGAAGCCGAAAGGCGCTTGCTGGCATTGTGACAAGCCAAGGCACTTCAAAAATGAATGCCGGTCATACAAGAAGAAGCCAGAAGCATCAAATGGCAAGAACAAGTTTGTGGCTGTTGTATCTGAGGTGAACATGCTCGAAGATGCTAGTGATTGGTGGATTGACTCAGGAGCAACAAGGCACGTCTACAATGACAAGAGCCGTTTCACTACTTATGAACAAGTGAGTGATGAATAGTTCTCTACATGGGCAACTCTTCAACTGCTGCTTTCAAAGGCAAAGGGACGGTGGATCTAGAGTTCACATCTGGAAAAGTCTTAAGTCTTAATGATGTTTATCATGTACCTGATGTCAAGAAAAATCTTGTATCTGGAAGCTTGCTTAATAAGCATGGTTTCAAGTTAGTATTTGAGTCGGACAAATTTGTCCTATCTAAGGGTGGGATTTTTGTTGGGAACAACTACATGTATCAAGGAATGTTCAAACTAAACGTTATCAATAATACATCTATTTCTGCTTATATTGTTGATTCTCTTTCTTTATGGCATGCTCGTTTAGGTCATGTTAATACTAGGAAAATGCATGATATGGTTAATTTAGATTTAATTCCTAAGTATGACATTGATATGTTTGAAAAATGAAAATTTTGTGTGCAATCTAAAATTTCTCGCATTTCATTTCCTAAAGTAGATAAAATCACATCTCTACTTGAATTCATGCATAGTGATGTATGTGACATGCATAGTACCCCCACTGGAGGTGGTAAGAGATATTTTGTAATATTTATTGATGATTTTTCTAAGTACTGTCATATCTATTTTTTGCATTCAAAAGATGAGGTGCTTGATAAATTCAAGATTTTTAAGATAGAAGTAGAAAATCAGTGTAATGTAAAAATAAAGAGACTTAGGTCTGATAGAGGCGGTGAATACCATTTTCCAGAATATTGTGAAAATGTTGGTATTATTCATGAGAAGGATGCACCCTATACACCACAACAAAATGGAGTAGCTAAAAGAAAGAATATGACATTAACAGAAATGATTAATGCTATGCTTTCTTACTCCAGTTTGAGTTTTGGTTTTTGGGATGAAGCCTTGCTCACTGCCTGTCACATACTCAATAGAATTCCTCTCAAGGGAAGAAATGTTACTCCTTATGAACTGTGGAAAAACAAGAAACCTAATATAGGTTACTTGAAAACATGGGGCTGTAGAGCAATAGTTAGATTGCCTGAACCTAAAAGGAAGAAATTAGGTGAAAAAGGAATTGAATGTATATTCCTTGGCTATGCTATACATAGCAAAGCATATAGGTTTTTGGTAGTAGAGCCCAATCGTTTCATAACCATTCCAAATGTATATTCCTTGGCTATGCTATACATAGCAAAGCATATAGGTTTCTGGTAGTAGAGCCCAATCGTTTCATAACCATTCCAAGGTTGGATTCCCATCAAGGAAATGAATCAAGTCCTTTGATGTCTACAGAGGAAAGTGAATGACATGAACCCATTGAGCCTAATGAACCTAATGAGCCTATTGAGCTAAGGAAGAGTAAGAGGACTAGGACTGAGAGGTCATTTGGCCCTGATTTCATTGTTTACCTTGTAGAAGGAACTAGGAAAGCTCATCGTAAGCAAAAAATGATTTCTTTGAATATGGATTCAGATCCATTAACCTTTGAGGAGGCTATGAAATCTTAAGATGTTGCTTTCTGGAAAGAAGCAATAAATGATGAGATGGATTCTATCATGGGTAACAATACCTGGATACTTGCTGATTTGCCACATCGATCCAAACCAATTGGCTATAAATGGATTTTCAAAAGGAAAATGAAAGTTGATGGCACAATTGACAAGTTCAAAGCAAGAATAGTTGCTAAGGGTTTTACTCAAAAGAGGATATCAATTATTTTGATACATATGCTCCGGTGGCCAGGATTGCCACCATTCGAGTGTTGATTGCCTTAGCATCAATCTACAAGCTTGAAATCTATCAAATGGATGTTAAGACTGCTTTCCTAAATGGAGAGTTAGATGAGGAAATCTACATGTAACTACCAGAAGGATTTGTTGTACAAGGTCAAGAACAAAAAGTGTGTAAACTCGTGAAGTCACTATATGGACTGAAACAAGCTCCAAAATAGTGGTATGAGAAATTTGACAAAGTAATAGTGTCAAATGGTTTTAGGATACATGAATCTAATAAGTGTGTGTACAGTAAGTTTAGTGGCAATAGAGGTGTAATCATATGCCTATATGTAGATGACATGCTTATTTTTGGTACTGACAATGATGTCATTGAAAGTACTAAAAGTTTCTTGTCGTCTAGCTTTAGTATGAAAGACATGGGTTTGGTTGATGTAATTTTGGGTATTGACAATAATTTGATTCTTACCCAGTCACACTATAATGAGAAAATTCTTAAGAAATTTAATCAATATAATTGTACACCCATGTCTACACCTTTTGATTTAAATTTGAAATTGTATTCTAATACTGGAAGAGCAGTTGATCAGCTAGAATATTCAAGAGTGATAGGTAGCCTGATGTATGCCATGACTTGCACTAGACCTGATATTGCTTTTGCAGTGGAAAAACTTAGTAGATACACTAGTAATCTCAGTTGTGTGCATTGGCATGCTATTAATTGAGTACTTAGGTACTTGAGGAAAACAATAGACTATGGAATAGTCTATAGTGGCTATCTAATAGTGCTGGAAGGATTCATAGATGCTAATTGGATAACTGACTGTGAAGATCACTCGTCCACGAGTGGTTGGATTTTTACTCTTGGAGGAGGAGCTGTCTCCTGGGGTTCTAAGAAGCAAACATGCACAACAGACTCAACCATGGCGTTTGAGTTTGTAGCATTGGCTTCTTGGAGCAAAGAGATAGAGTGGCTAAGGAATCTTTTGTTCGAGATTAAGATATAACCAAAACCTATGCCACTAGTATCTTTGCATTGTGATACTGAAGCAACTCTATCACTGGCCTATAGTGTTTATAATGGAAAGTCCAGGCATATATGATTGAGACATAGCTGTGTCAAGCACTTAATCACAGAAGGTGTGATTACAATTAGTTATGTAAAGTCAAGTGAAAACTTGGCTGACCCCTTAAGAAAGGGACTTGCAAGGGATTTGGTGTGGAAAACATCAAAGGGGATGGGTCTTAAGCCCACTTAACATAATCACTCCTGGTGGAAACTCATCTCAACGCTTGAAGAAATATCAAGTCCTGAGTTCAATGAGCCCAAGTACAACATATGTCGTGATTGCAAGCACTTACTTTTATTTCATTTTCATCCCAAGCTTGAAGTACTTGGTACTTGTAATGTGAGAAGAAGAGGATGAGTTAGCAAACTCTTAATAAGCTTACAACTGGGTTGTTATGGTATTGTAAATTACATGGGTACTCTTAGTAAGCTTACCTATGTGAGTGTAAGAGGTGGTGCTGCTTCCTATGAGTCCAAGGGCTTGACTCTAGAGCACTTATGAAACAGGATATAGACACAAGGCCAGTCCATGTGTCGATTTGTTTGAATACTTAAGGTGACCTGTACTGTGCGTGAGACATGTTTGGTTAATCGTATAAGATCGCTAGTTCAAAGATAAGTCTATTATACCATCTTGACTAACTTTGAGATATCTTCACTAAGTGAATGATTCAAATCGTAAGATATCTTCACCTATACATAAGGGTGCCAAGTGAACCAAGAGTCATCATCTTGTATTTTGAAAATGGTGGGGGAATGTTGGGAAATTTTCAAAATGGTTTTTAAAATGTATAGTTTAATTTTTGGGTATTTTCAAAACCTTCCTTATTTTTCTTTGGAAAGCTTGAAATAAGCTTGGGGACTTTGTCCCACATTGGAAAGAGAGGAAAATATGGAACACTTAATAAAATGCTACGTGGAATATTCCTTTGAATATGAAATTGTGAGGTGAAAGGTAGTGTGATGCACCTACACTGTAAGGATGGTGCTTCGCATTATCTGCACATGCATACGCACATGTGCGCGCGTGTGGCGTGTGCAGTGGGCTGTGTGGTGTTTGATGGCACACTTTGCACTTAGCACGGACGCATCGGCGCAAGGCGCCATGAGGGCGCTTTCCTATTGGCATCGGTTAAGTTGGAGCAATGACGTGGATCCAACGTGGAATGGGTGACGTGGAATATAGTCAGCTCCACGTGGCAGTGATGTGGTGTCCATTGGCGATGAGTCAACCAACCGATCGAACGGTTGTGTGTCCGATCCGGAGCGGTTTGATTATGGTCGTCGATTAGAGATACGTGCAATCGTATAGATGAGATGGAACCCAATCGTGATCAGGTGTGATCAGTCAAGGTAGCTATTCGGTGTGAGAATGATCTACACCATAGATCGTCGATCCAACGGTCAGATCTAATCAGATGCAATCAAGAGACATGACCATTCGATCAGATGTATCAAGGCCTATAAATAGGCTTCGAATTCAGCCATTTCAATCTATCCAAAATCCTGAAAAGCATTCCTGCAATTCTCTCTCTCTCTCTCTCTCTCTCCCTCTTGATTTAGAGTTTTCGATCAAGAGTTTCTTAAGCAAGTTTCTGCTTTTCTTATTAGTAATCAAATTCTGCAGACTTGATTATTAGTGTCTTGGTTTTCTTGATTATATCAAGAGTATTCTAATCTACTGTCGTCAGTGCAGACGCCGGTAGACTTGATCTTTAGATCAGACTTCATTGTATCCTGGAGGCGAATTTGCTATAACCCTCATGCACACCTTTTGGTGGGTGCAAATATTGTCTTTAGGAAAGCGACTAAGCAACGTGACTTGAAGCACCCAATTTCTGTGTTTACATAGACAGGTTCATCGCCAAGTTTTAAAGACCCGAAGACCACTAACTGAAGAATTCAAGACGAATTGTTCCAATAGGGACTTGATTTGCCAATTGACGAATATTATCTTAAAATATAAAAAGTGGACACATAATATGAATCGAGTGTTTTAGGGCACCCCGACCTAATACGTTTGGAATTAGTTTGAACTTCGGTGTTGGATGGGATATATTAATCCCTGTATGAGTTTGCTAACTCATTGTATGACTCTAGTTTGGTTAGTGAAATGAAAGATTAGATCTGGGAATTGACTGTTAAGAGTAAGAAGGGTTTTATAAAACCCTACCAATCCTTTCAGTTCCTAAACCTCTACTCTTGACTTTAAGGGGGATCAATTTTGAAAATAAAACAATACTATGTTTGAAAGATCTAAATACTATCACTATAAATGAGTTTGATTCAAGGTATAAATCGATTGTTGAATATTATCAAGCTTATCTTTTTGTTAAAAAATGAGTTCTAATATTATGGTATATGAATATTATCATGTTACTCACTTTTAGTGGTTATGGTTTTTTTTTTTTAATATTGTAAGTACTCACAAATCCAATTAGTGAAAGGTTTGGTAGCTTGTTCAAATAATATTGTCCATGTCCAAAGTTTTAGAGTCAGTCCACATACTATTGGAAGGGTCAAAAGTCTAAAATTAAGTCCAAATGCCATTATCAGGGAAATTTTATGTTTACCAATTTTGAGTTCAAATGTCCAAAGAATAATGCAATGGGTATTATCATGTTTATTATAAAGGGATTCTGAAGTTGGTCCAAATATTATTGAAAATGAATATTATTGTGTTTTTTAATTTTAGTCCTAGAAGTAGTCCAATTGAAATAGTTCGAGTTCGTGAGTTGAGATATGGGTCCAATTACTATTGAAATGAATATTATCGTTTTTTTTACCAAGTTTTGTCGAAAACTAGTCCAAATACAATTGATGAATTAATAGGGTCCAGAAATTGGTTACAAATATTATCATGATTTCTAATTTGAGTCCAGAAGCAATCTAAATACTATTAGTAAGTTAACGGGATCCAGTAATTGGTCATGAATGTTATCATATTTTCTAATTTTGAGTCTAGAAGCAATCTAAATACTATTAGTGAGTAAATGGGGATTGGAAATTGGTTAGGAATATTATCATGTTTTCCGATTTCAATTCTAGAAATAGTCTAAAGACTATTGGTGAGTTAACCCTTGAATGCTTTGAAACCGATTTTGCAACTTAGAAGAAAAAATGGAAGTTATCAGCCAAGCTTGACGACTATCTATGTATTTGTGTGGAATCAGGCCAAAGGTATAATTTCTACAACAATAAACATAATTTTAGGAGTGCACACTATAACTTTATTGTTCATAATTTTACTATAAAATTCATAACTTTTCTTACGATGCGCACCTTTTTTGGGTGTACATTAAACAAGGGTGATACTATGGTGCATTTGAATGTACCATACATCAGTTATGAGATTATGTGATTTGATGCCATAACTAATATCATATAAATCATAATCATTATCATGTTAACTCATAACTTAGTTATATTTAGTTATTTATATATACCATATTATCTCATAACTATCATATAACTAAATTATTTTAATAATTTAATTTTGAATTGGCAACCGGTGTAACCGGTTGCCAAACATAGAGCAAAGTAAATCAGAGTAGTCCAACGGTCCCAAGTCAGTTGCCTCCATCTCTTGCTCTGGTTCGTGCTCTTGCTCTTCTTTTCTCCTCCCTCCTCTCTTCCACCATAGCCGAAGCTGCAGCGATTGTCGATGACCACCAGCCCCGTCGGCGTCGGTTACGAAAAAGAGGGCAAAGGAAATCAGAGGAGTCGAGAGGTCCCATGTCACGACCCTATTCCGCCCCTAGTAGAATGGTGCCGTGATGGCCAGTAATCCGAGATTACCAAAGGCTAACTTACAAAGATTCACACACAATCAGAGTATACATATGGGGCTTACATGTGCGGAAGCAATAAATTTAAATCTAGGTAGTCCATAAGAGCTGTGCATAGATCAAATGAAATGACATACATCTTAACATGGTTTACAACTTGGATACAAATAAAATAAAGTACATGTTACATCTTGATCAAAAGGCTTCTCAAACCGAAATATATAAAGACATGAATTACAACTAAGAAGCATAATCTTCAAGATGATACAAAACATGAATCAAAACATCTTGCACATAACATCTTAGGCGTCACCGCCTTCTTGCTTGCCACCTACATATATATAAAGGGGAGGGTGAGCTTAGATACTCAGTGAATAATATAATTAATAAAGGTTTGAATGAATGATATCCGAGATCTTTATCAAAACGATACATATCATAGCTTGTAACAAAACATGGGATGAATCAAAGTTCATCAATCAAAGTCTTTCAAATCTTCTTGGGATGTTTAATAACGTCTACATAATACAAGGGATGATATTCCTGACAAAACAAGGGAATAATTGACCCGGAATCGATTAGACAAACCCACCCGTACAAGACCGTCGGTGGTAAGGGAGATATCTCAAACAAGGGTACTAGTTGCATTATAGTCCCCTAGCACTAAGGACTTTCCAAGAATGTCATCAAAACAAACATAATACTTGGTACAAAAATTAGAGGACAATCATTCATGCTTGATCAAATACTTTTCCAAAATGGAGCAAAGCTTTATAAAAACTTTATAACATAGCTTTATTAAAAATACCACTCACATAGCTCTTCGGGTGTAGGGATTAAGGCAAGAATCCAAGACCTACAAATACATGGCAAAGTCCATTGAATGCATTTCAAGAAGACAAGAAGGAATGCTCAAAGATGGCTATGCAATGCATTCTCAAAACAAGCTTTACATGAATGAAAATGATCCTGGCATTTCTTTCCAAAACCAAGTCAAGACAAAGTAAAACATGTGCTGGGAGTTAAATCACTGTTTTTCATCTAGGGAAAACATGCTGGGTACTAACCAGGTCTTGGAATGGATGCACAGAGATGATCTAGGCAAAAATGACCTAGCTGGGTGAACCCGGAGGTCTTGGCCGAGGTGTGGTCACATAGGCTTCGGTGTGCAGCTGCCTGCCTAGGTGTTACAAGGTGCCGGCAAGGGTGTACCATGGTCGGCCTAGGTGTGCAAGGTTGGCCTAGGTGTGCATGCAAGATAGGCTAATGGTGCAAGTGATCATGCAAGGTAGGCCAAGGTGAAATACGATGCTTGGCCTAGGTGTGAGATCTAGGCAAGAGTGGTCTCGGTGACCACACCTAGGGAAAGGTGAAGTCTGGAAATCTAGGTTTCCTCCCTTGAAGAACATGAAGAACATGAATGCTAAAATCATAACTTCTTATTCCAAAATCTGAGATTTCATGATATGAGTTCAAAAACATGGACCTTGGTACCCATACTTGGAGATTTCATAAAAACAAACACAAAAACATGGAACTTGGTGTAAATTTTCAGATCAAAACAAGGCTTTTCTTCAAGAACACATGAACATCATTTTCTCTTTCTAAAACCAAACTTTAAATCAATGCATGGCTTATGAATCATGCTAGATCATGCAATGTGATTAGATCAACATAAAGAACAACAAGAGTAGATCAAGAATCTAACCTCAAAACACGGATCTAACGATTCAAGGTGTGAAAATCAAGCTTGGAATCTAGCTCTCTCCCTCTAAGAACTTCTTCCTCTTTCCTAGAGCTTCTCTCTCTTCTTAGGACAAAGATATGACAAATGATATGTTTTCTCTCTCTGCCGGCTGACTAAACCCTCTGTTGGGACACGTGGCAACGACTGGTTGGCTCTTCTAAAAAAGGTGACAGAATGACAAGACAAGAGTATGACAAAGTGTATATAACAAGTAAGGTGACATGGGCACTTCGGCAGGTAATGATCTCGGATTAGGACAAGGCTTCGGGCAAAAGGTTTCAATGATCTTGGCTAGGAAGGATAACACTTGACCTAGCTGTGCCACACCTCGGCCTAGATGTGCCACACCTCGGTCTAGGTCATACCAGTCTAGGAACAAGATCACTAGGTGCAAGGATCAAAGATCTAGGACGCCTAGATGATAACATCTCGGCCTAGGTGATGCACACCTCGGCCTAGATGATGACATCTCGGCCAATATGCCAGGGTGAAGGTGGAAGTCAACCAAAGTGGTTCCAAGATGGTCCTAGGTGTTGGCGCTCAACGGCCTAGGTGTAAAAGGCTCAAAGGTGTGACCTAGGCTTAACATGACCTAGGCTGGGCATGACCTAGGCTTGGCATGACCTAGGCTTAACATGACCTAGGCTTGAGACAGCAAGGAAGGAACAAAGCATGCATACAACACTTAGGCAAATCACATAAGCACAAAACAAGACAGGGACCTTTACTTAGGCAAAACAAATCAAAGTCTACAAATGCAAGCTTAACAAGACAAAATCATGCAAATGCACATGAACATGACTAGGACATGAATGTGGGTTATTACATCCCAAGTCAGTTGGCCTCCCTCTCTCGCTCTTGCTCTCTCTTCTCCTCCCTCTTCTCTTCCGCCATAGCCAAAGCTTTAGCCATTGCCGAAGACCACCAGCCCCGTCGGTGTGGGGCCACCGTTCTCTTAGTGTTGACATCTTTCTTCATAATCTCTCACTCTCTCGACGTCAAGAACTAGTTGCTTCCATTCTAATCAAATATTTCCAAGAGATATTTTCTGTAGCTCAGGTTTGTTTCTAACTCTAAACTTCATCTACATTAGGGCTTTTGATTTGAAAACCCTAACCCTTATTGAATATTTGATATTAAGTTTGGTTCTCAATGAAAATTAATATCTGTATCCAATAGCTGTGCTACTTTGATTTCAGAACACTGTGAAGAATGAATATCTGATATTAATTTTTATTTTATCAGTTTTTCCTTTTGAAAAAGTTCAAAATTTGTAATCCAACTATTGGCTCTTTCTCTATCTCTCTTTGATTCTATCTATAATCAGCAATGTCATTGATCACATTCCCAAATCATCCTCTGTTTCTTTTGTTTCTGCATTTTTCTCTATTTATTGGGAATTTATTAGCTCTCTGTTTGTTTTTTTGTTTTTATATTTTTACATTTTAATTTTTTTAAAACCAATAAAATTGATAATTCTTTTATCTACACTCCCTCTATAAATAGCCAACTCTTTGGCTTGATTAACATGCATCCATAGACCATCTTCTTCAAAACTACCCAATATGAGAAAGATTTTGAGACACCCTTTGATTAACATGCATCCAGAGACCATCTTCTTCAAAACTACCTCTACAATCGCCATGTAGCTACCAACATTTGATATCTTAGCTAATTTCTTTTGTTATGCATTTATTATCAATAATTGGAAACTTCTTCTCCCGGACTAGAAAAAATTGTTGCATCTATTGCAATCATTTGAATCTGCTGTCCCCTTTAACTTTGAACCTCTTTTCTTGTTGCTTCTTCGAGAGACGCATATGATGGAATCTGCCCGATAACAAAAAGCCGGGGCAGTATTTTTGTTTCCAACACCAAATGGCGAGGTAATGCCCTAGTAGTGTTTGATTAACAATTGAACAACAATCTTGGATGGCCTATTAACAACTCCTAAATGCTATAATACCTTCAACAGATTATTTCAGTTAAGTTACGAAAACAGCACATTCTTTTGTAGTATCTACTTTTACATGGTCTATTTAATGTCTCCATTAGTTTTTTAGCCAGTTAGAATGATGATGGAAGTTGACTCTATGATGTTATGATTCCATGCATCTTTATATTAAAGGTAAAACTAACGCTTCATATTTTAGGTAGATTTGATGGTTGATGCAACCCTGTCTGTTTTAGAAGTCCTTAAAAGTTTTCTTGTCTTTTTGTTTACTTGTTTTCAAATGCCGATACATGAAAAGAAAGCAAACTATACGCAAGTTTGAATGAAGAGAAAGATATGGGTAATATTTTGGGGCATAATACTTGAGAATTTTGGATAAATTTATTGTTGTTATGGTAAATGTACTGAAGTGAACTGCCAACTTTGGCCGTTAAGTTTCTACTAAGCTTAGGCTATATTTGGTCAACTGATATCATTACTAGAACATTCTAATCAATTTTGGGCTTGAAATAACTAGTTTGGTTTATCAAATGAGAATGGTTATATGTTAATCACTTAAATAAAAGGTTTGTAGGAGTTGCAAAATTTGAAATTCAGAAAAAGCTTATTTGGTGCATCTATTTGCCTTATTTGGTAATCTTTGTTTATCTATTAGCCAAACATGATTCGTTTGACCAAATTATTTGGTTTATAACCAATTATGTAATAATCAGATTGGGCTTGAATATAATTAGTCTAAATCAATAATAACCTTAATGTAATTGATAAATTTGAGAGTTCAACTTGGCTCAGTCCAGAGTGACTTTTTATTGGGCTACTCTGATTTGGTCACTTTGGGTTGGATCTATTTGTTTCTTGGGTTGATTAACTTGGTTAGGCCTATTGGGGTTTAGATTGGTTAGGTTCTTAGAGCTATGTAGACTATCAGTTCAGTTTAGGTTTTATGGACCAACCAAACTCACACTGCACATATAATGCATGTATTAGTCAAGAAGACACTTGTTTATTGAATATTCATATTTTGAGGGGTATACCCCACTCCCTACCAAAGCTATACATAAAAAATCAACTAAAACAAAACAGCTACAAATAAACTATACTAACGGAAACTAGCAGACAAAATAAAGATGTTGGACCATGCAACCTATTCAATGTCCATATTTAAACCCAAAATAGGGAGAATGAACAAGTTCAAAACCCCAAACATTAGCAACATATCACAAAATAAAGCGCTGCCATCAAGCTCCTCGCTCATATCACTCCAAAACAGCAAAACCAACAACTACAATCTTCTAGGACTAGACAGCTATAGACTCAATACAAATAAAAAAGAAAGGAACTATTACAATATTTAAACGAAAGACAAAGTATTTTCCATTTGGAGATTTTCCACTTAGACTGGCGCAACAGTGCAGCCTGGTCTTTGTGTCTCCATCACTCCCCGAAGCCTCCAGCTGGCCAGAACAAAGTTGTGTCCATGAGACTTCTTTCCCAACATAGAAAAATAGTGCACATGTGAAACAGAGTAACCTGGAAGTAACAAGTACACATAAAAATAGTACACATGTGAAACAGAAAAATAGTACACAGAAAAAAGTTGCTGTGCAGACTTCTTTCCCAAAATAGAGTAACCTGGAAGTAACAATAGTACACATGTGAAACAAACAAATAAGCAACACCCATAACACAGATTATAACAAAGCTCACAGTTTAGGAGGGCTGAATCACTCAACCCACAATATTCACACTCCTTAACAAAGAATAACAGTGTTAGGGGCTTGGTTAAAATCATGGTACAATGAGTGAAAAAAAAAACTACATCAACACTCCAACAATTTATAGCTCCCCTCACTCAACCCTCACCAACAACATCCCCTGTCCAGTAACAGCAATTATATAAACCTGCAATAGCACACAAGAAAAAACAATTACATTAGCACTCAATTCTGGCTGCCATCACTCAACCCACTTTTGGAGAACTCGCAACTCTCATTTATGGGCTTCATCATTCTATACCTGCAAAACAGAGACACATTAACTAGAACAATCAAAACCATCTCACTATAGAAGCTCACCACACTCAACCCACAATAGATGCTCATCTTCACTCGACCCACAGAAGGTACCACTCCCCTTAATGTTTAAGGATGGTTGTAGGCAACCTCCACTCTTGAAGAAACCAGCTTATAACAAAGCTCACTGTTTGTCTTTGGCATCTCTCATTTGGAGGAGACATTTAAAAGACAAGGTCAAAGGTGCTTCCGCCCCATCATTCTCATTGAAAATGTTATCAAAGGGATGATTCCTTTTTTTTTTTTTTTTTTTTTTTTTCTTTCTTTTTTTTACACAAAAACTTTAGTTGGTTATCAAAGAGACTGCCCTTTAAGAATTTTAGTTGATTATTTTGAAGCATGTAGTTAAGAAGAACAAGAAGTTGCAAAAGCCATTGCTAATTATGGCTTCCTGGATGAGCAGGTGGTCTCAGGGGAACTTTTGGCATATGATAGTTCTGGTTGTGTTAGTAAGGTTATTATTGACACGAGGATCACAGAGTGCTGCCTATCTTAGATTATCATTTTGTTATATGCTTTTTAGTAAAATTTTCATTACCATACAAAAGAAATTAAGGAGAGAATCTTATAATGGAAAATTCTGACTTGCGAATTCAAATCATAATTTGAAATGCTACTTCTTGATGACAATTTTGATTGATGAAACTCGAGGGAGTAACATGATAAAAAGTTGTGGAGGATGCTTCAAAATTTAGGGGCTTCAAATCATAATCTCAAATGCTCCATTGTTTTTTTTTTTTTTTAAATCTATTTAGCTTCTATGTATTCTTTCTCAGATAGTTCGCATTGTGGCACCAAGTATATTATTTGGCAATATTCTTCTGTGTTAAAGTTGTTTGCAACTGTAATTTTATTAATTGTTGTTGTTTATTGCTTTTTCTACAAGAGCATGAAGATACTTGAAATAGAGTAATGCCCTTAAAAAATTATTGTACTTCTGTTTTTTGAGTCTATGATTTATTTGGATATTCAAGCCCTATCAAAGATGTAAGGACTTAAATCTACAGTTGAAATCTTATACTACAATGTATTGTAAATGTGATTGTAAACTACTGTTGACTCTAATCTCCATTGTCAATTTATGCAATTTAGTTGAATTTGAACTCTTAAGCTTAGAATTTAATTTTCTTTCCCTCTTTAGGAGAATCATTAAGCTCTAGTTAGCGATGTGATTATCTGAGATGGGACTCCAACCATATGATCTAGTTAGCCATGCCATTTTGTTGGAATGGTACCTGAGGTGGAATTTGTAGACCTCTTGTACAAACTCAAGAAAATGATAAGGTTATGTAATGCAAAAGCTTTCAAAAAAATGAGAAATAAACAAAAGCCTTCAATGAGCACAGGCCAAGACATAGAAGGTAAGTTAAATTTAGTACAGTAACAATGATAAACACAAGCAAATTAATAAAGAAAATATAAAAAATAAAAAATATCTGGATTGAAATAAAGTGATGATAGGATTACCCCCAACATTCATGTCAAATAACACATCTGATCGCATATCGAACTAGCAAATACACACATCTTGATTTTCCATTAGATAATAATAAAAATATCAAAATTACTTGATTCGAGAAAAACCTATTTTCATTCAAAACCCTCAAACTTCAAAGACACTAAATTGTTAATTTACTTCTTATTTATTTATTTTTTTTCTTCCCCCCCCCCTCTTTTTGTTTGTTGTTTATTGCTTTTTCTACAAGAGCATGAAGATACATGAACAGAGAAATGCCTTTAAAAAATTATTGTTCTTCTATTTTTGGGGTGTTTGATTTATTGATTCATTCCAAACTAGAGTTTATATGGGTTTATGTGTGGTATGTATGGTCATGCTACTACACCCCTTTTGAGATGTGTACCATATGCAAATTATAACATTTGGCCTAATTTCCAAAGGATTTACACTTTAACATGTATCCTAATTAATATGCTATGTACTTATTAGAGTTCTACAACCCCTCGTGTAATTGTAATTATTTCACATTTTTCCATCAATAATGGTGCCCTTTCATATATACTATTTTCCCACCACCTCATTAACTCTTTTACAAATAACAACTTCATTTTGGAATTTTTAAAGTTTTGGCATGTTCTTTAATGTCTTTTAATTTTTTTCCCTCTCTCGTAGTTTTGTGTTTTGGTTGAAATGCTTCGTTCCTTATTTTTGACAGGTAAAAGGAGAGCCCAATACCTCTTACATCTGTGCTTATATTTCGATCGACGGAGTACACTATAGCTATTGACGTCTGGTTTGCTGGTTGTGTTGTTGCTAAACTACTTCTTGGACAGGTACATATTTTGTCCTACAAGGTCCTCTAAGCTCAGTATATTTAAATTATATGGTATGTGTGATGGCCAAATTAAAAAGCAAAATATTTATGATGTAACTTGTACAATCACGCCCTCATTCATCACAGTTTTTGTATTAAAAAAAAACTAAGATTAAAAGTTTAAGGTCAAAGTTAAAAATTGTGACCATTAACCAATTTTGTAGTAGTGCTCATATATTAGTATTATTTATTATGAATCTAAAGTATCAATGATAGAATAAATGTAAATAATAAAATCAAATAATAAGCATAGCATTAACACAAGAGAAGCTCTATTCACAGCCCAAGATTCAATTGTGAGTGGCAGTGGGTTATAGCAGTAAGCAAGGGTCCTTAGTGCATCAAATCTTTAGTTAGTGTATGTATATTACTGAATACAACTATATGAAATCATTCTCCCATTTTCTAATTTCTTGTATTTTGTATTCTAAAAAACAAACTGTCTCCCTAAACATTTAGAGTTTTCAAGTGCTTTATGTGGTTCAGGCCATCCCCAAACCCATGCAGAGAATAAAAAAAAAAATAGCAAGATAAAATATGGGAAAGTGAACCACAACATAGCTAAAACCAAAGCAAGTAAAACCAGTTAATAAAGATATTCAACCTTCTGACTGTACACATAAAGTGAGACTTGAAGTAGCGAAGGAGCTATACATAACCATGACATCGTTTTTTATTTTTTTCTACAATAGTCCCAAAAATAAAATAAAAAACAATGTTGTTTTTATTATCAATTCGTATGGTGCCAAAATATTTGGCTCCTTTTTGCGACAAAAAAATTTCCTTACCAAATTACAAATTTCGTCTAAAAAAATTAACTTCTTTAGTCTGTTTATTATGGTAATGTGACCTAAGCTACTGGGGTATCATTTTTTGTTTATGATTAGAATTTTTTTTAGTGTCTTTCCTTTTTACATTGGAAACATAGTCTTTGTTAACTACATTATTATAAAACAAATCCATTCACGTGTGCATGTCATGTATTTGATGAATGTACTGTAACCTTTAAGATTTTTGTTTGTTTGTTTTTTTTCCCTAATCGAAGATATTATGAGTTTATTTTTCTTGTCTTCACAAGGAATTTTGATTGAAGCCTGATGGATAAACCGACTGATCCTCCAAAGCACCCGATCACTGCATTCATTTTCTTTTGGTATTTCGTTAATATCTATTTGTATGTAGTTATATATTTTCCATTATACGAATTCTTATATTCATTTTCATATGTTTATAGCCAAGAACAATCAATGGAGTTAAAAAAAACCCAAATGAAAGTAGACATGAAGGTAAGTGCAACGTATTCTTGTTGTTTGTAGTATTCCTCTTGTACTTGTAAGCTTGCATGTAATTGTTCATATGATTTTATGCATGCAATGTAGGATATTGGGGACAAATGGAATCAACTTCCCGAAGAATAAAAAAATAAGTATATACAAATGGGAAAGCTGCAATTTGAATGATATGCCCAATTTAAAACTGTGGTCCAACAGAAGCCTCCAAAAGTAAAAATTCAAACCTGGATTGAGCTTACATCGATTTGTAAGATTATTAGAAGGCTGGACAAAGCACAACAACAAGCAGTGACTGATATGGGGTTTCATGGCATCCTAAGCCTTAGGTGCACGCACATAGATCATGACTTGTGCCATTGGTTAGTTCAGACAGTACACCCGCAAGTATCCTACTATCAATTAAAATAAACAAACAAAATAAAAGCACACTTGCCAGTGCCCTGCTATCAATTCAAAGCAAATAAATTCAAAAAAACAGAAGCAAGTAGCCTACTATCAATTAACATGAAACAAATAAATAAAATAGCGCGCTCGCCAGTGCCCTGCTATTAATTGCAAACAAACAAACAAGAAAAGACAACACACCTGCAAGTATCGTACTATCAATTAAAATAAACAAATAAATAAAAAAACACACCCGCCAGTGCCCTGCTATCAATTCAAAGCAAATAAATTCAAAAACACAGAACCAAGTACCCTACTATCAATTAACATGAAACAAATAAATAAAACAGCACACCCGCCAGTGCCCGCTATCAATTAAAATAAACAAATAAATAAAAAAAGCACACCCACCAGTGCCTTGCTATTAATTGCAAAAAAAAAAAAAAAAAGATAGCACACCCACAAGTATCCTACTATAAATTAAAATAAACAAATAAAAAAAATACACCCGCCAGTGCCCTGTTATTAATTAAAAGCAAATAAATTAAAAAACACACCTGCTAATGCAACCGCTAGAGAAGAAGGGATGGAGGAGGTATAGCTTTACTTCTACGTTAAGATGGAGAAATTGAGGACCTATGACAAACAAAAACAGAACATTGAAATAGAGTTAGTAAAGAAGACAATACGTAAGGAAATTAATGATTGTGGGGAGAAAAGAAAGAATCTATGTACGAAAATATTATTTTGCACATCTTTTGACATTAACAAACTGCATAAACAATAACTATTGGACTACTGGATTTGGATTATTTTTATTGGATTTTCTAATCTTGATAAAACTTTTATGCTGTGTTTGGATCATGGATATGAGTAGAAATTTGAAAAGGAAATGGAAAAATGTGGGTGAAATGTCAATGAACTATAATTACATTCAACACACCTTTTCCTTTTCCCTTTCCATTTCCCTTTCCATTTCCCTTTCCATTTCCAAATCCCTAGCTAAATCCATGATCCAAACATAATATTAAGGAAATATGATGGTTTCAACGTTATAGAAAGCAAAGCACATTCACATAATTTTCTTCTTCTTTTGTGCTAGTTTATTATTTTCCAAAAAAATTCAAAATATAATAAAAATGTGGGAGTGTATTTTCCAAATGATTTGAGTCAACATCAATCCATATGTTATAGTTACATGAAGTTATATATCATAAAGTGAGTAATTATAAATGACAACAACTATGGCTTTGGTTATAATTCTTGCTTAACATAAATTATTTATACGTAGAAAAGTTCCTAGAATTTGAATGTTTGGTATAGATTTAACTTGATGTGATGTGGACCACACCCTATATCAATGAAGATCATTGATTAGATTGATGATGCTAATAATGACAGCTATTAGGACATATTGGTAGTTTACCCTTTTATTTGTTGCTGGATTCAATGTGATGACAATGAAAGCATTTTTTTTTTATTTTTTTTAAACTTAAATTACTTCATTTTTGACACATGGTGGCATAGGCAGCATCAGAGCTAATTCGAAGTTCTGCTGAGCCAATTCTCGAACAATATAGATCAGTTATCTTTATCATCTCTCAAGTTTTCAAAGTTGACTCTTGGTACTGTGGCTGCACAATTCACAAGTTTGTTTGATTTCTGTTTGATCTTTGATGAGGAAGTTTAACTAATTTTTAACTAGTTAAATAAGGAAGTTTAACTAATTTTTATCCCAATGCTTTCATACATTTTGGAAAGAATTGTACTTCTCAATTTACAATTACATTCTACTGAGAAAATCAAATGGGAAAAGAATGGCCTATCAGATTGGATTGGTCTAAAGTTATTGCACATTAGCAAGTCAGAATTCACTCCACAACTTCTGTTTCTTTAATCTTTAAATATATATATATATATATTTTTTATTTTTCACTTTATGGAATTATTATGGCCAGAGGTAGAGCCAATCATCTTCAAGAATAGACACAAGAATTGAAGGAAATAATTTAAATTTATTTGGACCATCAATTTTATTTTATTTTTAATCTTTTTTAAGGTATTTATAGAAAATTGTTGATCTTTTTAGGGGTTCCAATTATTGAAGGCGATGCTAAGGGAATCACGATGGAATTGAAAATGCAATGGGATGGAAAGTATCATACTTGATGTTAAAACTAGAGTCGGCATTGGATTACCTATACAGGTGATCTTCAACTTATTTCTCCTATCAATAAAACTTTTTCCTAGTAGCAAAACTATTACAAAACTACTTTGAAATTTATTTTATTTTCACTTTTTATTTATTTATTTATTTTTTGTGTGTATTACTTTTAACACTTATTTTATAGATAATCAATGTGTTCTCTTTCACTCTCTCTGAAAAATAATAGGTGACTAAAAAATTGGATAACATGATATAAAGTAAAGAATGTTCGGTTATTGGAATTTTACCATAAGATGCCACTTTAATATTTTTTCGTATATATTTTCATCTATGTCAAAATATTGGATTCACGGGAGTTTTCAGATTAATTTTCAAACCACTAGTTGACGAGTTTTCATATTTTGGGGCTGTTTGTTATTCTTTGATGGAAAAGGTGTGTACTTTGTATCTTTGTCACTCTTTGAACTTATTAGTCTAGTTTCCAACATTTTGGAAGTCATCTTCATGATAAATCACGCAAATTTGTGCAAATATTCATATATTTATCATGTCATCATAAAAAGAATTATATAAAATTTTGAAAAATTACTATGCACTTGATTTTTGATACTACAATTCCCCCTATGATTCTGCCACAGAAAAACATGGACTTTACACTAAAAGTTGTAGGTGGGGAATTATCAGCAATTCTCGGAATTTCTAATGCTATTGAGGTTTGAGAAATTTTATATTTTTATTTTATTATTATTTGTTTCACAGTCGTGTGTAACTGACTAACTTATCTTTAGACGAGTTATATATTCTTTACAATTATGGATGTAGGGTTTTTGGATCCTTAGGTGTGTCGTAACATGAAGCTGTCGTTTTTATTTATGTAGGACATGATACGAAATGCTATTGAAGATTCTATTACTTGGCCAATTCGGAAAATTATACCCATCTTACCAGGGGATTACAGGTATATTACTATTGACAATATCCATTGTTTGATCCACTAAAGGTTGTGTTTGGATCTAGTATTATAGGAGGGATTTAGGAAGGGAAATGTGACAAAGAATTATCAATGCATCTTCATGAACTTAAAATATCCAATTGTTTGTTTGTGAGCTTGTGAACTATAAAACCTTAATGGGTTTATACAGTAACATCAAAATATCCATTTGTTTCTCAGTTTATACAATTCCCAGAAAATTGCTAAAGGTAATACATCCAAACCACTTTAATTTTGTTTCTCATAGGAAAATCAAGCCACCACAAGAGTACTTGTTAGAAAAATAAACAGATTCAATAAGCAAATAAAAAATTAGTCTCATATTAGTTACATGAATACAAAATTCAATTATCCACACATCAAATTTCAAGTATATATATATATATATGGAATCAACACAACTAACAAACATAAAAAACCTAAACCTATTCAAATCATATTTTCCTAATTTTATAAACCAACCCAGTGAGTTCACAAAGATGAAAGGGACAGTTTCGAAGAAAGGGATTTCGATCTAGGGTTTCATAGAATGGAGATGGAGAAAGGGAGAGAAGCAAGTTGCAAAGCGAGAGACAGAGAGAGAGAGAGAGAGAGAGAGAGAGAGAGACACACACACACACACACACACACACACATTGAGGCATGTAGCTTGCTAAAACGAGGAGGAAAAGAAAAGGGCAGAGGAATAAACTCACTCTTCGGTGCTTGGTGAAGAGGAGCTCCGGCGAGATCCTATAGAGATCTTCGTCAACAGCTTTGGGAGCTTTTCTCCGTGGTGGAGGATGCGGCGGCGAAAGCAAAACAGGTCTCGGCGGTGGCAAGGGCAGTGGCAACGACCGAGAGAGAGATAGATAGAGAGAGAGAGAGAGAGAGAGAGAGTAATTTTTGAAGACGTTTGGGATGAAGAAAGGGTCTGAGGGATTTGTCATGGAAGGAGGGAATTTTGATTTTTTCCAAATTTTTGGAGGAAATTATTTGAGGGAAATTATGTAATAATCATAATAAAAAAATTAAAACATTTAGAGTCTTATAATAAAATAAATTATTAATTTATAATTTTATCAATTTACACTCAATTTTTTTATTATTTATTTTTAATATAAATCCTCATCTATTTTTATTAAGTAAAATTAATAATAAAAAAAAAAGTATTTTACTCATCAACTACAAAATGTATAATCACACCATTAATTGGCGTAATAAAAATATTTAAAATTTTAGAAACTATAAATATTGTAATCAAGTCACAAAGTTTTGTGATATAAAATAGAAAATACATAACTGCATCACTAATTGGCATAAAAAAATTGTTTAAAATTATAGAAAATCACAAATGTCGTGACTAATTTCCAAAATTTCATAACATTAACCAAAAATTATGTAACTATCCACTAATTGGTGTAACAAAAATATCTAAAATTTTTAAAAACCACAAATGTCATAACCAACTCACAAAATTTAATAACATCAACTACAAAATGCGTTACTGCACCACTAATTGGCATAATAAAAATAATCAAAATTTTTACAAATTACAAATGTCATAACCAACCTATAAAATTCCATAACATCAATCACAAAATGCGTAACAACACAACTAATTAATGTAGCAAAAATATACGATTTTTTTATAAACCACAAATATCGTAATCGAGCAACAAAGTTTCATAACAATTATCATAAAATGACTAACAAATCACTAAAAATCGTAGAATCACCAATCGGGATCTCTGATGATACAGATAAACACAGAATGTAATGACAATAATTAAATAATTTAATCCACGACTTATAGCCATGGAACAGAAAATGAGAGTCAGAGAAGATTAACCAATAGAGCGAAAGGAAAGGGAATATGAGAAAGAGAGACTGAATGGACTTATCGCCTGTGAAAATAATGTCAAAGATTGTAGCGATCCCGGTTTCGATCCTTCTTTCATGTTTTGCCACTTCGACTGGGCCGGTCGGGGGTCGAGCTGCCCGGTCAGCTCGCGGGGGTCCAGGGGCAGCGCCCCTTGGTGGGGTTAAGGGGCAGTGCCCCTCAAAACAAAAATGCAAAACGCATTCAAAGTTGCTTGTCTGCTTAGTCGGTCTGGAGTGCGGGAGAGGGCCGCACGTGCAGGGAATGAGGCTGCACGTGCGGAAAACAGGGTAGGGGGCGGAAGCACACTGCTAAAAAGGCAGGTGCGGCTGGAGGTGCGGGAAGTTAGGTAGATTCGGAATTTTTTCCTTTTCTTCTCTCTTTGGGCTGATTGAATGTCACTTTTTGTATATATATCTCTCTCTCTCTCTCCCTTCTCTCTACATTTCCTACCAAAAACCTCACAAGATCTTTGATTTCTCCAAATCCATTGGTATTTAGATCCAAGTCCTTCATCAAAGTCGGTTATTTAGGCGAGAGCTACGTTGTGTGCGGTGGAGATCGAGTTTAGGTATCATTGATTTTGGGGTTTCAACTCATTTCTTCTTCAAACTTGAGGTAGAGATTTTCTACACTCTAATATGGTTTTTAGCTTAGTTATTTGCTATTGTGTATAGATGATGAGATTTGGTTGTGGTTTGGACAAATCTAGGATTTGGGTGTGAAATGAAAAGATGGGTTTTGATGAATATGAGGTAAACGAGTATGAGGCTTGAATATAAGATCATGTTGTGCCAAAATAGTTGATTTTGGTGTTTGGGTTGATATTTGGTGAAAGGGGGATTTTGCCCTAATTTTTATTAAATTATTATTTTGCATAAATAATTGGGATTAACATGGAAAACGTGAAATTGGAAGGTTGTGATTATAAATGGTGATATTGAATATGTATTATCTCACCTATGGAAGTTTTGAATAAACTATTTATTTTGATATTGAACATCTCTTCAGAAATAATTGCATTGGGCTATCGGTGGAGAATAGCTATGATTGTTGTAGAAATTACATGAGGATTAGGCGATTTAATGCTAATCCATTGTTGGTCTCATTGAATATGACTATGTTATAGATACATTGTATATGTATGTTTATTGGGAAGAGAAAGGGGATGTACTCCATATGTGATTATGTTTATAAATACATTGCATATGTATATTTGTTTGGGAGGAGAAAGGAGATGGACTCCATTTAAAGCAAGTTGGCCAGGAGTGTCCTGGGTGAAAGACCCGAAATTTTATATATAAATGGGTGCCGATTCCTTCGGACGAAATATCCATGAAATGGCAGGTTTGAAGTATTTATATGAGTTTTGCATAATTGGAAAATCATTGAGTTGTAGTCTCATTTTGATTGATGAAAGATAACGAATTTAATTCATGAATTGAGTAGCATATATGAACTGGAAATGAAATTAAAGGAAAATGGAATAAGGTTGGTCTTAGTGGCATATGGATATGCATGTCTTGTGGATGTTTCAGGATCGGTATTGTTTATGTATGTGATATTTATACCTTTGCTAAACCTCATAAATTGTGTTAGATTATTTCTACTGGGCTGTTGGCTCACCCTATATGGGAATACCATTTTCAAGTACAGGTGAGATGCTTCCTCCAAGGCAATAGAGTGGATGGAGTTTTGGGAAGCAAGAGCTTCTTAATCATGCCTTATGTGTGTATGCTTGTTATTTGTAAAGCCAAGGGCTTAAGATGTAATGAGCGAGACTCAATTTGTGTAACCAAACAATGACTTGGAAATATGTAAGCCTACATGGCATTTAACTGGTTGTTAAACAGTGAACTCTGATATATGAAAGTATGTTGTTTCTCATATTTATTCCGCATATGAGTTATCTTTATTGTATTATTTTGGGGGCGTGACAAAGATGGTGTTGTTTCTGATAAGGAACATCGGAGATATCTACAGTGACAGTAAGGAATGAGAGAGATGTTTGACAGATGAAGAGAGCTGAGATAGCAGAACAGTACAACAAAATACGTAATATTCATTTTTCAACAGTTCTATAACATATGTACAAATTGATAAAATCATAACTACGGCCAAAGGTTTGTATATGTATGACATATTAATGTGAAAGAGCTAGAGTTTCAAGATAAATACATTTACTAGATAGAGAAATATCACCAGAATGAATAGTGTTGAAATAGACAGAGAGAATAGTGACGAGTTTAAGGATCTATTGCAGAGACACAAGAGTATAGAGAAGAAGAATCCAGTGAGGAAGAACAATCAACGATAGTCGTTCGATGATTTGAGCGAAATAGAGAAGTCTGATTAAGAAATAGAGAGAGCTCAGGCACAACTAGGACAAATCAATGGAAAGAAAATTGAGTGGAGAAAAAAATGAAGAAAAGTTGGGAAAAAAATTTAGGAGAAAAATTATTTAGTATAACAAAATAAAATCACACCATAGATAATTTTTTTCAGCATATTTTTTATTAAAATTTAGTTAAATTATATATATATATATATGTCTATAAGTGTATATAGATATTTTAAAATGTATATCGTTTGTATATTATTATTTCTATTATCTTTAATGAAGATACTATGACTAAAAATAAATCTAAAATAGAGATAGGTGATCAATTGCAATTGTCACTTAGGGATGACACTTCAAAATTAATTGAGAAAGTTGAGAGTTCAGAGAGAATGAGAGTTTGAGAGACAGATTTGTTTGTGAGAAATAAAATGTGAGAGGGGTGGTATTTATAGGACTTGGGAGGGATAAGTTAATTTATATATATAAAAATAAAAATTAAATAAAATTGATTATTGGTGGAATTAACGGTTATATGACTTTTTCAAATTGTTTTGATTTAAATTTTTGACCATTGCACTGACAAGGGGGACAAGGAGCCATTGGGGTCGTGTCGAGCCAGATGGAGAAGAAAATTTCGGGGCGAGCTCACGGGATGGGTCACACTCCATAACACTAGGGTCGGGCCGGGCTCTAGAACACATAGCCCAGGGTCTTAGGTTGGGTTTAGGCTCGAGCCTAGTTAGGCCTACCCAGGGCACGAGTGGACTTGGGGTGTGCCACGAGCTCGTGGGCCAAATTTACACCCCTATATATGGGTAGTGGTTATGAGACATATGATTAGTGGTTATGATATATGTGATATTGATTATGAAACAAAGGGTGCTGGTTATGAGATGTGGTTATAACATATGTGGGTAAAAGTAATGAGATATATGATTAGTGATTATGAGATATGTGATTTTGGTTATAAGCAGAGTGGTATAGTTATAAGTCAAATGGTGTTTGGTTATGAGATATGTGATTAGAAGTTATGATATATGTGATGTTGGTTATGAGATATGTGGGTAATGGTTATGAGTAAAGTGGTGTCAAAGGGTGTTTGGTTATGCTATATGTGTTAGTGGTTATGAGATATGTGGGTAATGGTTATGAGCAAAGTGGTGTCAAAGAGTGTTTGGTTATGCTATATGTGTTAGTGGTTATGAGATATGTGGGTAATGGTTATGAGCAAAGTGGTGTCAAAGGGTGTTTGGTTATGCTATATGTGTTAGTGGTTATGAGATATGTGGGTAATGGTTATGAGCAAAGTGGTGTCAAAGGGTGTTTGGTTATGCTATATGTGTTAGTGGTTATGAGATATGTGGGTAATTGTTATGAGCAAAGTAGTGTCAAAGGATGTTTGGTTATGTTATATGTGTTAGTTGTTATGAGATATATGGGTAATGGTTATGAGCAAAGTGGTGTCAAAGGGTGTTTGGTTATGCTATATGTATTAATGGTTATGAGTTATGAGATATTGGTTATGTGACTAGTGGTTATGAGATATGTGATGTTGGTTATTAGATATGTGACTAGTAGTTATGAGATATGTGATGTTGGTTATGACTCAAAGAGGCTGGTTATGAGATGTGGTTATGATTCATGTAGTTATGAGATATGTGATCAATGGTTATGAGATATATGATGTTGGTTATGATCAAAGTGGTGTGGTTATGAGCAAAAATGTGTTAATTATAAGATATGTGATTAGTGGTGTGGTTATGAGCAAAAATGTGTTAATTATAAGATATGTGATTAGTGGTTATGAGATATGTGATATTGGTTATGACAAAAAGGTGTTGGTTATGAGATATGTGATGTTGGTTATGACAAAAAGGTGTTGGTTACGAGATATGTGACTAGTGGTTATAAGATATGTGACTAGTAGTTATGAGATATGTGATGTTGGTTATGACTCAAAGGGGCTGGTTATGAGATGTGGTTATGATTTATACGAGTAGTAGTTATAAGATATGTGATCAATGGTTATGAGATATGTGATATTTGTTATGATCGAAGTGGTGTTGGTTATGAGATATTTGATTATGATTATGAAATATGTGATATTAGTTATGAACAAAATGGTGTTGGTTATGAGATGTGGTTATAACTAAGTTATGATCAATTTGATTATAGTTATGAAGAAATATGATTTTTGCTCATAACTATAAAAAGTGACATGTTTAGCAGGTCACTTTTAATGATGTGGCTTAATCCTAGCCATTGATTTTTTATGTACTGTACATTTTTTGAACAAAATGTACTATAGACTTTCCCCATTAGACAATACCCATAATAAACTTAGTATTTGCCATAAGAATATGAAAAATACTACATATAATCCTATTTCTGATCTCTTTTTTTCACTTCAAGATACAAGTGAATGAGTCTCATATGCATTTATAAATGTGTGCCCCATTACTTTGTGCAGTGAGAATGTCTAATAAAACCAATAGAGAGTCACCGTAATCCGGGAAATGGTTTAACTATGAGTGAAAGTTATGAGTGGTAGGTTAATTAACCACGAAAAAGAGTTAATTATAAGTAGTGCCCAACCAACACTTGGTTTAAGTCACAGCCATGCTACCAATATGTTTGCTCTCAATTCTGACACTTCTACATTTTCGGGAATCTTATATATATATATATGAGAATAGAAGGTAATAAATATAATTTTTTTTTTTAAAAGTTGGAGTTTCCTAATTTGTCAGTTACTTTGTGGGGTTGAGTCTGAACAATACTTCTAAACTGAGGGTTCAGGACGCGTGCAGACATGATATATGAAATGCAGTAGCAAGTGCAAATGACCTCATTTGCTTAATTACGGGTCAATCTCTCTAAGTTCCACCTGTTATCAGAGTTGTAAAAACTCTAAAACAAATCCACGTTAAGAAGATAAGTGGCCTTGCCAGACCTGGTAGAGTCCCCCCCTTTCCCTACGTATTTCAAAGTTAAAAAATGTTTTATTTTTTATTTTTATTTAAGAGGAGCTCCATTCTCTTATTGGACTGGAGGATCTAGTTTAGTGTAATTTTCGTTTATTTTGTATTCATTTCGATGATATGAATCACTCAATTTTTAGTACCTTTTGAGTAGATTATTCATGTAAAAAATCAAGTTGATTACATATCGCTAGCCATATATTTGGATACCATATCACGACTTGGATTTGAAATCTGAGCCATCATGATGAAGATAGGTAATACTACAGAGAAGAAGAAGAAGAAGAAGAAGAAGAACGTTGATAGAAAGGTCAATGGACAACAGTAATTATGAAATGGATAACATAACCCGCTCTCCGAATGTAACACTCATTCTATGAATCTCTCGTATATAAATTTTAATATTCCACAATCTTATGATTTCTTTTCTTATGCATATGATATATTTTTTGATCGGCAAAAAAAAGACTTTATTGATGAAAGAAGCGCATGCAGAGTATGGAAAACTACATCAATAAAGAGGAGCTCGGAGCTAAAAAAGCTCCAACTTCCTAGTTGGTGAGAGACCAACGAAGAACAAAACAAAATATCAGCCAGGTTGCCATTGCAGTCCAAACACTACCATTGCAGCAGCAACACACACTACCAGTAGTATGCAGCAACCAGCAGTATGCAGTATGCAGAAATCAGCACACACTTCCATTGCAGTCCAAACACTACCAAAGCAGCAGCCGAATCAGCCACAATCCTACTATCTGCACTACACCAGCAGCAGCAAACAGTTTCAACCACGCTGCACCACCAATAAGCTGCACTGTATCCCAACAGAACAAAATAGAAACACACCAGCACTGCATCCCAAAATAGAACAAACCTGCACTGCTTCCCAACAGACCCTGCACATAGCAACACAGACCAAACTAAACCAACACAGACCAGACTGCAGAACATCCCTCACCCAGCCTGCAACCACACAAACCTCCACTCAGCTCCAGAATCAGAACATAACAAACTTTCACTGCAGCCCACATACACAGACTGCAGAAACAGAACACCAAACCAGACTGCAGAGACATCCTACATACCAGCAAAGCCAGATCAAATCTGAGATGCAGGACTACACCCAGCAATCCAAACAGAACACCAAACCAGATCAAAAACAGAACACCAAACCAGACTGCAACCCTGCAACCTGCAGACCTGCGGAACTCAATCAGACTTTGATTCTGTCGAGATTGAATACAATGTCCTCCACAGAATGCTGCAAACCTCCAGAGCTCTGCTTGCACCACAAAGCTATCCTCACTTTCACCAGCTCAGCCAAATCAAACCCATCAACACTCTTTTGATGAAAAAGACAATCATTCCTAGCTTTCCAAATTGACCACAACACAGCTACAGGAACAACTTTCCACAATGGTTGAATCGCCTTTTTGAATTTATAACCAGCCCACCAAAGCATCAGAGCCTCAACTGAACCTGGAATCACCCAGACCAGATCCCACCACTTCACCATGTCTGACCATGCTTTCCAAACCACAGGACACGACAAAAGCAAATGATTCATAGACTCCTCCTCTGTCTTACACAGCAGGCACACTGTGTTCGCTTCAGAATTCAACACACCAATCCTTTTCAAAAACACAGAAGTTTTAATTCTTCCTTTCCAAGCTAACCAGCTGCAGAATTTCACCTTGGGTGGGGTAGAGTTCTTCCACAACATATCAGCAACACTTACGACTGGACCTTTTGATAGCATCCACCACTTCCAAGACACACCCACTGAGTAAGTTCCTGAAGGATTTGCCATCCATAAACAAGAATCCTCTGCTTGGTCTGTAAGAACATGTGTGCCCCTTAGTACCCCTTGCAACCTAACGACCTCCTCCTCTTCCTCCCAAGCAAACAGAGATCTACTAAACAGAAATTTCCACTCAAGTGCCGACCCTCTTTTATGATACATCTGCCAAAGTGTACAGCCCTTCTCCTCAGACAGCCTGAACAGTCTGGGAAATTCCGCCTTCAAACATAGATTATTAAACCACTTATCCTCCCAAAAAAGAAGTCTTTGCCCATTACCTACAAGAAGTTTGTAATTAGATAAATAGTACTCAATCAAATCTGGACTAGATGCGCCAAGATGGACAACATCAGACCAAATCCTTGACACTGAACAAGACTCAGGAATGGAAGGTACCCAGCCACCAGCACCCAGACCATATTTGCACCTCAATATTTGTTTCCATAGAGCTCTGTCCTCCACTCCAAATCTCCACCACCATTTCAACAAAAGGCAAGCATTGACTTCTCTTAAATTTCTAAGCCCCAGACCCCCTTGTGACTTATCCACTGTTAGATCCGCCCATTTCACCAAGTGGACTTTCCTCTTAAGTTTAGATTTTCCCCATAAGAATGCTGCCTGAATCTTCTCAATCTGTTTAGCTACTCCCACAGGGATTTTGAAAATTGATAGAAAATAGATGGGCATACAAGAGAGGACTGACCTAATCAAAGTTAATCGACCAGCGTAAGACAAGACTTTTCTCTTCCAACTAGCTAACTTCTTTTTCACTTTTTCAATCACAGTTGCCAGGTACTTTTTCTATTGGGGTTAGCCCCGAGAGGTAAACCCAAATAACTAAAAGGGAGCTTATGACTACGACAGTTGAAAATGGAGGTAAACTGATTAACCTCACCATCAGTTAAACCCACCCCACACAACAAACTTTTGTGGAAATTGATCTTTAAGCCGGAAAGCACCTCAAAGCAACGCAAAATTCTCTTTATGTGCACCAATTCACCTCTTTCCGCCTCACAGAATATGATTGAATCATCTGCAAATTGCAGATGAGAAAATTTCAATTCACTATGCCCCACCGAAGCTCCTTTAACCAGCCCCAGCTCCTTTGCTCTTTCAATCAATATGTTCAAACCTTCAGCAACAATATTGAACAAAAGGGGAGATAATGGATCTCCCTGCCTGAGCCCCCTCTGAGGAGTGAATTCTGTTGTTGGAGATCCATTTACCAGGACGGATACTCTGGATGATGAAAGGCATGATTTAATCCAACCCATCCATTTAACCCCAAAGCCAAAATTCATCATCATAGAAAATAGAAACTCCCAATTAACTGAATCGTATGCCTTTTCGAAATCCAACTTTAAAAGGATGCCTCTCATTTTTGCAACTTTCCACCAGTGTACTACTTCATTAGCGATCAGAACACCATCAAGAATAGATCTGCCACCCAAGAAAGTTGTTTGAACTTCACTAATGATTCCTGGCAACACTCTTTTCAACCTTTTCGATAGCACTTTAGCAAGAATTTTGTAAACTGAATTAACAAGACTAATGGGCCTGAAATCACTTAACTCACAAGGATCCACCCGTTTAGGTATGAGGGTGATAAAAGAGCTGTTAAGGCCTGAGACAATCTTCCCATTAGAGTGGAACTCATCCATGAATTGTAGGACTTCACCCTTCATAATCTTCCAACATTTCTGAATACAAGCCAAACTGAAACCATCCGGACCTGGGGCCTTATTACCATCACAATCTTTGACCGCAGCCCAAATTTCCTGCTCTGAAAATTCTGCTTCTAAGGTTTCTACCTGCCCAGCAGAAGAAATGGATGCAAAAGGGCCAAGGAGCTTAGGCCTAGAGGTCCAAGACTCAGAGAATACTTTCAGAAAATGCCTATGAACCACTTGCTTCATTGTGTTAGGATCCACCACTCTAACCCCATCCTCCACAACTGAATCAAGGAGGTTTCTTCTTTGCCTAGAGCTAGCCATCATATGGAAGAACCTTGTATTCTTGTCCCCACACTTAGCCCACAGCATTCTAGATTTTTGATGTCACAAACTCTCCTTCCTTCTGTGCAAATTCCAAACTAGCCCTCTGGCTACTCTCCTTGAATTTGCTTCTGCTTCTGAAAACTCTTTCTTCAGCCACCAAATCCAAAGCATGTAAATCCTCTTCCGCTTTCTTAAGTTCTGTTTCCACATGACCAAACACCTCTACATTCCATCTTCTAAGATTGGCTTTGAGTGATGCAAGCTTCCTCAACAATCTAAACCCCGCCCAACCCGGTTGAACTTGTGCCTCCCATGAGCTCTTCATTGCGGATATGAAATTAGGGTGAAGTAACCAAGCATTAATAAATTTGAAAGGTTTAGGGCCCCAATTCCTCTCCTCATCCTTTATTATGACTGGACAGTGATCAGAAATCGTTCTGGGCAGTCCCCACTGCTTGAAGGAGAACTGGTCAAGCCACCTACTCTCCAGAAGGAACCTATCTATCCGACTCCATCTCTCCCCATCTTATGCATTACACCACGTGAATCTTCTTCCCTTCATTGGCAAATCAACAAGACTCAACTGATCAATCAGGTCATTAAAATCATTCATACCTATGTCCCTTCTGGAGCACCCCTTCCTTTCGCTGAGGAATCTAATCTCATTAAAATCTCCACCCATGCACCAAGGAGTCGGGTAGTAGATTTTCAGATTCTTTAAAGATTCCCACAGTTGTCTTCTTTTACCCACATCGTTGGGAGCATAGACATTCACCACTGAGCATTCAAAGGACTGACCACTGATACCTGATAAAATGATGAAATTTCTGGAGCCACAACAATCAACAACCTTGAATCTGTCAGGGTGCCAGATGCACAATAGGCCTCCAGCCCTGCCATCAGCACCTACTTCCATATATTCCATTTTATCAAAAGGCCAAATAGATTTAATGAGAGTTGCCTCCAGATTACTTCTCTTAGTTTCTTGAATTAGCACCATATCCACCCCTCTTTCTTTTAACATGTTCCTAACTTTACTCCTTTTCTCTGGCCTACTTAGACCACGCACATTCCACGACATTATCTTCATAAGACAGACTTCAAAACACCTAAACTCCTTTTTTAGGTAATCAGGCTTCATCTGCCCGAGCCCCATCTACAATCCTCTCCAAATCACGAGTTTCCAGCTATACAATCTGGTTTACCACGATATCCTCCTTTCCACCGAAATCAATGCCTAACCTTTTCCCAAGTTGTATTGTTGCTTTAGCCTCCTTCATCAACTTGCCCTTACTACTGCTTGATTGTCTGAAAGCCGAGTGTGAGCTGGAAATTGCAGCTACTGTTGCTCTGAAAATGGCACCCCTACTGAAGCTTTGAGGTAGAATTCTACCTTGCTGGAGAACCTTTCCACCCCTATTTGCTGTACCACTCCTCCTTATAGTAACCTTTCCTTTACCGATGGGAGCAATGTCTCCCCTAATCTGACCTGAACTACCCTCACCAGTCTGCATACATGCTTGGGCTCTTTCGGCAAGGGGCTGTGAGCAGGCCACACAGTCACTCAAATCAGAAAAAGAAGGCCTAACTGGCCTTATAGGGCAAGCTTCAACTTGGGCTCTAGGAATCACTACTTCAAAATTAAAATTGGGCCTAATAAGTTCAGGCCCACTTAATTCCATCAAAAACCCATCCATATGATTGCTGTCAACTAAAAATTGGGGCTGCACAGCCTCCACTTTTGAAGCTTCGCCTACACTCTTCAAAACATCATCATGACTACCACCACCATTTTTTGAATTTTCCAAACCAGCTCCTGACATCCCTAGCATGGGTTGAACCACCCTCCTGACCCTTTCTTCCATAACGTGTGTAGTCCCCTCAACTATGTCTTGCACTACACTTACCATCTCATTAGAAGCTGCCACATCAGACCTACTAATACCTTCCATGCCTACCACCTTCCTTCCATCTTTGTCGTCGGAATTCATGGCACTCTGACTACCGGAACTTGAAAGTAAACCCTCTGAAATGTGATGTCTGCACTCCCCAGTTCTTGGACTTTCTGGTAGAAAAGACTCTTCAATTACCTTTACTGGGTGCTGCTGCCCATTGCTATTTAAAATGATCACTTAATTAATAAACTCGCAACTACAAATAATAATCCTCACTTTACCGCACGCTAGAGACTTCAGAGAACTCGTGGCTTCATCTATTTGAACAACTTCTCCCCAGATGTTACCCACCGTGTTAAATGTGCCAACATTCCAAAGATTAAAAGGAACGCCATGACAAACCAGCCACACACACCTTTCTTGAAGAATAGTTTTACCCTTCACCCATTCGTCCATTGAATTGCACCACTCATATATCCGTCCTCTAATCTACCCTTCCAGTCCTTCAAATGTTCCACTGACTTAAAGGTTAGAAGAGCTAAACGACCACCACCATCCTTTACGCATACCTCCTTCAAACCTCGTTTGCTACATTTTTCTTTGAAAGCTTTAAACGAGAAGAAGGATTTGAGTATAATTACTAAACTTTCAAAAAGCCATCCATTTCCAACTTCTTGTACATTTATGGTTATCACGGTATTCTTCTTTCGTATACCTTGGACTACATCAGCATAAGATCTCTGACCATTAAACCCTGTTGTAATTTTACCGTGCTTCCATTGCTCCGTCTGTGCACTCTTTCCTTTTCTAGCCTCTTCCTTCTTTGGATACTGAGCATTGCTTCCAAACTCTGCCAATCTCACTTTCAGGCTCTTATCGTCGCACCATATTCCATCCGCTTTCTGGACTGCTACCCTTGCTGCTGTAACGCAGTCATACCGGACAAAACCAAATCTTGAACCAGTAGCTTTCCTCCTCTTATTTGGGATGAAAACGTCCTTTACCACACCGTAGCTACTAAACAGATTAAAAAGACTTCGCGGCACCATAGATTCCGGCAGATCGTCGACAAAAACCGTGATGAAGCCTACACCCCTGTAGTGAAACTGCTGGTATCTTGGCCTTCTTTTTCGGGTCACCGGTGTCCACCCTCCTCTCTCCATTGTTGAAGTGATTGTAACCTAAACAACTGATTAAGTGAAAGAGATATTAATTTCTTTTCCTTTTTCTTATGCATATGATATATGATGCAATAACAACAACAATAAATAATTTAATACCTCATGGGGGCAATAAACATTTAGGGTCTAGCCCTTTACAAATAAGGCTTATGACCAAACAAATAAGGCACAAAGGCCATACAACAAAGGAGCAACATGCTTACATCCACGTCAAGCCACCCAAGTTCATGATCCTTGTCAATATCTGAAAACAAATATATATAACAACAGAATGAACCAAACGTCCAGTAGAAAGTTCATCTCTGGAAATATGAATCAAAGACGCACATGATCATTATGTGATAATATTAAATATTAACCACCTTCAAGAAATATATTTTCCATTTTAAAATAACCGTAATAACTTTCTAGGTATAATGAAAATACACTTTTCAATTCGGATAGTTTTTCACAATTATAATTTAGCAACCAAAAATTAAACTTTTATTTCATTCAATAAACTTATTATTTAAGGGTGGCGACTCCCCATGTATGTATATGCCAGTGGTCTATCATAAGAACAACCTAAAACAATCCCCTTTTTATTGGTTGCTAACTAGAAGGAAATCAGTACTCACTCTGTGCAGCTTTTCAGTCTTTCATTGAGGATCTCAAGAAAATTTAATTCTCAACGACAATATTAACTATACACAACCTCGATTCACCTATATTAGAGAGGAAAAAAAACATCTTTTATCAATCACAATGTCATGAGTTTTTTCATAATTCGCATTTCTCAATATCAATACCACGGTAACATTTCCATTATCCATTTAGTTCATTTTCAAAATAAGTTCTCAATCAATCTTTCAATTCCAAAATATTGAGATAGTGGAATTTGAAACAATCACATTTTCACAATCATATTCCCTTTTTTTGTTTTCTTCCAAATTCATATTTCAATTCTCGAAATAATTCAATAAGCATTCATAATTAGTTTCTCAACAATAATGTTCATTTCAAAAGTAACTAGATTTTCAAAATGTTTCCTCGAGTTTCACAATTAAGAAAAGTATTAATTTGTGAGTTCAAAATTTCTTCAGCTAAGATGATTAAGATAGGTATTGTGGGAACCTAATTTTGCGTCGTCCACACGACCTAGGTGGTTAGCCAAGGTGCCACGTGAGTGATTCCAATTGCCGAGGTGTGGTCTGAACACATTTGAATTTGAGATGTTCGAATGAGAGACCAGAGTCCTAGATGATGATAGACTCTTTGTTTGGATAGATCAGGTGTTACAACCCCATCCCATACCAAATAAGATAGTAGCTATAACCCAGCTAGTATAGTCTGACTACCAAAGTCCTGGCAAGACAAGACAAGACAAGACTGAATTATAACCTTGGGGCTTAAGAAGAATAACCTGCTCATTATATTAATCAAAGTATCCATTCAGAGCAAGTGCGCAAGTAAGATGACAACAAAACAAGCATACTTCTTACTTATCTGCCTTTATATTTACATGTCCAAGCAACAAAAGAAAAGAACACAACACCAAAAGATGTCCTTACAAAAACTATAAACACATAACAAAACCACTGTCTCAAGTTTACAACTTCCAAAAGGAAAAGAAAATTAAAACTCTAGTGCGACTCTTCTTCGTGTCCTTGTTCTTCTTCTTCACCTACATACAAATATGGGAGAAGGGTGAGCCATTGTCTAGTGAATAATAATAAAGTAAGGCGGTAAATGAATGAACATTGAAAGTTCTAAACATTTCTTCAAAATAACATATTAACTTGTACAAGAAAAAACATAGCTTAGCTTGCAAACAAAATACATAATGATGAACATCTCAAGGATTACAAGGTGCTTAACCGGCCGGGTACCGGCTAAACGTAATAAAATGAGCCATGATCCATGAATGTCATCTAAATACATGATAAAAGAGCATAGAATGTTCATTCAAAGCAAAATCTAACAAAGTTTGTAAACATAATCAAGGTTTGCATTGAAAACATATTTGATTAAATATAGCGTTACTAAATCACCACTCAAAAATGGCTCAGTCAAACAAGAGATTTCCTTTTTCCAAAGCTTAACCTACATCAAATAATAAGGCCAAGTTTGGCAAACACAAAATAATCCATCTTTTTATCTTTTTATCTTTTTTTCATCACATCACTTCTCTACTTTTCTGCACATCTTTTCGTAAAAAGATAAAAAATACACTTATTTAGATCATCCCAAACAATCCCTAAGAAAACAATGAAGTACTTGCCTAACTCAAACAAACTTAACAAACTGAATGCTTAACTTTGCTTAATGTTTTCTTAAGTTTCTTTCATCTCTTTATTGTTTTCCTAAGCTTAATTTAAATATTGAAAAAGTGTATACTAATTGCCAAATGCATAAAAGAGGTGTTCTACGCGACCAGGGCCTTCAATACAAGAAATTGAACAAAAATGGGCATTCCCACAAGTGCGGAAAATAGGGCCGCACATGCGGTTGGCCAAGGCATGTGCCTCAAGTATGTGCAATTATTTGAGAATTCAATTCGAGAACAGAGCAAGCTAGCCGCACGTGTAGGAACTCCCTTCTCATGTGTGGTTTTGGGAATTTAGACTTGTGCAAAATATTCAACATGTTCTAAAGGTTCTAAGCTTGGTTTTGTAGCTAGGGCTTATGCATACCTAATCAAAATCATACAAAATTAGTAGCAAACATGAGATTAAGGTTGTTTTCCAATTCAAAAGTATCGAAACTTGATTTGATTTCAAGAATTAAAAATGAAACTTTCAAGAATTTAAGTAAAACTTCTTTTTCATGAAACCCATCCTTTCTTTCTTTCCATGCATGAATTGAAGCTACAACCTCATGAAATTCAAAGGAACAAATGAAGACGGAGATTCAAATACACTAAAAACACCATAAACTAATTCAAACAAAGATGAATTCCTAAGTTTTCTACCTAGTTCTTCAACTAACTCAACTTCTCTTATTCTAATTCCAATTTCTTCTTTCATAAACCAAATTAATTCTAGTTTCTTTTCACTCTTGAATATTAGGAGTGTTTGCTACAAAATTAAAGCTAGAAATCCTACCTTAGAACTCTTAAAGAATGGATTTTGATGATGTTTCTCAAGCCCTTTTTCCTTTCTCCCTTCTTCCTTTTATTCTTACTCTTTTCTTCTCCTTTTCTCTAGTTTCTTCTCAAATTTCTAGCAGATTTCTTCTTGGTTTTTGGCTTATATTCAACAAGTAAAACAAAGGTTGGGTAGAACAAGGAATGGGGAGGTGCTTGCTTGCTATGTTTGACAAATCCTATTTAAATAACTTAATTAATCAAGGTTTGTGATAAAAAAATCCAAAGTTAACTTAATCTTGCTTAATTTAATTAATCCTAATTAGCAACACATCAAATATCATGAATTAAACAAGTTCATTAGACTAAGATCTGTAAGCTCCTCAATTAAGGCTAAAGCATTTACTATAGTTCTCAAACCAAGTTCTAAGTTATCCACTAACTTGAGGCACAAAACAATTAAGTCTAAAGCATAACTTTCTAAACTTAGCCTTTTCTTCTCTTATGTTCCCTATCAAGCTCTAGTTCAAACAAGTAGAATTTAACATAACTTAAAATACATGAATGTCATGATATGCATTATGCATGAAAGGTTGGTTGTCACATTCTTCGCCCCGAAGAAGTTTGGTTCTCCAAACTTGTCTTACCTTAACTTGGAAACAAACTAGGATATCTCATTCTCATTCTCATTCTCATCTCATCTTCTTTCTCCCAAGTAGTATCCCTCTTGTAGTGTTCTTGCCATTCCACTTTTACCATTGTTATTGCTTTGTTTTTGAGTTGCTTTACTTGACGATAATTTGAATAGGTCGCTCCTCATACTCCAAAATCCTCATCAATAACTAATCTTTGATAATCAATCACGTGGAAAGGATCCCGGGCATAACCTCAGCATGGAAATGTGAAACACGTTGTGCACTTGTTCCATCTCCAATGGTAATTTAATCTGGTAGGCCACTGGGCTGATTTTCTCTAAAACTTCAAACGGTCCAACATAACGTGGAGCTAATTTCTCTTTCTTCCCAAACCATATATGGCCCTTCATTGGAGTGACTTTCAAAAATACATGATCTCCAACTTCAAATTCTATGTTTCTCCTCCTTGCATCTGCATAGCTCTTTTGATGGCTTTGAGTGGTTTTGATTCATTATTGGATAACCTTGATCTTTTCAGTAGTGAAATAATCTCGGGCCCTAATATTGCTTGATCTCCTACTTTTGTCCAACAAAGGGTGATCTATATTTCCTTCCATATAATGCTTTATAAGGTGCCATTCCAATACTTGCTTGGAAGCTGTTGTTATAGGCAAATTCCACCAACAGAAAATGAGTTTCCCAACTTCCTTTGAAATCTAAGACATACAAACAAAGCACATCCTCTAGAGCCTGTATGGTCCTTTCTGAATGTCTATCTGTTTGTGAATGGAAAGCGGTACTAAACCTCAATTCTATTCCTATTGCTTTTTGTAAACTTTGCCAAAATTTGGATACAGACTTGGAATCCCTATCCGATACAATAGAAAGAAGCACACCATGAAGTCTAACAATCTCATTTATATACAATGTAGCAAGTTTGTACATGTTGGCAAAAAACTTCATAGGTAAGAAATGGACAGACTTGGTCAATCAATCAATAATGACCCAAATAGAATCCATATCTCTTGGTGTACAAGGCAAGCCAACTACGAAATCCATCGTGATACATTCCAACTTCCATTCCGGAATAGAAAAAGGTTGAAAAAGACCGGCTGGCTTTTGATGTTCAACTTTGACTTGTTAGCATTGAAGGCATCGAGATACAAATTTTGCTATGTCCCTTTTCATGTTTGGCCACCAGTAGAATTGCTTGAGATCTTGATACATCTTGGTATTCCCAAGGTGGACTGCAAACTTGGAACGATGTGCTTCCTCTATGACTTTCTTTTTCAAATTTGGCACATCTGGCACATACATTCTGCTTTTAAATTGTAGCATTTGATCTTTGATGGTGAATCTCGGCCTTGGCTTTGAGTTAATTTCTTCAAAAACTTTCTTTGGTGGTGTTTGGGAAGCAACATCCCAAATTTTTTATCTCATAAAAACCACTAAAAGACAAAAGTTTTGCAAAACCAAAAAAAACACATCCAAACAAAATATCACATCCAACCCCATAATCATTTCACTTTTTCTCTCACAAACATCACATCCAACCACATAAAAACTCAACTATCTTCCCAAACACTAAAAATTTTTTATCTCATAAAAACCTACATCTACTAAAATCTACATAAAAACTCACTTCCCAAACACCCACTTTAGGTAGGCATCGTTCATCTACTTCTGTTTGATTTCTTTAATGATCACTGGTTGTACTGAAATAGTAGCCAAAATTCCTCCTGTCTCATGTAGGACTAACTCCACCTCCATCTTTTGTAGGTCTTGTAAGATATCTCCTTGTTTGGTAAGTAAACACCCCAAATTCTCCATGGATTTTTGGCTAAGAGCATCTACCATGGTGTTTGTTTTGCTAGGGTGATATTGGATTTGCAAATCATAATCCTTCATCAATTCTAACCAAGGTTTTCAAAGGCGTATACGAGGCGCGACTTGAGGCGAGGCGTATGGAAAACGCACAGATGAGTTCTTTGTTGGGCGAGACACTAGCTATACGTACGTGTCAAAAGCAGAAGCGTACGCATCTGTCGTGCTTTATGCACTTTTCACGCTTTCGATAGCAAGGCGCAAGCCTTGAAGGAGATCGATTTCAAAAATAAAAAAAAAAAGGGAAGATAGAGTAGTTGATGGAAAATTACTATAAACGACTTCGATTCAAACAGAAATTGCTCAAGAAGAAGATATAAATACCATATAAGTCGATCTTCTTCAAATCAGAGTCCCAACAACTTCGAACCAGTCTTCTAATATTCTTCAACGAACTAGGGTTTTGAAGGTACGCAGTCTCTCTCTCTTTCTCTCGAGTTGAGTCTCTCTCTCTCTCTCTCTCTCGTTCTGTTTTCTGCATCATCTCTGCATCATCTCTCTCTCGTCTATTTTCTACATCGCTTCGCTGTCTCTCTCTTATCGCGTAGGTTCTGTGATGTATATATAAGATATATCTATCCGACTGTGATGTATATATATTATATAATATATCTCTCTGTTTCTAGCACTACATATATAATATATTATATAATATACATTGTAGACTAATATATTTCTAGCACTATATATATTATATAATATCTAGCACTATGTATATTATATAATATATCTATCTCTCTGATTCTAGCACTACATATATTAATATATGTACATTGTAGACATTTCTAGCACTACATATATTATATAATACATTTACATTGTAGACTAATATATTATGCTTAATATTATTATTATAATGTTTCTCCTTCTTTCATTATTATTATTTTATTATTATTATTATTATTATTATTATTATTATTTGATAGACTATAATCTATTATTGTTAATGTTAATATTCTATTCTTCTTTTGGCCATCCCATCTAATCAGTATCTTTTTTGTTTTTGTTTTTTTATTTGTCAATTTTTATGTAGTGCTACTGGTGATAAGTTTGAAGGAAAAAAAAAATGACTGAATCCAAAGGCCAAAGAAAAGATTTTGTTTGGAAGTATGTAAAAGAATTTGATGGAGAAAAGTATTTTAGATGTAAATTTTGTGATCAAACTTGTAGTGGTACTGTAAGTCGATTTAAAAATCATCTAGCCGGCACGCATAAAGGCATTAAACCGTGTTCAAAAGTTCCTGAAGATGTAAAGTTGGAATGCTAACACGCATTAAAAAATTTCTTTGAGCAAAAAAGTGCCTGTAATGAGATGCTATATGAAATTGGGATGGGTGCTAGAGCAAAGGGCGAGAGTGGTGCTTCTCAATCTATTGAAGACGATACTGGTGGTATGACACAACCACCAAAATCGAGGGGTCCAATGGATAAATTTGCTAGTTCTCAAGCACGACAATCTACACTGAACTCCAAATGGAAACAAGAACAAAGAAAAGATGTATGTCGAAAGATTGAGCGTTTTATATATTGTAAAGCTCTTCCATTTAATTTAGTTAATGATCCGTATTGGGTAGATGTAGTTGATGGAATTGCAAATTATGGACCTGGTTTCAAACCACCTTCTATGCATGAATTGAGTACTTGGATTCTTAAAGCAGAAGTAGAAGATATAAATGTCATGATGGAGGAACATAAGAAAGCATGGAAACAATATGGATGCTCAATTATGTCTGATGGCTGGACAGATGGGAAAAGTAGAGTTCTTATTAATTTTCTTGTGAATAGCCCTGTTGGAACTTTGGTTTTTAAAATCAATTGATGCATCTGATACTATAAAAAATGGGGAGTTGATGTTTAACTATCTTGATAGTGTCATAGATGAAATTGGAGAAGATAATGTTGTTCAAGTTATTACTGATAATGCTTCAAACTATGTCAATGCAGGGTCGAGACTTATGGAGAAGAGGAAGAATTGGACTCCATGTGCTGCGCATTGTATTGATTTAATGTTGGAAGACATTGGAAAATTGAAAGTTTGTGACCAAACTCTCTCGTTAGCTAGGCAAGTGGTCAAGTTTATATATGGACATTGTTGGGTTCTTTCAATGATGAGATCATTTACAAAGAACAGTGAACTACTCCGTCCAGCAGTAACACGGTTTGCCACTGCTTATCTTACTCTCCAAAGTCTTTACAAACAAAAGCAACCACTCCAAGCTATGTTTTCTTCAGAAAAGTGGGCTTCTAGTAGTTGGGCAAGAAAGGTTGAAGGGGTAAAGGCTCGTGCAACTGTGTTGTTTGATCCAAAATTTTGGCCTAATGTTGCTTTTTGTATCAAAAGCACAATACCTTTGGTTAGTGTTTTGCGAGAAGTTGATTCAGAGGAGAGGCCTACTATGGGTTACATTTATGAGTTGATGGATTTGGCTAAAGAAAAGATTGCTTTCAATTGTAGAGGAAATGTTAGGAAGTACTGACCAATTTGGAACAAGATAGATGCAAGGTGGACACCACAACTTCATAGACCTTTACATGCTACTGGTTATTATCTAAACCCTCAGTTGCGCTATCGAGATACATTCTCCAATGTTGAGGAGGTGAGACAAGGATTGTATCAGTGCATGGATAGAATGTTGAGTTATGATGAGCGTCTCAAGGCTGATATCCAATTGGACTATTATGATCAAGCAAAGGGGGAATTCGAAAGTCGTGTTGCAATTGATTCCAGAGCGATACGCTCTCCCGGTAAGAAACTAATATGAAAATAATTTTCCAATTACATTCTTTAAAATTAAAATACGAGATTGAAATCATTTGTGCATTTTTCAAATTATGTAGCTAATTGGTGGATTTGTTTTGGGAGCAAAACACTAGAGTTGACAAAATTTGCTATTCGAATACTTAGTCTAACTTATAGTGCTTCAGGATATAAGAGGAATTGGAGTACCTTTGAGTCGGTAATATATCTTTCTTTCCTAAACTTTCTTATGCATAAAATAAAATATTCATGTTTTTTATTTCATTTCTTATATTATTATATTAGATTCATACAAAAAAGAGGAATAGGCTTGAGCACAAACGTTTGAATGCTTTGGTCTATGTGAAGTACAACACTAAACTAAGAGAGAGGAGTATCAGAAGAAGACAAAACATTGATCCAATACTAATTGATGAAATGGATTTGGATGATGAATGGATTGCTGAAAAAGAAGATCCTGTCCTCCCCCTTGATGCTTCTTGGCTTGATGAAGAAGAATTGTTCGATGCTGAAGCAATTAGCACTGTGCCTATCACTACCTATGATAGAAGTGTGGAGAATCGATCAAGTACGACTACGATTAATGTTGACTCATATTCGAATGCAAAGAAAAGAAAAGTTGGTGAAGGTTCAAGTAAGTTGTTAAACAATTATGGACTAGTTGCATATATATTATTATATGTGCCTATTTAATTAATTTGAAATCCTATTTCTTGTATAGCAAATGATAGAGGAAAAGGCAAGGCAGCAAGATGCACCCTTGTGGACGAAGATACAGAGTTGGAAGAAGTTGGTGGAATAGATGGTGGAACCTATCCCATTATAGATATAGCGGACGAAGATGATGACAATATTAATGAGGATGACTTAGAGTGACCTATTATTTATTTACTGCTTTGTTTATAGAGTATTAGAGTTTAAGTTATTTTGTTTATTGAATAATTGGAATTTAAGTTATTTTGACCATCACTTAAGCTAATTTTTAATAAAAGTATTAATGAGAATGACTTAGAAAGCACTTATAATACTTGAAATTATTAATTAATTTTGGTTTTATGCTTAGAATGGCTTTTAAAAATTTTATTTGGTAATTCTTATTTTTTTTACTCTTTTTATGCTATATTTAATTAATTTTTCATTTTATAAAAATAAAATAAAAAAATCAAAATTCAAAAGGCTTACGCTTCAAAGCCTCGCCTTGCGCTTTCGCCTTTAAAAACACTAATTCTAACCACCTCTTCTACCTCATGTTAAGCTCTTTTTGTGTAAACAAATATTTCAAACTCTTGTGGTCAGTGAATACCTCACATGTAGCCCTGTACAAATAATGATGTCATATCTTCAATGCAAAGATGACGACTGCCAATTCTAGATCATATGGTGGGTAGTTCTTCTTATGTGGCTTTAGCTGGCATGAAGCATAGACAATAACTCTATTGTCTTGTATTAAAACACAACCCGATCCTTTATGTGACACATCACTGTAAATAACAAACCCTCTATACTGGTTGGCAATATAAGGACTGGTGCTGTGATTAATCTAGCCTTGAGCTCTTAATATGCTGAATCTCTTTCTTCTAGCCTCTCAAATGGTATCCCCTTTCGTGTTAGCCGAGTGAGTGGTACTGCAATCTTGGAGAAATTCTTCACAAACCTTCTATAGTAACCTGCCAAACCAAGGAAACTCTAGACTTCTGTTATGTTAGCTGGTCTTGGCCAATTTACTATTGCTTCAATTTTTTGAGGATCAACAAAAATTCCCCCTTTATCAATCAGATGCCCCAAAAACATTACATTAGTTAGCCAAAACTCACACTTCTTCAGTTTTGCAAACAACTTTTTATCTCTAAGAGTTTGAAGGATCAATCCCAAATGTTATTCATGTTCCTTCTCACTTTTAGAGTAAATAAGAATATCATCAATGAAAACTACAACAAAACCATCCAAATAAAGCTTGAAAATTCTGTTCATTAGATCCATGAATGATGCAGGTTCATTAGTAACTCCGAAAGGTATAACCAAAAATTCATAATGGCCCTACCTTGTTCTAAAAGCTGTCTTCTCTATATCTTCTTCCTTGACTTTGAGCTGGTGGTAGCCTGATCTTAGATCTATCTTTGAAAAGACTTGTGCTCCTTGCAACTAATCAAACAAGTCATCAATTCTGGACAACAAATATTTTTTCTTCATAGGTACCTTATTTAGCTCCCTGTAATCAATGCATAGACATAGTGTTCCATTTTTCTTTTTAACAAACAATATTGGTGCACCCTATGGCGATGTATTGGGTCGAATGAAACTTTTGTCCAAAAAATCTTATAACTGAATTGTTAATTCTTTCAATTCTGTGGGTGACATTTTGTAAGGAGTTTTGGAGATAGGCAAAGTTCCTGGTGCTCAATCTCCCTATCAATTAAGTTGCCTAGTAGATCATCAGGAAACACATCTAGAAATTCCTGTACCACTAGAATACTGTCCACACTGGCATCAGTTTCCTGAATAGTCAAAACACTGCACAAATAACCCCGACACACTTTCTTGAGTAACTTGTTGCCTTCAAGGATGAGATAATATGGCGGGAGATCTACTCCATTTCCTTGAAAAGAATATTCTTCTTGATCGGATGGCTAGAATGTAACACACATTGATACACAGTCGATAGTGGCATAGTTTGTTGATAACCAATCCATTCCCAAAATTGCATCAAAATTATAAATCTACAGTTAAACTAGCACTCCCAATTAATAAATTATAATCTTGATAAATAGATGTACAGATCATGGATTCGCTCGACGATGTAGACACTAATAACAAATAATTTGAAGGTTCTAACTATTTATTCAACTTATTCACAAACTCATTAGACACAAATTAATATGTAGAACCCGAATCTATCAAAATATAAGCATTTCAAGCACAAATTCAGAGCATAATTGATACCACTGATACAGGATTCTAAACGTCGCCTAGGACAAGTGCAAAGACTCTACCTTTCCTTATTGGTTCTTTTCTAGTGTTAGCCATGGCACTTGATTTTTGAATTGACCCAGGTGAACTACTTGTACCTCTTTGCTGGGCTTTTGGACAATCCTTGACTAGATGTCTCATTTGTCCACACTCAAAGCGTGCTCCTGTAGCTCGACGACATACCCCAAAATGATTTTTGTGCATTCGTGACATGTTGCTATGGTTTTGCTACCTTGACTTGAACTGCTGGTGCTTTCCGTATTTGGCCGTTGGATTGGTGGATTACTAGGCCCTTTCTTTATACCAAAACCTTGCTTCCTGCTAAACCACTCCTTTAGGTTTTGTTCATCCTTGGTGTCTAGGACTTTTGTATATGTTGGCAATTGGAAAAGGTTCACTTTGTCTTTGATTGGCCCTTTCAATCCTTCCTCAAACTTTCTTGCCTTATTGTAGTCTGTGTTCACCATGTGCGGGGTAAATCTTGCCAATTCAGTAAACTTGGCATCATACTCTGAGACTGTGCCTTCTCCTTTCTTCAACGCTTGCAACTTTAAAGCCTTTCTATCTTTGATGGATTGAGGAAAATTTTTATTGTAAAAGACTTCCAAGAAACGATTCCAAGTAATACCTTCATATTGACCCTTCACTAACATCCACCACTTGTGTGCCTCTTCTGCTAAAGTAAATGTTATGCAACCTTCTGCATCTTGGTGCATGGGAAGACTTCAAAAAATTTCTTGGTCTCTTCTACCAAAGTGCAGCTAGTTTCTCGTGCTCTTCGGAGGGGTTTAGTCTTTCGGGTACGATAGCCCTACAGTTCGGACTCCCGTAATTCTGAATCTAGTTTCACAAGTGCAATATGAAACAGAAAAAACACAAATGCGAGTCCAAATCTGGAAAATCTTTGGAAAATCAATTTACAATCAGAAATGCCAAAAATAGACTGCATTGCCAGATTTCAAAGTCACCACCTAAATATTTTTGAAAAATTTAGAAAACCCGTGACTCGTGCCAAAGGCCACTTGTCTGTCAAAACCAAAGTGTCTCGGCTCAGGAACTTAGTCATGAGAGGGGAAGGTCATAAATTGAGCACCCCACTCACCTGATCAAAGATCGGCCTCTACTAATCATGATGTGATTTTTATGTACAGCATATGCTCATGTTCTGTTTATTATGCTAACATTATTATGTGAGGCACACAAATATAGACTATTTCACCCACTTTGGAATACTTGGATTTCATGTTTGTTTGAAAAGTGTTTTCAATATGTGCTACTTGAAAAGCGAGCTCACAAGTACATTTATCAAAATCATCCCAACTTAAGCGAAATAGCCTTCATCCACAGGCATTCAAAGAGATATATCAAATAAGTACTTAGCCTCATGGTGATATGCTTGATATGGCAACACAAACACACATGCAATATGCTAAAGAAAAAAATTCTCACCTAGTACTCAACCGAGGCAAGCCAAAAAAAAAAAATTTATTAGAAAAATGCATGCTCTACTATGAAAGTGACTAATGCAACACATACAAAATGCAACTACTAGGTTCAATTTATTTTAACATGTCATAAGCATCAACTCAAAGCATACGGCAACGTACATATTCAAGTAAAATAGGAAATGACAATGATATTAGAATGATGAACCAAACTTAATGCATGCAAAAATGAATACAAAGCTTAGCAATGATATGAAACGAAAAATATGATGCTACCACAATAAGCATATAAATAAAGGGAGAAAGAAATGGGGTTAGAAGACATACAAACATTACAAGTTCACCCTCGCACAAGAGGGTCCGACTGAGCGTCCTAATTAACTAATTATTACAATACCAAATGAATTAACTAACTTAACTAGCTATTACAAATTCAAATGAAGCCAACTAATTAATTACACATACTAATATTAAAGCACTAATTTAATGGACTCGAACGGGAGACGAGGATCCACGTGCACATAATCGAGAACATTCTCCCAGAAACCTCTCTGTTTGCTGCCAGAATTTGCTCTATTGGCAGTCAGAAAATTATTCTGTTTTGGCCTTAGGTTCTGCTCTGTTTAGCTGTTAAAATGCCACTGCCTATACAAAATTAATGGTCGATCGACCTTGAAAAGTGGTTGGCCGTACTGAATGGTGGTTGGCCGGCCACTATTTTTGAGAAATGCCCTGTTGCCACAGAGTTGAAACAGAGCAAAACAAAGTGTTTCCAGGAGATGTTTATCCTATCTCCCCTTCCCTATCATGAAGATGATCAAAGGAGAAGTAAAGTTGATTCACAAATCATCAATTGTTGCAAATTTGTTGCATGATGATCTCAGAACTGATAGGACAAAAGCTCAATAAAATGAAACGAAAGACCAACAACTTCTCCCTATCATGGAGTTACCTCAAGGGAAGGGGTAGACATTGCTTCATGAACCATTGAACATCACTAAAAAGTATGTAATGATTCAAAATGCAATAGGTTTAATATAACGTTCGATTGAACCTAACTTAATTTTATTACCTTTTTTTACCTCTTTTTACTCCAATGTTATTAGTCTCTTTTACATTACCTTTTCAATTCTTATATTTTCTTCATTTTTTGTCCAAAGTGATAATTACATCCACTAAGTTCAAAAATGATAAAGAGCGGTATGAAACAAGAGATTGTTCTTAGCATAAAAGAGATGTAATGCCTTGGTAATGAACCTCCGAAGAGATTAAACTATTAAGCATGGGAGGTCTCTTTCTTATGCCTTGAACATCAATGTTTTGTTTGATTAAACTCTTTATCAAAATAAACAAAGAATGGAGGGAGGTTGTAGAGATGATTATGCAAAGGTGATTATTACAAGTGTGAATATTTACATAAAAACTATGTAAAGAAAGCTATCAACTCAAATAGATTTGTGGCTATGGCCTAAACACCCAAATCCATGAGGACTTATAACAACACAAGCATAGTATTCAAAGCATAAACTTAATAAACACGCTAAACAGCCCCTAAATAGCACAAAACAATACTGAAAATCATTTTGAAAATGGTAGAAAACTTAAACAAAAATGGAAGGAAAAAAGCCTAGTAAGCAAGCCAAAGAAGGGTGGCTAGCCCCTACTCTTTTTTGTGACTTAAAATCACATTTTTTAAGCTTAAAAACACTCTGAAAAATAGTGTGAAAAAGCAAAGAAAAGAGATAGAGAAAGATGGTATAAAAGCTCAAAGATTATCCTTTAAAGAGAGAATGCCCTTTTAGTTCACAAACCATAAGTTGAACACTCTCAAGAGCTGAAATTTATGTTCAAGAATCTCAGCAAGAGGCCTTAAGTTTAGGCTTAGGAAGTGTATGTATAATGAATGTATATTGTAATAGAGAGAAGTAGTGTGTTGAGCAAGCTATAGGCACTTGAAGAATTTTTCTAACTCCAAACCCTTAAGGGAGGTCATGTATTCATAGAAAAACAAGTCCGTACATCAGAAATATCTGTAATGAGACAGTTGGTGCAAGGCATGCACATGGGGACAGCTGGCTGTCTCAAAATATCTGCTGTCGTTGAACATGGCCAGCAGGCCATGAAAGGGGACGGCCGGCCCATGAAAAATGGCCTGTCGACCACTTGCTGGCCAGCTCTTCTATGAGTGATTAGGCTAGAAAAAATTAGGTTTTGGCCTAATGGGGGTGTAAGGTTTAGGCTCTGAAACTTAAAACCAAAGCCTTTTGCTGAAAAATTTGAACGACTTGCACAGTGTAATATTTCATCATCTAGTGTTCAAAGTGAGGCACCGAAGTCTTAAGGGCGGTCAAAATGGAGCGTCTACACAAAGCCTCCGCCGTCAACGAATCTATGCCTTCTTTGAACTAGGTCGGTTTCATCTTCTTATATTCTTTAATCAATGCCATAGTCCCCTGATCTGGGAAGTCCATTTGCAACGAAATCTGTTGTTGCAGTAGTTGTTATTGTCGTTATTCTTGTTCTCTTTGTCTCATGGTCTCTACTACGCCTTCTAACAATCTCTCCATTCGATCCATGCAGCTAGTAGATGATTCTACTCTTTCTCTTACCATGATGATGAAACACGGGTTAAACATTTATAAGCATGCACATGATGCTTCAAATGGCATACACGATATACATCTTATCACAAACACACATCATGAATGCATTCTTAAAGTTCTTCTAGGGAAATCCTATTCTCTGAAGAACAAGTGTGTGTGTGTGCACAAACTTGTACTTTGATACCACTCTATCACAACTCCAACCTACCCCAAACAAGATAGTAGCTATGACCAACTAGTAGTGTCTGACTACCAAAGGCCAAACAAGACAAGACATGACATGACGGAACTATAGCCTTGGGGTTTAAGCAGAATAGCCTATTCATTATATTAATCTAAGTATCCATTCAAAACAAGTGTGTAAGTAAGATGACAACAAAACAAGCATACTTTTTACTTATCTGCCTTGATATTTACATGTCCAAGCAACAAAAGAAAAGAACACAACACCAAAAGACGTCCTTACAAAAACTATAAACACATAACAAAACAACTGTCTCATGGTTACAACTCCTAAAAAGAAATGAAAATAAAATAAAAGTAAAACTTTAGTGTAACTCTTCTTTGTGTCCTTGTTCTTCTTCTTTACTTGCCCAGTGAATAATAATAAAGTAAGGCGGCAAATGAATGAACATTGTAAGTTTTAAATATTTCTTCAAAATAACTTATTAACTTGTATAAGACAAAACATAGCTTGGCTTGCAAACAAAATACATAATGATGAACATCTCAAGGATTACAAGGTGCTTAACTGGCCCGGATATCGACTAAACATAATAAAGTGAGCTCAGCCATCATACATGATTGGATATTCGCCCAATTATGGGCCACGATCCATGAATGTCATCTAAATACATGATAAAAGAGTATATAATGTTTATTCATAGCAAAACATGACAAAGTTTATAAACATAATCAAGGTTTGCGTTGAAAACATATTTGATTAAACATAGTGTTACTAAATCACCACTCACAAATTGGTCAGTCAAACAAGAGGTTTCCTTCTTCCAAAGCTTAACCTACATCAAAAATTAACAAAACAATGAAGTACTTGCCTAACTCAAACAAACTTAACATATTGAATGCTTAACTTTGCTTAATGTTTTCTTAAATTTCTTTAATCTCTTTATTGTTTTCCTAAGCTTAATTTAGATCTTGAACAAGTGTATACTAATTGCCAAATGCATAAAAGAGGTGTTCTACATGACCAGGGCCTTCGATATAAGAACTCAGACAAAAATGAGCATTCCCGTATGTGCGGTTGGCCAGGGCATGTGCCCCACACACGTGCAATTATTTGAGAATTCAATTCAAGAACAAAGCAAGCTGGCCACTCGTGCAAGAACTCCCTCCGCATGTGCGGTTCTAGGAATTCAGACCTGTGCAAAAAATTCAACATGTTTTAAAGGTTCTAAGCTTGGTTTTGTAGCTACAGCTTATGCATACCTAGTCAAAATCATACAAACTTGGAAGGAAACATGAGGTTAAGGTTGTTTTCCAATTCAAAATATCAAAACTTGATTTGATTTCAAGAAATAAAAATGAAACTTTCAAGAATTTAAGTAAAACTTCTTTTTCATGAAACCCATCATTTCTTTCTTTCCATGCATGAATTCAAGCTACAACCTCATGAAATTCAAAGGAACAAATGAAGATGGAGATTTAAATACACTAAAAACACCGTAAACTAATTCAAATAAATATGAATTGCAAAGTTTTCTACCTAGTTCAACTAACTCAACTTCTCTTATTCCTTTTCAAATTTCTTCTTTCCTAAACCAAATTAATTCTAGTTTCTTTTCACTCTTAAATATTAGGAGTGTTGGCTACAAGATTTAAGCTAGAAATCCTACCTTAGAACTCTTAAAGAATGGACTTTGATGAGGTTTGTCTACCCCTTTTTCCTTTCTCCCTTCTTCCTTTTATGTTTTCTCCTTTCTTCTCATTTTCTCTAGTTTCTTCTCAAATTTCCAACAATTTCTTCTTGGTTTTTGGCTTATATTCAACAAGTAAAACAAAGGTTGGGTAGGACAAGAATGGGGAGGTGCTTGCTTCCTAGGTTTGACAGATCCTACTTAACTAACTTAATTAATCAAGATTTGTGCTAACTAATCCAAATTTAACCTAATCTTGCTTAATTTAATTAATCCTAATTAGCAACACATCAAATATCATGAATTAAACAAGTTCATTAGAGTAAGGTCTTTAAGCTCCTCAATTACCATTTACTATGGTTCTCAAATCAAGTTCTAAGTTATCTCAAACAAATATGAATTACCTTTTCTCACGATTTTAGCGTGGTCAAAGTATTCTTCTTTCCTCACACGATTTCAGCATATTTGGAATTTATCTTGGGGCATGCAAGAAAGCGACCCTGAGCAATTTTCTCAAGACTTCTTCTTACGATTTCAGCATGGTTAGAGTGTTCTTCCTTCCTCACACGATTTCAACGTGTTTGGAATTTATCTCAGGGCGTGCAGGAATGCAACCCTGAGCGGTTTTCTCAGGACCTGTTCTTACGATTTCAGCGTGGTTCGAGTGTTCTTCCTTCCTCAATCTTTGCAAGCTAATTATAAAAGACTATCCAATTGTTCCAAAGAATTCCCAATTCATGACTTTAAGGTTCGTAACCAAATTAGGGTTCTCAAAATCTAATATAGAATTTCATATAGATATTCTTCAAAACCCAATATGTATATCATCAATACATGAAAAATGGCTAAGATTTTGTACAAGAAAACATGCATACATAATATAACTCATATTTACCAAGAGAAAAAGAAAATCCTACCTCAATTTCAAAGAATGGAAAAAAAAACCCTAAAATCTCCTAGTTAATGGAATTGAAAATCCAATATGATCGAAACTTAGCCATTGATGAGCTATACGACATTAGTTCTCACCCCAGAGATCAAATAAAACTTTAAGTATTCAAAACTTGAGTTATCGCATTGCATGGTTTTAGAGAGAGAAAATGGAAGAATTAGAGTGAAAAGAATAAAGGAAGAGCATAAATACAAGGAAAAAGATATATAGTCGTGTATAGAAGAAGAAAATAAGAAAAAGGCTAAGTGATCACGTGACTCAACTCAGCAGCACGTACAGGGTCGCGAACGCATATACTAGGACCTGCAACTGCATGTCCTACTATAGCTCTGCTGTTCTGACATAGATCCCATCTTCTGTGCCCTCAAGTCAATCCTGTGCTCCGTGCAAATTTTCGATCTTTCATCAAGGACATCAAACCAATTTAATTCTCAACAACTATACATTACCTAAATTCCCTTCTAAATCAAGATTTCAATTCAAGATACAATAATTTTCACATATCTCCAATTTCTCATCTATAATCATTCTCAAGATAACCAAATCAATTTCTCCAATTACATCCTCAACAAAAATTCCATTTTCATTATATAAAATTTCCAACTTAAATATAACATGCAAATGGTTAATCTCTTTTTTATGCAAAGAATTAATAAGAAATTTACATTTTCTAGAATTGTACAAGATAATAAGTTTTGAAAATAATTATAAACTTTCCATGAAATAAATACAATTAAATTAGGGTTTCTTAATTTAGTTCTTTTACTAGAATTCATCACAAATTTCATGAGTCGAAAATTAAAGAAATATAAAAAATAAAAATAAAAATTGTATAAATTTCATTAGATGCATGGCTTTAAAATAGCATAATTTTAATATATTTTAATTGTAAGAAACTACCACATATTTGTTGGTTTCGAAAACCATGTGGAAGTTGATAATTTGAACCAAAAAAAAGAAAAAAAGATCTTATCTCATGTGTTCATAATGTTCTAGATGATGAATATGTAGAATCACACCTTTTCGACTCTTGTTGCAAGCCAAACTATGAGATAATGATCAAGATTTATTTATGTCTTGACTGTTTGTAATTTCTTACTTCAAATGTTGATGATGGTCTTCAAGAACACTTGAATCTGGAAAATTTATTGATGAACCTGATGAACTCATGACTTGCTTATATACATAATAGTGTCTTCAAACCAATGTCCGTTGGAAATTCTTGCCAAGATAAGATTATGGCCTATGCCCTAGGCCTCAAGTTGGGCTTGGATCGAGCCGAGCTAGAAAAAGCATGGCCTATGCCCTAGTCCAAGGGGATCGGGTTGGGCTGGGCCTCGGGTCTAGTCAGACCTCAGGCCGGCGGATCATTTTTACACTTCTAATAGGCATTAAGACATTTTCCCATGTAGTCTTGGATTGATACTTCTAAGGCCTCTCTAAATCTAGCTCCAATTAGATGCTACACCTTATCTCACAAGATAAAAGCTACTAATTAATTGCATTTAACTCCATTGTATAATTGCAATTGCACTCTAGTCCTCAAAGAGTTAATTATTATTGTTACTAATAATAACATATGTGTCACAATACCACATGTGGACACCGTGCCTTTTTTATTATTAGGGTGTGTTTCCATACATTGTACCAAACTCTTTTATTCCATATCGTATGTGAATCTCATGATCTATAGTGATAACCAATCGTTTATCCCACAATCGTTCATCCCACAAGTTATCAAAATAGATCGATTCACAACAAAGAGTCGCCACTTAGTCTTTTATGGGGAACTAAGAAATCGTTTGACTTTGAAAATGTAGGCACTAATTAGTCATAACCAAAACATTTGCGGCTCGGAAATTTAGATATAAAAGGGGAAGGTCATTAATTGATTCACCCCTTCTCGCCCAATCAAGTGATTAGCCTCTACTAATATTGTATTTATGAGATTTAAAGTTTAATTGACTCTATGAACTCAATTATTAACCCTAAAACCTTTACTAACCTTAACAACTAGATGATTGAATAAACAAGACACTGCCTAAGTTGGATTCATCAATACGATCACATCAAGCCACTAATTTTCATAAAAACAATGGATTTTCTTAACAAAAGATGGCTTTAATACATCAAGTAAACAAGCAACATGTTATGAAGGAAAGAAGACTTACCCGGAATCCATAGCAACATGACAATGATATTGATGCTTAAAATGATATACACATGATCTAAACATGCTACTAATCAAACAACATGAACCTAAACCCGATTTAATGGCTTTTAACATGATGATTTAACAAAGATAACAACTAACACATAAGAAAGAGTAAACATGCTGAGATATACGATGAATAAACTGGGCCATATGCATGATAATATGAAGCTTAAACAAACCCTAACATGCAACTGACATATACAAGGCTAAAACATGCAAAACAAAGCGAAAAACTTGTTGGAAATGGTTATAAAATTCTGGGTAAAACCAGAATTTTTTCCCAAGTTTGGTCTATTATTTAGGTAGGACCCGTGCGTCAATTTTCGGAGGTCAAAGTGGTAACACGTTCTATGCCGCATTGTGATTCACGTGGTATATTTGGTTGCTCAAAACCATTACCGAGTGAATGGGAAATTGAAGCTAAAGTATACTCCATGGAAATGGAGTTTTGGTGGAAAATCCTTAAAGGATTGAATAAGGCTTGTCCCACATTGATTTGGTGGGAAGTTTTGAATGGGTTTATAAGGCATGGGATTGGAACTTGGGGTGTGCCCCAAGGGGTACCCAAGTGTTTTAGAGAGGGAGGTTATGGGCAAAATGGGCTAGACCCATTGGACCCAAAAATCACCACACGCGCGCGCGTCGCCGCCGCTGTTGTCCGTCTGGTCAGTCAGGCTGGGCTTGGGCGCGGGTGCGTGGTGTGTGGTTGGGCTTGTTCGGCCTAATAACTATCTTTTTGGGCCAAAAACATTTGAATTTAATTTAATTTTTTGGTAAAATAAAATCCATAATTCAAATTAAATCGGAAATAAACTGGTCTGATTTTTTGCTGTACACCCAAACAGGTCCTTTCCGTTTTTGAACCCAACAGATTTAAATCTGTTTAAATTCAAAACCGAACAGGTTTCAACCTGTCCAAACAGTGTCTATCTGTTTAAATTGAACAGGTTTTGCACCTGTTTAATTCAAAACTAACAGCCACAATTTTGCCTATAAATAGACTAGCCCCTCATTTGGATTTCTACTCCAATTTTCGTACTCCATCTTCTGCTATAAATCTCTACATTTTGCTGCATTTAATTTCTGAAAGAAAGAGTGTAAACACTTAGTGTGTTCGTTAGGCAAACAATTTGTAGTGCTACTATTATTTGTAGTTGATCATTTCATTCTGGGAGATAGGCGTCCACATTCTGAAAGCACCGTGGAGAGGACGAATCTGTCTTAAGGAACACAGTGTCAAACACTAGACTTGATCAGAATAATATTCAAGAATTAATCAAGTAAGTTATTTTATTTATTTTCGGAGTTATTATTGTTTATTTTAAAATCAGTTTTTAATTTTGTTTTTGTAACAAAATAAAATATGTTTTTATTTATTTATTTATTATTTCAAGTTTGATTTTTGTAATCAAACAAATTCTCTCCTTTCCTTTATTTCTTTATATTCTGGTTGTTATTTAGTACACAACAGTATTTAATCTATTTAAATATAGTGAAGATTGTCCAACAATCTTAAGACAAAATATTTTGGTATCTTCATTGTATTTAATTTTCTGTGATTTCATAAAAATATATTCTGGTTGGAAAAACAAATAGTATTTTATGCTATTTGACAGATAGTAGTAATATACTGTCTATTTTCTTTGACAACTAGTAGTAATATACTGGTGTCATTAACAATTGCAGAATATTAAATTTGTGTTACAGAAAATTATTGTGGTATTTTATTTTTCTAGTTTTAGTAATAAGGAAAATAAAATTATTTTGTGTTATAATTTATTTTCTGGTTTTAGTAACTAGAAAATTAATTTGTGTTTTAATTTTTCCTGATTTTTGTAATTAGAGATTATGGCTACTACAACTGAAACTGCAACTAGTAGTGGTACTCCAATTGTTACACCAACACCGGTCCCTATCCAGAACCATGTTCATGTACCAATAAATCATGGAGAAAAACCGGAAATATTTAACGGTACTGAGTTTAAGAGATAGTAGCAGAAGATGTTGTTCTATCTTACAACTCTTAATTTGACCTGGTTTTTCCATGAAGAGGCTCCAGCACTTAAAGAGGGTGAAAGTGATCGGCAAGTTGTTACCACTGTAGATGCTTGGAAACATTCAGATTTCCTGTGCAGAAACTACATCCTTAATGGCCTTGACAACATGCTGTATAATGTATACAGTCCTCTGAAGTCAGCAAAATAGTTGTGGGATTCTTTGGAGAAGAAATACAAGACAGAGGATGCCGGCATGAAGAAATTTGTCATCGGTAAATTTATGGACTTTGTTATGGTAGACTCCCAAACGGTAATTTCTCAAGTTCAAAGTTTTCAATTAATTTTACATGATATTCATTCTAAGGGTATGTCTCTAAGCGAGTCTTTCCAAGTTGCTGCTTTAGTGGAAAAGTTACCACTGGCTTAGAAAGATTTTAAAAATTATTTAAAACATAAACGCAAAGAGATGACCATGGATGAACTTATTGTAAGACTGAGAATTGAAGAAGATAACCGTAAGGTTGAAAAGAGGAATGGGAAAAATCCCATTGAGTCCAAGTCTAATGTGGTTGAACAAGTTCATAAACCACATAACAAAAAGAGGAAGTTTACTAGAGATGGTCCTAAATAAGGCGATAGCAACAAGAAGTTCAAAGGAAAATGCTATAACTGTGGCCAGACTGGACATCGAGCTTCTAACTGCCGCCGCCCTAAGAAGGATCATGGAAGTACAAGTAAGAAGACCACCAATCAAGCCAATGTAACTAAATTAGATTACATCTCTGACGGAGTGAATGACATCAACCTCTCTGCTGTGGTGTCTGAGGCTAACTTGGTTGGAAATCCCAAAGCGTGGTGGGTTGACACTGGAGCAACTCGTCACATTTGTGCGGACAAGAAGATGTTCACTACCTATAATGAGGATACAAATGGTGAACAACTTTTCATGGGAAATTCTTCTACTTCTACTGTGGCTGGACAAGGGAAAGTGATCTTGAAGATGACATCAGGGAAAGAACTGACCCTCAACAACGTAGTGCATGTACCTGACATCCGGAAGAATTTAATTTCTGGTTCTTTGTTAAGTAAAAATGGTTTTAGGCTTGTCTTTGAGTCTGATAAATTTGTATTAACAAAGAGTGGCATGTATGTTGGTAAGGGATACATGAGTGATGGTCTTTTCAAACTAAATGTAATGACAGTTGTACCGAAAGTTGCTATGAATAAAAATAACATATCTTTTGCTTATATTCTTGAGTCGAATTTATGGCATGGTAGATTAGGTCATGTAAATTATGATGCTTTGCGTAGATTAATTGGTTTGGATTTAATACCAAAGTTTGAAATTAATCCTAATCATAAATGTGAAGTTTGTGTAGAAGAGAAACTAACTAAGGCTCCATTTAAATCGGTTGAAAGAAAAACCGAACCTCTAGAATTAATTCATACTGATGTATGTGATCTTAAATTTGTTTAAACTAGATGAGGCAAAAAGTATTTCATAACATTTATCGATGATTGCTCGAGATATTGTTATGTTTATTTACTTAGAAGTAAAGATGAAGCCTTAAAAATGTTTAAACTCTACAAAACAGAAGTTGAAAATCAACTTGGTAAAACCATTAAAATGGTTAGAAGTGATAGGGGTGGTGAATATGATGCACCATTAAATGAATTTTGTGCACAACATGGCATTATTCACCAAACTACAGCACCCTATTCTCCTCAGCAAAATGGAATTGCTGAAAGAAAGAATAGAACTCTTAAAGAAATGATGAATGCCATGTTACTAAGTTCAGGCTTACCACAGAATTTGTGGAGGGAAGCAATATTGTCTGCTAATTATGTTCTTAACAAAATACCCCACAAGAAAACCAACAGCACTCCTCATGTTACTAAGTTCAGGCTTACCACAGAATTTGTGGAGGAAGCAATATTGTCTGCTAATTATGTTCTTAACAAAATACCCCACAAGAAAACCAACAGCACTCCTCATGTTACTAAGTTCAGGCTTACCACAGAATTTGTGGAGGGAAGCAATATTGTCTGCTAATTATGTTCTTAACAAAATACCCCACAAGAAAACCAACAGCACTCCTTATGAATTGTGGAAAGGTCGACCACTTTCCTACAAATACTTAAAAGTGTGGGGGTGTTTGGCAAAATTTGAAGTTCCTGTTCCTTAAAAGACTAAGTTGGACCAAAAACAATAGATTGTGTGTTTATTGGTTATACTCAGAATAGTAGTGCATATCGGTTTCTGACTTATAAATCAGAAATACCTGATATAAATGTGAACACTATTATAGAGTCAACGAATGCTGTGTTTTTTGAACATGTCTTTCCTTACAAGAAAGGATAGGAATTAAGTTCACAGAAAAGAACCTATGATTGTACACAAAGTCAAGAGCCTAATGAAAATCAAACACAAGAGACTAGTAATGGTCTCGACCTACAGGATTTAACTAATGATGAACCAAGACGAAGTAAAAGAGCGAAAATATCAAAATCCTTTGGTCCAGATTTTCTGACATACCTGTTAGAAAATGAACCTCAAAGCTTTAAGGCAGCAATGACAGGTCCTGAAGCACCTTTGTGGAAAGAGGCGGTTAATAATGAAATTGAATCCATTATGCAAAATCACACTTGGGAATTGGTGGATCTTCCACCAGGTTCTAAACCTCTTGGATATAAATGGATATTCAAGAGAAAAATGAAAGCAGATGGTTCAATTGACAAGTATAAAGCAAGACTTGTAGTTAAAGGTTACAGACAAAAGGAAGGTTTGGATTATTTTGACACATATTCCCCTGTGACAAGAATAACATCCATTCGCATGCTTATTTCTATAGCAGCGTTGTTTAATTTAGAAATACATCAAATGGATGTTAAGACAACTTTCTTAAATGGTGATCTAAATGAAGAGATCTATATGGAGCAACCCAAAGGGTTTGTAGTGTCGGGGCAAGAAAAGAAAGTTTGTCGGCTTGTAAAGTCTCTTTATGGATTAAAACAAGCGCCTAAGCAATGGCATGAAAAATTTGATCATGCTATGCTTACTAATGGGTTTAAACGAATGTGACAAATGCGTCTATGTTAAAAACACTGACCAAGGATATGTCATCGTTTGTTTTTATGTGGATGACATGCTTATCATTGGAAGCAGTCACAACATGATCAAATCAACTAAGCAAATGCTTAACAAAAGATTTGATATGAAAGATATAGGGGTCACAGATGTTATATTAGGAATGAAAATTACTAAAACATCTGACGGATATGCATTATCTCAATCACATTATATTGAGAAAATTCTTGGTAAATTTATCAAGGATGATTTGAATGTAGCTAGAACACTTGTAGACATCAGTCTTTATTTATCGAAAAATAAAGGTGATGCGGTGTCTCAGTTAAAATAATCCCAAATCATTGGAAGCCTAATGTACCTAATGAATTGTACTCGTCCTGATATAGCTTATGCTATCAGTAAATTGAGTAGGTACACTAGTAACCCCGGAGAAGACCATTGGAAGGCGATCATTTGGGTTCTTAGGTATCTAAGATTCACCCGTGATCATGGTTTGAACTTTACTCGATATCGAGCAGTACTTGAAGGTTATTGTGATGCCAATTGGATATCGGATACTAAAGATTCAACATCCACTAGTGGATATGTCTTTACTCTAGGAGGCGCTGTTGTTTCTTAGAAGTCCACGAGACAAACTTGCATCGCACGATCCACAATGGAATCCGAGTTCATTGCTTTAGACAAAGCAGGAGAAGAAGCAGAATGGCTTCGTCACTTCTTAGAAGACATTCCAATGTGGCCAAAACCTATGCCAGCAATTTGCATTCATTGTGATAGTCAATCTGCAATAGGCACGGTACAGAATCATATGTATAACGGTAAGTCACGACATATTCGTCGTCGACATAATACCATTAGGCAGTTGTTGTCAAATGGAATAATCTCAATAGATTATATAAAATCTAAATAGAATATTGCGGATCCGTTAACAAAAGGTTTGACAAAAGAGCTAGTGTATAGTTCATCGAAGGGGATGGGATTAAAGCCTATTACATAAGAGTCGTCATAATGGTAACCCTACTTATATGACTGGAGATCCCAAGAACTAAGTTCAAAGGGACAACTAAGTTATGTATGGCTCGCCAGAAATCACCAAGGGATTAAACTTCCCTACCCATTCCTATGGTGAGAGTAATATCTGCAACATATGTTGTCTGCAGGGGCATAAGGATAAGCTTTGCTTTTAATGATTACTTATATCTTGATTAAGGCATAAAATAAAGACGAGTATAAGGAGATACTCACAATAAGAATCACCTATATGAATGTCGAACTGGGGCCGGTTCTATGAGAATGAAAGGGGCTAAATTCTCTAGAAACACTCATGAAAACCAGGAGCGTTCAAGGCCAAAATGAAAACAACAGTGAGAACCACGATGTGTTAGAAGATATTTTGTGTGAAATCTATTGTCTTGGCATACACAAACGGCTGAACAATTCAAGGCATCGCGTCCATTGGTTAGCTAGTAAGTCCGATAGGTTATCACTAGGGAAGGTTCAAGGCCGAAAGCTACCTATCCTGATGCAAGATATTTTCGACTTATACTCTTTCGATAAAGTCTGCATATTGTTTCATTTCCGTTGTCATCAAATTCCATTCATGTGGGGGATTGTTGGAAATGGTTATAAAATTCTAGGTAAAACCAGAATTTTTTCCTAAGCTTGGTCTATTATTTAGGTGGGACCCGTGCGTCGATTTTCGCAGGTCAAAGTGGTAACGCGTTCTATGCCGCGTTGTGATTCACGTGGTATATTTGGTTACTCAAAACCATTACCGAGTGAATGGAAAATTGAAGCCAAAGTATACTCCATGGAAATGGAGTTTTGGTGGAAAATCCTTAAAGGATTGAATAAGGCTTGTCCCACTTTGATTTGGTTGGAAGTTTTGAATGGGTTTATAAGACATGGGATTGGAACTTGGGGTGTGCCCCAAGGGGTACCCAAGTGTTTTAGAGAGGGAGGTTATGGGCAAAATGGGCTAGACCCATTGGACCCAAAAATCACCACACGCGCGTCGCCGCCGCCGTCCGTCCGTCCGTCCGTCCATCCCGTCGGTCGGGCTAGGCTGGGCTGGGCTTGGGCGCGGGTGCGTGGTGTGTGGTTGGGTTGGGCTTGTTCTGCCGAATACCTATCTTTTTGGGCCAAAAACATTTGAATTTAATTTAATTCTTTGGTAAAATAAAATCCAAAATTCAAATTAAACCGGAAATAAACTAGTCCGGTTTTTTGCTGTACACCCAAATAGGTCCCTTCCGTTTTTAAACCCAACAGATTTAAATCTGTTTAAATTCAAAACCGAACAGGTTTCAACCTGTCCAAACAGTGCCTATCTGTTTAAATTGAACAGGTTTTGCACATGTTTAATTCAAAACTAACAGCCACAATTTTGCCTATAAATAGACTAGCCCCTCATTTAGATTTCTACTCCAATTTTCGTACTCCATCTTCTGCTATAAATCTCTGCATTTTGCTGCATTTAATTTCTGAAAGAAAGAGTGTAAACACTTAGTGTGTTCGTTAGGCAAACAATTTATAGTGCTACTATTGTTTGTAGTTGATCATTTCATCCGGGGAGATAGACATCCACATTCTGAAAGTACCATGGAGAGGACGAATCTGTCTTAAGGACACAGTGTCAAACACTGGACTTGATCAGAATAATATTCAAGAATTAATCAAGTAAGTTATTTAATTTATTTTCGGAGTTATTATTCTTTATTTAAAATCAGTTTTTAATTTTGTTTTTGTAACAAAATAAAATATGTTTTTATTTATTTATTTATTATTTCAAGTTTGATTTTTGTAATCAAACAAATTCTCTCATTTTATTTATTTCTTTATATTCTGGTTATTATTTAGTGCACAACAGTATTTAATCTATTTAAATAGAGTGAAAATTGTCCAACAAAACTAACAAAACTATGAACTAACATGATCATGAATGCATGCTAAACACCCTAACCATTGTCAAAGAGTGAAACATGATTAAAAGTACTGTATTTAAGCAAAAATCAAAGACTTACTCACCGGTTTGAAACAAACCAAAGAAACTAGCAAAATCAGAAAACCAGCTTGATTGCTTTCCTTAAGCTTTGGTCGTGCTTTGATCAAGATTCTTTAACCCTAGATCTACTTTGATTACTGATGTGTTGCCTCTAAGGTTTGGGAATTTTGGATTTAAGATGGATAGGTGGTGTATCACACTTCTATCTCAATCAAAAAACTTTTGAAATCACTAATCTTGGGTCCTCTCAAAAGGGGGGGCAAGGGGTTGTATTTATAGGCATGGAGGAGGCTTAGAGGCCGAGAAAAGTCATCCTAGGGTTTTTCCATCCCTAACTCTTTGCGTCTGCCCCTCAAAACGTGAGAAAAGTCAAAATGAACTAGGAAGCTGCTTGGACTAGTTGCTCATGTGGCTATCCACCGCACCTACGGCCGTACTTCCTCTCACATGTGCAGCCGCCCTTCTTTGATTGCCTTAGGGTGAATGCACCCTCTTGGTGCAAGCTGACTTGGTTGCATGTGCAGATTTTCTATGGAAAGCACGGGTTTTTCATACAGGGTGCTCATTCTCTCTCTAAGTATGGTCATGTGTTGGTCAACCCATTGGCCCACGAAGTTCCTAGTTCAAAATTTTAGTTTTTGGGCTCGCTTGTTTCCTAAGTAAGCTCGATTGACTTTTAATCGACATTTTAAATGAAAACCGACAAACTCTTTTGAAAATATCGTCAACTCAAACTAAACCAAACTTTTTCTCCTTCCCTTTGTCACGTCCCAAGCTCCGTGACAACGCCACACTCATTTAAGTGAGCATGCAAGGCTAAGAGTCTAACACATAACCAACAATGTAAAATACTCCAATTAAATCCTTAATTATCATAATGCTAAAATCCATAAAAATTGATTATTCTTATCATATGAAATTATCCACCAAGTCCACTAATAAAATCCATTAACAAAACAATTAATCCAAGTACTTAAATCATAGTTTTACTCTCGGCACATTATGATAATTATCCACCAAGTCCACTAATAAAATCCATTAACAAAACAATAATCCAAGTACTTAATTCATAATCCTACTCTCGGCACTCCCATATGTAAAAAAAATCCCGCGCAGCTCTACTCTTCAGAATCTGAAAAAAAAAATAAATAAGGGTAAGCTAGATAGCCCAGTAAATAACCAACCATCACTGCCAGCTGGATCAAGTATTAAAAAAATTAATAAATAAATCGATAACCAATAAATATAAATTTTTCTACAGTTCAATAAATGAACAATTATTTGTAAGATGGTTTCATAGCTAAAAATAAACAATGTACAATACATTTTAAATGAAAAGCCAACAAGATAATTCAAAGTAATTCATTGTTCAAATCGATGGTTCGATATTCAGATGGTTCAATGATTTGATTCACAAAACCCAAGTCTTAATGACTACGGTCACTTAGCCCGTGACAAGGCCCGAACCACACATAGGCCGGTGGTAAAGCCCCAAAAGAAACTAGTTTTGTGCCAATAAATAACCCCCATTGGCTAGGGTCCAAATCATAGTCAGACTAGAGTGATGTTCAAAATTCAAACAATACACAACTTTTAAATAAAACATTCGATATTTTCAGAATAAACGTTTAGTACAATTTTCAGAATAGTTTCACCAAATATTCAAATAATTTTCATAATAATATTCGATGTTGTTTTATACTTGACCCATATTTTATTTTAAGAGAACAGGAAAGCTATGAATAAATATTTATGATTTTAAACGGTTCGATAGGAATAAAAATAAACCAACAGTGATAGAGGGTTACTTACCTCAAACAGCTAAAATAATATTTCCCAAGCTAATCTCAAATCACCAAGATCCACCTCAATCTCACGAACCTAATAAAATATTATACCACATAAACAATTATTATTTGCACCCATCCTTCTCTTCTTGTAGCAACCATAGAATAAATTAATCCAATTGTTTATTAGGACCCCCAATTTAGCATCAAAACAAAGCCATCACGGCTTCGGAATTCTCAACCTATATTATTCTATTGTTGTTCATATACATGTATAAATTTGTAATTGCTTGTAGCCAAACTTGTATCCCACAAACACACCACCATTAAACTTAACCTATCACATATTAATCTCAAAATATGAACCACCCAACCGGATGCAAAATACACTCTAAAATTGAGCAAAATCGAGACCCCCAACATAGACTACATCAATATATTTATTTAATCATATATGCCCATAAATTCATCTATTGATATATTAACACCAAAATCATAGATAAGAATACAATAAAATAAATCTTACCTAAGTGATGAATAAAGAAAAATCACCACTCTATAAATCCTCCTTCTTCACTTTGGTTTGTTTTTTTTTTTTTTTTTTTTTTTTTTTCTTTTCTTCCACTTTTCAAACCCGCGCAGCCTTCCTCCCAAGCCCTCTGTTTTTTTTTTTTTTCTTTCCCAGACAAAGCCACGCATGATGGCTACTTAACCTAATATTCTTTTCTTTTCCAAAATTACAAAATTACCCACCTATGTTATTGAAATAATAATGCCATCTCATAATTAAATCCTTGATATTACTAAGTGACCCATATAAATTAATGTAATTACCAATCTATCCAAAAATAATAATATTCAAAACTTGGGTTTTACATCCTTCCCTCCTTAAAAGAAATTTCGTCCTCGAAATTTGACATACCTGAAGTCTCAAAAAGTTGTGGATACTTTCGTTTCATTTCATCCTCGAGTTCCCAAGTTGCTTCTCTTTCTGAGTGATTACTCCATTGAACCTTAACATAGTGGATGACTCGACGCCTCAAAACCTGTTCCTTCCTATCAACAATTCGTATAGGGTGTTCCTCATATGTCAAATCCTCCTTAAACTGCAACGGTGCATGATCAATCACATGACTAGGATCCGGTATATACTTCCTTAACATTGAGACATGAAAAACATTATGAACTCCAACTAGTGAAGGTGGTAGGGCAAGTCTGTAAGCTACCTCACCAATTCGATCTAAAACCTCAAATGGCCCAACAAATCTAGGACTCAATTTACCACGAACACCAAACCTCATTACTCCTTTCATAGGAGACACCTTAAGGAACATGGTCTCCAACCCCAAACACCAAATCACGTCTCCTGTTATCTGCATAACTTTTCTGTCTACTCTGTGCCGTGCGAAGTCGCTCTCTAATAAGATTGATCTTGTCCACTGTTTGTTGCACAATCTCAGGCCCTAACAACTTCCTTTCACCCACATCATCCCAACAAATAGGTGATCTACACTTTCGTCCATATAAAGCCTCATATGGTGCCATCTGAATGCTCGCATGATAACTGTTATTATAAGAGAATTCCACTAAGGCCAAATGCTCATCCCAAGAACCTCCAAGATCGATAACACAAGCCCTCAACATGTCTTCCAAGGTTTGAATAGTTCTCTCTGACTGTCCATCAGTTTGAGGATGAAAGGCAGTGCTAAAATTCAAACTAGTGCCCAAAGCTGTATGCAAACTCCTCCAAAACATAGATACAAATCTGCTATCTCTATCAGACACTATGGTCACCGGAATACCATGCAACTTCACAATCTCCTTGATATACAATTTTGCAAACTTCTCTAAGGAGAACCCTACCTTAAAAGCTAGAAAGTGAGCGGATTTGGTCAATCGATCAACGATAACCCAAATAGCATTGTTACCACCTTGGGTCCTAGGCAACCCTGTCACAAAATCCATGGTAATATGTTCCCACTTCCACTCGGGAATAGGAAGAGGTTGTAACTTACCTGCAGGTCTCTGATGTTCAACTTTCACTTGTTGACATACCAAACATTGAGCAACATACTGAGCAATTTCCCTCTTCATATTATTCCACCAAAAGTTCCTCTTCAAGTCTTTATACATTTTAGTGCTCCCTGGATGTACAGTATATCCTGAACTGTGAGCTTCTCTCAGGATTTCTCTCTTGAGCTCTAAATCATTAGGCACACACAACCTCTCTCCAAATCTCAAGGTTCCATCTTTATGCATACAAAATTCCATCTGTAGCCCTATTTCCATTTCAGCCTTAAGTTTTTGCAACTGAGGATCTCTTCCTGAGCATCTTTAATTCTATCAATCAATGTGGGTTGAACCTAAGGTTTGCCAACTGCACTCCATGGTTATGCCATCTAATCTCAATATTCAACCTCTGTAAGTCCTCCAAGATATTCTTTTGGTCAGTGATCAAGGTAGCCAAATTACTCGGGGTCTTTCTACTCAAGGCATCCGCCACTGCATTGGCTTTTCCTGGATGATAATTGATAGTCAAATCATAGTCCTTTAATAGCTCCAACCATCGCCTTTGCCTCATATTCAATTCTTTTTGAGTGAAAATATACTTCAAACTTTTATGATCAGTGAATATCTCACATTTCACCCCATACAAGTAGTGCCTCCAGATTTTCAATGCAAACACCACGGCAGCCAACTCCAAATCATGCGTAGGATAATTTTGCTCATATGGCTTCAACTGCCTAGACGCATATGCCACTACCTTATCATTCTGCATCAGGACACAACCCAAGCCCATCTTCGATGCATCACTATAGATGGTAAAACCTTCATCTCCGGACGGAACTACAAGTACTGGAGCAGACACCAATCGACTCTTTAGATCCTGGAAACTCTTCTCACAATCATCAGACCATTCAAATTTAACCCCTTTTTGTGTTAAACGAGTCAAAGGCATAGAAATTCGGGAAAATCCCTCAACAAACCTTCTATAATAACCTGCTAAACCCAAGAAGCTACGAATTTCAGTGACACTAGTAGGCCTATTCCACTCTACCACCGCCTCCACTTTCTTGGGGTCAACAGACACCCCATCTCTAGATATCACATGACCCAAAAATGATACACTCTCCAGCCAAAATTCACACTTCTTTAATTTAGCAAATAATTTCTTCTCCCTTAATATCTGCAACACTATTCTCAGATGTTCTTCGTGCTGCTCTTTACTCTTCGAGTACACAAGAATGTCATCAATAAAAACTACCACAAACTGATCTAAGAAGGGTTTAAATACTCTGTTCATTAAATCCATAAAAGCTGCAGGCGCATTGGTCAACCCAAACGGCATCACTAAAAATTCATAATGCCCATACTAGTTCGGAAGGCTGTCTTAGGTATATCTTCCGCCTTAACCTTCAACTGATGATAGCCAGAACGAAGGTCAATCTTAGAAAAGACTTGTGCTCCTTGCAACTGATCAAATAGGTCATCTATCCTAGGCAAAGGATATTTATTTCGGATTGTCACCTTGTTCAACTCTCGATAATCAATGCAAAGGCGAAAACTACCATCCTTCTTTTTCACAAATAAAACGGGCGCACCCCAAGGAGAAACACTAGGCCTAATAAAGCCCTTATCTAGTAACTCTTGTAACTGTTCCTTCAACTCTTTCAACTCTGCTGGGGCCATCCGATACGGAGCCTTGGAGATAGGACCCGTACCGGGTATCAATTCAATGGCAAACTCAATCTCTCTATCTAGTGGCAACCCCGGTAACTCTTCAGGAAAAACATCGGGAAATTCCTTCACAACTAGAATATCCTCTAACTTCAATTCAGTCTCACGGGTATCTCTCACAGAAGCTAAATAGCCCTCGCAACCATTCCTTAACAACCGTCTAGCTTGCAAAGCTGAGATTACCAGAAGAGGAGTGTTAACTCCACTACCCACAAAACAAAATTCTGGTTGATTAGGAATCTGAAATACTACCCTTTTGCCTCGACAATCAACAGAAGCATAATTGGTTGCCAACCAATCCATTCCAAGAATTATGTCAAAGTCCCGCATATCTAAAACAGTTAAGTCTACAAGCAATTTCTGTCATCTATACTAACCACACGAGATTTGCAAATTAAGTCAGCAACCATAACACCTCCTATCGGGGTTTCAACACATAAGTCGATCTCTCTAGAGACACATTTCCATCCATGTTTCTCAACAAATCCCATAGACACAAATGAATTTGTAGCGCCAGAATCAAATAACACATGTGCATAAACAGAAGACACTAAAACAGTACCTGACACCACCGTGTTGGAAGTCTGAACATCTTGTTGCGTGAGTGCGTACACTCGACCCTGAGTCTTTGGCTTATGACCTCCATTTTTCTTTTGACTTCCTGAAGACCCTTTGTCTGTTGATGCTCCTTTATTTGTCCATGTTTTCTGTTCAATCTCATGCCCCTTCCGGTTAGGGCAATCAGCTATCCTGTGCCCCTGTTGCCCGCAAGAGAAACAAGCCCCAGTATTCCAACGACACTCACTATCCCGATGGAATCCATTACACCTAGTGCATTGTACCCGATCATTCTTCTTATCAACACTACTACCCTAGTTCGACTTCCCCAACTCCCAACCGAAGAAGTGTTTTGTCTCTTAGCATTGCCCTTCGAACTGTTAGTTTGGAAGTTGGAAGAACTAGGCCTCTTTTTATAATTCTCTTCTTTCTCTTCTTGGGCTCTAGTGAGGCCACTCTCAACCAACAAAGCCTTATTCAACACTGCTCCAAAAGTAGGTAACTCGAAAGGAACCACCTGTTGCATAATGTTCGTTCTTAGCCCACCTTCAAACTTTCGTGCTCTGCTATCCTCGTCTGCTTCAAATGCTGATGCAAATTTGACAACTTCGTAAACTCAGCTTCATATTCTGCAACCGTCTTATTCCCTTGCTCTAACTTCGAAAATTCCCTCTGTTTTTGTAGACGAACACTCCTAGGGAAGTATTTCTCATTGAACATTCTTAAACCTTTCCCATGTATAGGGTTGGATCATGCTCGTGTATGCGCTTCTCCATCTGCCACCAATCATTAGCTATCCCTTGTAGCATAAACGTAGCATAGGTCACCTTCTGATCATCCGTACACTCAAAAACGGGAAATAACTTTTCCATTTCTGTCAACCATTTTTCAGCCTCCAAAGGGTCTGTGGCTCCGTCAAATGCGAAGGCTATCTTCTTAAACTCAGTAATGTTACAACGTGGCCTCGGTTGTGGCCCAACAGCTGGCTGCATCCGTTGTTGTTGCTCCATAAGTCTAGTCAAGTTATTCCCTATGGTGGTTTGTTGTTGCACCACCCAGCCAAAGTCTGAAGCACTTGAACCATTCCAATTGGATTGGGGATTGCAGTTTGTTCTTGTTGTCCCAACTCTTGCCCCTGATTTCCTCCGACTGCTTGAGAACCACTACCATTATTAGTCACGTTCCCTCGCCGATTGTTATTACCAGTCCGTCGATTCATTTGACCCTGGCGTGCATTCCTAGCCATATTTGCCAATGTCTCCTCATGTTCCATCGCAACCTAAATGCATCAATAATAAAACCTCATCTTATTCTATTCTCAAGCTCCTATAACATAAAAAATAAATAAATAAATAAATTAACATTATCAAATTATAAGCGTTCCCAATCCTACATCTACCCAATCTCACCACTATTCTATACCAGCCTTTAAAATTACAACCTGGCTCTGATACCACAAAATTGTCACGCCCCAAGCTCTGTGACAACGCCGCACACTCATTTAAGTGAGCATGCAAGGCTAAGAGTCCAACACATAACCAACAATGTAAAATACTCAATTAAATCCTTAATTATCATAATGCTAAAATCCATAAAAATTGATTATTCTTATCATATGAAATTATCCACCAAGTCCACTAATAAAATCCATTAACAAAACAATAATCCAAGTACTTAAATCATAGTTTACTCTCGGCACATTATGATAATTATCCACCAAGTCCACTAATAAAATCCATTAACAAAACAATAATCCAAGTACTTAATTCATAGTCCTCCTCGGCACTCCCATATGTAAAAAAATCCCGCGCAGCTCTACTCTTCAGAATCTGAAAAAAAAAAAAAATAAGGGTAAGCTAGATAGCCCAGTAAATAACCAACCATCACTGCCAGCTGGATCAAGTATTAAAAAATAATAAATAAATCGATAACCAATAAATATAAATTTTTTACAGTTCAATAAATGAACAATTATTTGTAAGATGGTTTCATAGCTAAAAATAAACAATGTACAATACATTTTAAATGAAAAGCCAACAAGATAATTCAAAGTAATTCATTGTTCAAATCGATGGTTCGATATTCAGATGGTTCAATGATTTGATTCACAAAACCCAAGTCTTAATGACTACGGTCACTTAGCCCGTGACAAGGCCCAGAACCACACATAGGCCGGTGGTAAAGCCCCAAAAGAAACTAGTTTCTGTGCCAATAAATAACCCCCATTGGCTAGGGTCCAAATCATAGTCAGACTAGAGTGATGTTCAAAATTCAAACAATACACAACTTTTAAATAAAATTCGATATTTTCAGAATAAACGTTTAGTACAATTTTCAGAATAGTTTCACCAAATATTCAAATAATTTTTCATAATAATATTCGATGTTGTTTTATACTTGACCCATATTTTATTTTAAGAGAACAGGAAAGCTATGAATAAATATTTATGATTTTAAACGGTTCGATAGGAATAAAAATAAACCAACAGTGATAGAGGGTTACTTACCTCAAACAGCTAAAATAATATTTCCCAAGCTAATCTCAAATTACCAAGATCCACCTCAATCTCACGAACCTAATAAAATATTATACCACATAAACAATTATTATTTGCACCCATCCTTCTCTTCTTGTAGCAACCATAGAATAAATTAATCCAATTGTTTATTAGGGACCCCCACAATTTAGCATCAAAACAAAGCCATCACGGCTTCGGAATTCTCAACCTATATTATTCTATTGTTGTTCATATACATGTATAAATTTGTAATTGCTTGTAGCCAAACTTGTATCCCACAAACACACCACCATTAAACTTAACCTATCACTTATTAATCTCAAAATATGAACCACCCAACCGGGATGCAAAATACACTCTAAAATTGAGCAAAAATCGAGACCCCCAACATAGACTACATCAATATATTTATTTAATCATATATGCCCATAAATTCATCTATTGATATATTAACACCAAAATCATAGATAAGAATACAATAAAATAAATCTTACCTAAGTGATGAATAAAGAAAAATCACCACTCTATAAATCCTCCTTCTTCACTTTGGTTTGTTTTTTCTTTTTTTTTTTTTTTTTTTTTTTTTTTCCACTTTTCAAACCCGCGCAGCCTTCCTCCCAAGCCCTCTGTTTTTTTTTTTTTTCTTCTCCCAGACAAAGCCACGCATGATGGCTACTTAACCTAATATTCTTTTTTTTCCAAAATTACAAAATTACCCACCTATGTTTTGAAATAATAATGCCATCTCATAATTAAATCCTTGATATTACTAAGTGACCCATATAAATTAATATAATTACCAATCTATCCAAAAATAATAATGTTCAAAACTTGGGTTTTACACTTTCTCTCTAGGAAGCTGAAAGATAGGTTTTGGATGAAAACTGGCCAGGGGAAAAATGGTCATTTTGGCAAAAAGATGATTTTGGCTAAAAACAAGGTGGCACAGTAGCACATAGCAATTTCGAGTATCTCCATGGTTGAAGTCTCTACCGTTTCATTATCATAAAGAAATTCCAAGTGCCTAGATCTTTATGGCCAATCAAAATGGGGTATCTACACCACAATGCAACCCTTCCACCATAACCACGTCCATAACTAGCAATGGAGTAAATACAAATTTATTGTCTAACCAAAGCTTACTCATTTACATTGAGTACTAGTCCCAAACACCATAGTCACTACTTGCATTCTAAAGAACAAATCATAAGAATGACCAGTCCCAGATTCAAGTGACTCATTGGTAATCAAAGTGACTTTGACTAGAAACTTGAGTCCATAACTTCTATCGTGATTAAAAGTTCATTACATTGGGCACTATAAGGTTCACACCAAAATAGATATGAGGTTTTACGTAGTGTTAATCTTATTCTAGTCCTTTAATATATTCCAAAAACACCAACATATTAATCCAAAGTCTTCTACTTCAATGGTTGAGATAAACGATCCTCACATAGGGGTTAATTATGTTGCAGTTGTCCTAATTGAGTCCATAAATCTATTAACAACTGTGAAATTTCTAAGTTTCAAGATTTGTGATTTATATCTCCTGTAAGTGAAACTCTTTCACCTACGTAAATCACATTCAATATAACTGAAAGGTTAAACCCATTCATCTCATGAATCATGTCCATTATGTATGAAAATATTTCTGAATAATTGTAACGCCCTGACTTTTATTACCCGAATCCATTACCAAATCTTTTATATTATTATCAATTCCAATAATTCCATCCATTCAAGAACATAACTAATGAATAAATAATAACATTCTCTCACGACAATGATAATGATATATACATGAAACATAATACAATGCCCTTAGGCTTACATTGAATTTAAATAAATAAAGGGATTTACCGTTATACAAAACATGACACTCGGCCAACAAATGAAAGGGCCCCGTGGCCAACAAATAGGAGACTTCAAGTCTCGAACAATCCTCCAATCATGTACCTAAAGAATTTGGGATGAGCACAAAGTCCAGTAGAGATCCCAAAGTTCCTAAACAATCACTACATATAGCTAGCTATGATCATGGGCTCCACATCACAATATATATTAGGGTTGTGCACGGGTCGGTCTGGGTTGGTTTTGCTACTAAACTGTCACTCAACCCGAATACTTCGGGTATAGAAGAACACCACCCAATTTCGACCAATCACCCTATGAAACCGCAAAACAGCAGGTCTCTTTTCAAGAGTCGATTATTGCTTCAGATGAATAATATCCAGAAAAACAAAAATCAATGACGGAGGGATGGGAGGCAAATCAGAGGAGAAGATGAAAGAGAAGGGATTTTGTAGGGGTAGAGGAAGGGGATTGGGAGAAAGGTTATGAGATCAAAGAGTGAGAGCAGAAAAGCAAATGTCATTCTCATGCTGCCAATCTTCTTGTTGCTTCATTGCTCTGATCACTCCGTCATGCCTTCATGCTGTTGTGGAGAGAGAGAGAGGAAGTGTTGTTGCAAATAGAGAAGAAGAAGAGAGAGAGAGAGAGAGAGAGAGAATGTGGAATGCTAGTCGTTTTGAACCTGGAAATATGTGAGAAGAAAGAGAGGCATGATTTAATTGACAATGATAGAGGATCACGTGATTTGTTTCAGCTTGCCACTTACTTCTACTAATAGAATGATAAGGATATAGCAAATGTAATACCAAGAGCCAATAGAAAATTTCCAGGTCTCTTAATTGATAAGGTAGAATATTAATAGTTTGAAACCAGGTATGACACTATCTATTAGAATATATAATATATATCGGTCGGTTCGATTTCGGTAATTATTATTTAGATGAATTCGTTGATCGACCGACAGACAACAAATTTATAAAATATCAAACCATTGCCAAACGTTTAAAGTGAGGAAGCCAACCGTAAAACATCGGTTTTGTTCGGATCGAACAGATTCATCAGGAAAAATCAATTCCTTGCACACCGCTAATATATATAATGTGATATTTTATACCCAAAATATACATATATAAATACCATACTTTCTTTTCAAAAAGTTCATTTATGAATACCCATTCCTATATTTCAATTCACTAATTCAACTCCAACAAAACCAAACATCTCTAACCACATCCTCTAACACAACTCAACACAATTTCCTCAACTAACCACATCATCTAATCCAAACTCAATAACAACCTTAACACATACACGTAGACACTAAAGTCACATATAACACATAGCCGGAGGTCACACCACGTCCAACACAAACTACATAACACGGTTTATGTTTAAATTAAACCATTGCGTAACCCTGTGTTATCGCTGAGCACCGCCCAAATCTCATGGTCATCGCTAAACACCATGTAACCCCGTGACCATCACCAAGCATTACCATAACCCGTAGCCATCACTGAGAACTACCAAAACCTAGTGACCATTGCTGAGCGCCACTGTGACCATCTCTGAGCGTCACTGCGACCATCGTTGAGCGTCACCAATCCCATGGTCAATATGAGTACCACATCACCTAATCATGACAGAACACGACTCGAACTCACTCTAATCATTCAACTAAAACAAAACAAAGTTGTTTTTAGTTATAACCAATGCCTGAAGGCATGAGCCAACACATCCCAAAATGTGCTCCTTGCACCATCGTCTAACAACAGGTTTTCAATCTCATCAAAACATTTCATTAAATATTGTATGAGCTTTTAATTATCAAACCATTACTAGTTAATGGTTATCATTCACCCAAACATTCTATCTACACCAATCTCATAACACTAACAACATTCGCAATTTTTCCAATTCCTTTGTAATAACATAACTTGCACTAACAGACAAGTGGAATTGTCTATTCACAATGTCCACTAACAACCAACAATACATTAATCTAGAATATATAATCTATACACAAACCCTACACATGGCATCTACTATTCAACAATCAATACCATCTTCCACCGATGACTAAGGACAAAACTCTGCAGACTCAAATTATTTAATAACAACAATAAATATGTACAAACTAAATTCCAATTCCCAAGTATGTAAAAGAATTAACAAAATATCTATTTGTTTTGAAAACCAATTTCCACACCTCCAACATGCCCAATACACAACAATACCAATTCATTCAAAAAACCACAATTCGTTTTGATAAAACATAACTCAACAATTACTAAACACTTCTCATTCCTCTTCCCGTAATCTCATAGTTAGAAGCTATGACTTCCCAACCCCACATCCCAAACATCATCACAACTACCAATTCAACCCATAACCCATAAACTCAAACCCAAACCAACCCATATGATTTTAATAAAATCAATACCAAAAATCATGTTTTAATGCAATAAAAGTTACCACATGACTACCTATAACGAGGTATTGAAAAAGAGCAGAAGAATCCCTACATCTTGAAACGCAGAGGAGAAAAGCCAAAAATCCATTGGCGACAAAAATACGATCTGCTCAAATTAAATCAAAGCCCTCACGACCATCTACGTTTTGGTCTATGGAACTAGGGATCAAAGATCACTCAAAATAAATGAAACCCAAGCTTGAAAGCTTAAAAGGTTTGCAAATGGAAGAGAGAGAGAGAGAGAGAACCCGAAAAAGTGATATTTTCAACTCACGGACGACTTTTATAGACAACTCATCGTGGGCGCGATGGAATACACTGTGGCCGCAACCACCCAATAAAACAAGTAGCCAGTGTGATCAACTTATTCGCGGCCGTGCTCGTGGATCCTTGCAGGCCACGCAACTTCTCCTCCATACACAGACCTAAAGGCCATATTCCGTCGTAGCCCATCTCGGGCGCGACCTACACCCCTCAACGTTGCGGGCGCAACCAAGCTCAGATAGAAAACTCTAGGTTGCTTTCCGAAGCTAAACCAAGGTGTCCCAAGGTCCAAATACACAAGGCAAGGTCAAAGTCAACTGGGACGACATGTGTCCCATCCAAAAACAAACTAGGTCGGGTTTTCTGACCCTAGGCCATTACAATAATATTTATTGCACAAAATAAATAAATGCATGAATCTAATTGCTTGAGGGCATAAAGCCCAACAATATTAACTGCACAATATATAGGCACTCCGGACCTTACTTGAGGTTTTTCTATGTTTTGGATTTAATGGTGATATCTGTTTGCCAAAATGGAATATCAATTTTTGTAAATAGAGACTATGTTGTCTTTTCTCGATTTTTTATCATTTAGAGGGTGACTAGGAGTGCCAAAGGCATTTTCAAACCTCTCGAGACCTGACCTAAGGCTTTTCAGTGTTCCAAACTCAATGGTGATGTCCATTTAGCTTGAATCTTCCCCAGTTTGCAGACTTGCTTCCCTAGGCCTGTTCTTTATTGAAAATGAGTTCGAGCAATTTTTAACTTCAACTCTGTGGGGTCAATTGATGAATGTGGGAGTATTTACTATGCCCTGGATCATTTTGGGTTATCCTGGATTTGTCTCTTGGTTATCCATGGGAAGTCCTTGTGAGATTGGGACAACAACTATGGAAATTGATGGAGATAACTTCCTTCGACCAAACTAATGTCATACTTGACATAAAGTGAGTTTTTTGAGCTAGGTGGGGCTCCCGACCAGTTAGTTTGAGTAGCAAAAAGCTTCTATGGTGCTCTCTTCCATGCAAAATGGTGAGCCATGCAAGAGTGAAAACGTTAGAAAACACAATCTGGATATAGGTTAAGCAATTTAAGCAAGATATGTCGGAAAATGTTATTCACTGAAAACGAGTGGTAAAGCATCTATTTTTGGAGGTGGGGTAAAAATGGGAAGCTTCTATTTGCACACACCCATTCCACTCTTTGCACATCCTTCTCAATACACATACTTAAAAAATTAATCCCAAATTATTTTGCTCACTGGACACATCTTTTATTTCACATCTACCCTTATGCACATACCCATCTCTCCAAACAGTTTTGCACACATCCATTCCACTGTCAGCCCCATCTCTCACATACTCACACCCATCTCTCATAGTCTACCTTTCGTCCCCAAAAGCTGCATCCATCCATTGAAGACATCTCATTGAACCATTAAAGGCACTTCACGTGAATCATTGAAGGAATTCTTCACATTTGGAGAGATCACGTTAGTTTACTTATTTCAATCCTCATTCCTATTTCATTTGTAATGTAGGGTTTGTTTTTACCATTTTCATAATGAACGAACGCATAGCCCACCGAAATGAGCAATATGTTCCTCATTTGGAACTTGTTTTCCGAAAATAAACAATTTGTTCGGAAGTAGCATTCTGAAAATTAGCATTTATTTCAACAGTAGAATTCCGTAATTTTTTCATTTTTTCGACATTCAACTTTCGAATATATTTAATTCGGATGACATTCAACTTTTGAAATGAATTTGGTTTTTCGATTTTCAACTTCCGAACAGGATAGATATTTGCAATTTTCAACTTCCGAACAAATTTTTTTTTTCCTCCCCTCTTTTGTATATTCTTTTTACAATTGTATAATCATTAAATATATTAATTTTTGTAGATGATATAGATTCTGAAAGTCAACAATGTGTCCCACCTACTGCTTCAAATAGACGACGTCGTAAATTAGATGTTGACCATGAACGGAGAAGAGGGCGTGGGCAAGGATGAGGTCGAGGTCGGGGTTGGGGTCGTGGTCAAGGTCGTGATCCAGTTCCAGTAAAATATGATATCCCCAGTGCCAATCAAAGTCGGAGTCAAAGCTAAAGACGAGTTGAAGGTGATGATATGCCTGACATTGCCGTGGATAATACCCCTTTACCCGATTCTTCTACTGTCCAAGAAGAGGACCTTACTCATGATTTTCCAAGAGGACCGACTAATCCATCAATAATGTGAAGTTTCAATAGTCATATCACTGCAACTGTTTGGTAAAGGGAGGTAAACATTCCTGAGTAGAAGTGAAATTCATTTGTATATGATTTTTTTTTTTTTTTTTTTGTGTGTGTTATATGGTAGTTTCTAAAGAGATATTCATTTGTTTTATAGGAACGAGGGCTCTTAAAGTGTCATAATCACTCTTCGAAGATCCTTGCATGGCTATGGTAGTTAGTAGACAACAACACTAGGCTATCGAGGCTGGTTATGAGGACGGGATTCGACATCCTCATCGACTTTACCATGCTATCGAGGCTATGGCGTATGTCCTTGAAGATCAGCACATTGACAAAGTTGGACCTAGTTCTGTTGGACCTAGTTGTACTGGAGGTCGATTTTCATCTTCGACATTGACATACAATCGTAGGCATACAGATGATTCGTGACATGTTATTTGTCAGTTGATGAATTTTTTGTAGTGTTTTTGTAAGTTGACATTGTTGTACACATCTTTTAATGACTTTATAAAAGATATTTTGTTATCAGAATGGAATGGTAACAATGGTCGATGACATTGTAAATGATATCTTCTTATTAGAATGGAATGGTAACAATGATCGATGACATTGTAAATGATATCTTCTTATTAGAATGTAATGGTAACAATGGTCGATAACATTCAATCCATGCCACAGAACACATCAACATCAAAAAACACAACCATTAATTTCTTCCATAGTTCTAACATTGTCAAATACATACATGTGTTATTCGACATCAACAACATCAAATGTCTCTCGAGTAGCTACAGTATATGAATGATGTCCTTGAAATGCTGAATGAGGCGCAGATATGCATCATCCCAGTCGACAGCACAAGGGTGACGGTATTTTCGCCAATTAGTGGCTATAGGAGGAACTGCATGGCCTGGCTGCAAAAAAACCTACACCAAATGTCACTTGAGTTAGTGGTCATACCTCATAATTTCCTGTACATGTACAAAATGATAAGTTTCTCTTATACCTGGACGAAATGATTTCTGTTGACAAACCCAAATGGCAATCTCACATCTATCAAGTTGAGGTACTAGCACTGTTCTAAGAGGTAAAAAGGTGAGACATTGATGTAATGACAAGTGGTATAACATAAGATTGTAGCACGATGCAACAAGATGCCCCATGTCTAGCATAGTCATCCAATGTAAGTAGCCAGGAATATCTTCTGTATGGCATTCATCAAGATTAGCTCTCTATCAGTGACAATAATCGCTGGCAAAACAAAACCATCCATGACATCACGCAATGTAGCTAACACCCACGCATAGTTATTAGCCCTCTCAGACTGTAAGTATGCGAAAGCTACCGAGAAAGTCATTTTAGTTGATGTCACTCCCACAATTTCAAGAAGAGAAAAACAATATATGTTGGTTTTATATGTTCAATCCATAATCAATATACCTGGGAAAGACCGAAATAAGTCCAAACTTGTAGGATGTGCCCAAAACAAGTCTGTCACAATCATCGTGGACTCTTCACATCGATGGCGCTCAATGTAATTATACTTGGCCAATTCACCCAATAAGTGTTGCATCTGTGATCTTCTAGCTCTCTCTACCATCCTGTTTCGATGGCGTACATTGTAAATGGTTTTAAGTGTGCTTATATTGAAGGCATCTTGCTGTTTCAAATTTATTAAGAGCTCTTTTGGCCTAACCATGCTCTTTGACATATCCATTAACAATGATCTCTCATCCTTTGACAGCCTTCCCGCATATGAATGTCACTCAAGGTGCTCCGCAGGTGGATGATTATGCAATTAACATACTACGGTCAATGTCCACTCATCATTTGTAGTCAACCTATGAGCCCTCATATCAAAAAGACAACCACACTTCTTTGTACTGGTTATTCTTGATGTATTGATGCCATCATGTTTTAACTTCTTTGTCGCTCTATATTGGCCACTCCTCTCACAAGCAAGATACATCTTGGGCCTTTTTTCCCTCCACCATAGTCTGATGTTTTGATTATAATGACCAAACCATTTCTCTTTCCAACTTCACGTAGCAAGTTGAGTAATTCATCCTTACTTTTAAATACCTACAAAGTCAACTAAATATTATCAAACATTTATATTTGTTGAGCAATTCAAAACACAATCATTATAATTTCGTAGAGTGAACCTATTCAATTGTGAATTGAGTAGTGCAATCCAACACACTATCCACGCAAACCTGACTTCCTTAAGTTGCGACATATTCCTGCATGTTTTTTTATAACATTACAAATTTGCAATTTGAAACTGCAAATTTAGTATGCAATTTACGAATTTGGAATAAATATTGAATTTTTTTTTTTTTTTTTTACTTCATTCGGAAGTACAATGTCAAAAAAAAATGCTACTATTCGAATGTAGTTGTCCGAATTATTTTTACCGGTTCGGAAGTTGAATGTTGAACACTTTACATTATTTCAGACGACAGCTTCCGAAATTAAATAATTATTTCGGTAGTAGACTATTGAATAAATTAATATATTTCAACCCTGATTTTCCGAAAGACGCAGGAAAAAAACAAAAATGACTTTTACATAGCAAAACTCACCTTTCCTTAACTATCTTTCTTATAAACATTTATCTGCTTCTGAAAATCTGAATTTTCAGGAAGGAAATCTTCCATAACAATGATGAATGAGGATGAGGTTTAGTTTGTAAACTAATAAAAAGCTAAGAATCAAGAATGAGGGTGTTTAGTGTGCAAACTAATGAATGGAAGCTAACAATGAAGGGTTTCAAATGATGAGAATGGAATGTGGAGGTTTAGCAAACGGAGTATGGAATAATAGAGTAGCTACAATGGACTTGTGGAGCTTCAACAGCTTCAACGTGAGTCTGGATGTGGATTGAGAAATTGTGTTTATTTGAATTGTGTGCGATCAGGGACGGACCATAATGTAGACTATAGGGGGCTGTGGCCCCCCTGTCTTTAAGACTATAATATTAGTTGCAATGGTTTAGAACAGAGCACTGCAAGATTTTTGTTTGCATGGGCCCCTTCCCATTTCATGTCTTCAAGGGCAAATGTTTAACCAACATGACACGTGTTTGAAGGAAATTGAAATTGAACATAATATATTTAGAGCAATACTATAAATATAATTCACTCTAACAATTGATTATATTTTGTGCAATATTTGAAGTGTGTTGTTTGATTCTTATTAACTAGTTAAGGGACACGTCTTTATGAATAATTTATATTTTGTTATTGTTGTTTGTAACTTTCTTTTTTAGATTGTGAAATTACGAATGAGTTTTTTTGGTTTATAAACAAATTATAATAAACCCAAAAGATAGATTCTAGTTTTCTAGCCAAAAAAAATAAAAAAAAAAGTCTAAAAAAATTAAGTTCAATTGCACAACTCAATCTTTTATAATTAACATGTGCTTAACACAGGCTAAATTTATTGAATTTAAATAGCACTTGAACTAAATACCTTAGGTTGGCAAGTCGAGTTTGGACAAGCATGGGTAATTTCAAGCATTACTAGAGCTGGATCAGGACAAATTTTAAACTCAATCCAACCTACCTAGCTTGCACCCTACCTGTGGCCCCTCTAGTATTAGAATCCTAGTTCCGTCCCTGTGTGCGATGTCCATAATAGTTATTTCACTTAGGGATAAAATTATAATAAAAATAATTATCGTTAAATGTGTGCAAAGAGTGGAATGGGTGTGTGCAAATAGAAGCTCCCGTAAAAATGGGGTGCCAACATAAAGGTTTCATGTTGTATTGTAATTTTAGAGTTACGCTTGAAATATTTTAAGCCTGATATTGGAACGGACCAGTCTTGAAACACATTCTTTCGTTCTTCTTAATTTAGGACGGATAAGAAAAAGGTAAAAGTAGAGCTGGGGTTTTGTTTTCAGCTTCCAGTTCCTCGTCCCTATTTTGGGTGGAAAAATATTTCATTGCGTTAAGGTTACCCAAAGCCCTATCAGGATTACCTGGTCAAATTTTAACATTACAAACCATTTTCAAACAAAACAATACCACAACCCAATTCTTAATAAAAAAAAAAAAGATAAAAATATAAAACATAAATTTGATAAAACAACTACTCAAAAAGGCTACTGGTGGTCAAAGTTGGTCTTCTAGTAGGAAGGGAAGGGTGGGAGGAAATGATGGAAGGAGGGAATGAAAACTTGCTTTCAAAACAAGTGAAAATATAATTTTTTATTTTCTAAATTTTAATAAATTTTAAAAACTATTTGCATCATTTTTTATAATGAAAAAAGTTGTCAAACGTGTTTTCGTTTATAATATACAAAATTTGAAAAACAGAGAAAAAAAATAGTACATATAGGTCATGTTTGATTCACAAGATTAATAGTGAAATATTAATAATCCTATTAAATTAGTGTAGTATTCACTATCCAATTAGATTAATATTCATTGGATTAATAATTCCACCCCTACCCCATTACTAATAATCCTACAAATTTGTTGGATTAATAATCCATTGGATTAATAATCCTAAACCAAAATGTTAAAACAAATATAGGATAATTGGGCCCACGGATTAATAATCTCAATCCCATGTCTTAATCCACCCAATCAAACATGCTCATAGATGTTATTGAATACCCTAAAGTTGTGGTTCTTAAGATACACAAGCCATTGTAGCCCACCATCTTTATACTTGTACTTTCTACTGAACAATCCCTTGGAGCAATTCTTGGGCAAGAGATAGTGAAGAGAATCCTCTCTAGTCATCACCCAACAATTGACTCAAATGTCACCTAACAATTGACCCAAATATCACAGTTAGTAATAGTGATTAGCTATTGAATTGTAATATTTAAATCAAGTGTTAGATGATGGTTGGATGAAAAAAATGTTAGAGATAATCCGGATCCGATAGGTAGATGGCATAGATTGCCTAGTCTATTATTTAGAATTGTTTTGGAAATAGACTATTTTAATAATTTTTTTGTTTTTTGACTGAAATATGAAGTGAAAAAAATTAATATGTTTAAGATGTTTCTTTATTTTTTATGAAAAAACGTACACAAAATTAAGAGGAAAATAAATATTTAACTTTCTTGTATAGCTGTTTAATTTTTTGACTTTTTTAACGACGACCTGACTTTTTGATTATTATCCAGACTTCCCAAACTTGTGTCTCTCATAACAAGGTCAAAATGCAATTACACAATACTCACTCGTGTTTGCACACAAGTTCAATCATTGTTAGATTATGAAGGCTGTTAGTAGGTAGTAGTTACACTGTAAGTTGAGACACAACTTGTGTTAGTTGGGAAAGACCATAAATAAGAGATTGACTCCATCATACAAAAGGGATATGGATAGATATTGTAATGACACAAAATAATGCAATAGCGATACGTTATGAGATGGTCAACAACTTTTGATATAATCATCTTAGCCTTATTGTTTAATGAAGATTTTCTTTTTTGCATCCTCTTCTCCAGTGCTCCTTTTTCATTTTACCATTGCTCTGTTTTCTTTCCATGGTTTCAAATTGTGCTCTTTTTTTTCTTTATTTTTATTTTTTTTTTCATTTTAAACATGAATACGCGTCAATAGACCTATCACATTTGTGCAATACGAGACAGGAAACAATTCAATCTTGTTATATAGAGAGCATTTCACCAAGCTGCTTGTTCCTGTTGTATCGGGGACAGAACTACAAACTGCATGTAGAGGATTAATTAGGCATTCAAGAGGTTTATAGTAATTCTGTGTAGTCTTATATCTACTTGTGCTGCTCCTTCAAGTAACATGTACACAAAGCTACCCTTCATACGATTGTAAGAAAGCCCTGACCACCAAAAGGAAAATGGGAAGAAACCCAACTCTCAAGATGAGGAAAGGCCCTGCTAAATACGATTATCTCTTTATATTTGATGAAACCACTAAATTGAACTTTAATGACAGCTCGCATGTCATAACAAGTTTGGATTAGTCACTTCTCTAAACATTAATGGGTAACACAACTTTAAGTCAATAAACTTTACTTACAAGTTATTGAAATCAGAAAGAAGGAAGGTCATTCATTCATTCAGCCTTTAGGGCTGCAATTTCATACCTAACTTCTTCCAAATGTTCATTTATGGTGGTCACCGCATCCTGCACTCCTCTAATGGCTTCCTTAAGAGCATTATCATACTCTGCATCAGCCTCAGCCTCCTCAGTACCAGCTGCTTCAGTTATCTCATGGACATGCACACACTCATGCTGCATAGGCCTCTTAAATCCGCAGTTCTCATGGCTTACCAGACGTTCTGAGGGACGACCTGCCTTCTTCAACACTTGAATTGTGGCTGTCTGTTGACCAATCAAGGAAATTTCATATGAGACACAGTATAGGAGAAATTTCATCTAATACTATTCTGTAAACAAAAGCAGTTTGAGCACAAGAAAAAAGATAAACAAGTAAAAAGAACCAATTAAAATAAAGGTATCAATCTTCTCCGACATTGCACCTTTTTAATAGGAAAAATCATTTAAAAAAACAAAAAAAAGGAAAATAAAAGGTTTAATATGATTGCTATTTGTGAACAGTCATCAATTAATTAATAATAACTAGATAGTATCTTACCCTCAGATTTCTGTTTTAATTTTTGCTGTCTTTAGTGCTGCAAGTTGCACATTGAATGGAATTTAATTTTTTTTTTTTTTTTTCAAATGCAATAGGTGATGCAACCCACACTTCGGGTACAGCTCTCCATTTTTCTATGGAGTAATACACCTAGATTAGACTGAGCCAAGGAACCAAACGTTAAAGAACAGAAAGATTGCTCTCTTTCCCATCACTCTGGTAGTCAAGAATGCGATGACTGAAACATGAATGACACACTAATGAGAGACCCCACCCCACCACATGTAAATGAGCAACATTCTAAACATAATGTAGCTTAGAAAAATATATAGTAAGTGCAACATCTACAATTGATCCTCTAATAATACTATTCTATAACTTAATAGCCTCTAATAACTAATAATTTTTCAAGGAACCAACTTTGTTCCAGTGTATAATTAATAATTCCATTAATCAATAGGCTTATATTATTAATTATTAGAATAGAAAAATGCAACTTCACATGCACATAGAACATATAAGAATTAGTAGTAACTGTTAGGATTAGTCCACCCATGTGATAAAGGTTGATCCCATGCAGTTATTAGGTTGATATATACATGTATTTGAGTTAGAATAGTAGAGTATGTGTAGGATTTGGTTGCCTAATTCTATAGAACTAGGATTCTCATGGGTAGACTACTATAAACAGTCATGTGGGCTATAGGTTTTTTTTTTTTTAGAGAGATTGAGAGGGAAAAAAATAGAGATAAGGGGTGAGAGAAAAAATATCATGAAAGCACCGGGTGAGCAAGGGTTCTACCCTTGAGCATGGGGTTCAGGTAGTAGTGTAGGTTTTGAACATTTTGGCAATCTCACATGCATTCTCTATTTTATTCATAGTAAAAGTTCTCTCTCTCCTGTGGATGGAGGCAATTTGGGCTGAACCATGTAAATTTGTGTGTGTTTGATTTTCTCTTTCGTGTGATGCATGGATGGGCTTCCAATTGCATGGGTGGGCTTCCAATTGCATTGGTGGGATATGGTATAAATCTCAACAAGTGGTATCAGAGCTAAAGGTTGCTGATCCTAGTTACGGTTGGTAAAGGCGTGGTTATAGCACAAGGACATGCACGAAGAAGAAGAAAAAATGCGACATTTTTTTCTTTTCGTCTTGCTGCAGAACACCATGGTACAAATGGCTTGATGAAGACTTTGATTGGATAATGCGAGCTTAGGTTGTGGTTTTGGCTTGCAAAGAGGTACAATCCAATGTGTCACAAGCATGAAGTTAATGATTTTAAATTGTTTTTGCTATATCAATGCATATATGTAGTAGAAAATTCAAGGCAAAGGTGGTTCTCGAGGATTTCAGGAGCTGCGGTTTCATCGGTACGGTTAGAATTTTTAGATTCTACATGGTTTACTAAGATTGGACAGATTCAGCGGTAATCTAGGTGATCGGGTTTGAACGTGGGTGATCTAGGAGTAATCTGATTCAAACAAGGAAATCTAGTCATTGTGAGGTCAATCAGACAATGTTTTTTTTTCTGATTGGACATCATGACTGACAACTTGTACAAGCTTGTGGAGTATGCCATGACAAGAGGGGAGTTGCTGTCATCTCAAGTATCAGACAAGTAGTACGAGTTATGAGTGAAAAGTGATAAGCAACAGTTAGAAGGATATTTGGTGGCTACCAAGAGGAAGACAATAGGTTGCTAGATGTTCACAGAAGGAACGAGCATAGAACTTGAGACGGTTTTACGACAAGGTGTACACAGAAGGAAGTCGGGTCTCTTTTCTATTGAGATTTGTTTTGTGGCAGGGGAGACACCATAGGGAGGTGGGTGCGAATCTCATAGGCTTGAGCACGAGGACAAAGGAAGCCATGAAGGACACGTTTGAGCACTATTGTGTGATGTACAAATAACGTGGGCACTCGGTCCAAGGAGTACAACATCTTCTAGGTGAAGGTAGTGTCACATAAACCAGGGCATCTAGATTGGAGGGTACACAACATTTACCCCACATGGGTGGAAAGGGTGATTGTTAGGATTAGTCCACTCATGTGATAAAAGTAGATCCCATACAATTATTAGGTTAGTTTATACATGTATTTGAGCTAGAATAGTAGAATGCGGAATCTACTGGGAAACCTAATATGTGTAGGATTTGGTTACCTAATTATATGGAACTAGGTTTCTCATGGGTACACTATTATAAATAATCATGTGGACTACAGGTTTTCTCTATGAGAAATTGAGAGGGAAAAAATAGAGATGTAAGAGGTGAGAGTTGAATATTTTAGCCATCTCACATGTATTCTCTATTTTATTCATAGTAGAACCTCTCTCTCCCGTGGATGTAGGCAATTTGAGCCAAACCACGTAAATCTCTATGTGTTTGTTTTTCTCTTTGGTGTGATGCGTGGGTGTGCTTCTATTCGCATTGGTGGGATATGGTATAAACCCCAATGGTAACATCAATTCATTAGTAATAAAGGAGATTAGGAACTTCATCAAAACTTAAATTAGATTACATTTTTTAATTGAGAAATATAACACCCTCAATAGGTATGTATGCATATCTTATTTTTATGCTCAAACATACTATGAGCAAGATTTTCCTTTGCCAAAAATTAAGTAGAAGCATAATAATTCTATTAATCTATGTTACACGGACTCGGGTATAGGTATCGGGTGCATATCTAGGGGTCGGACACTTCAAAATTAAAAATTAAGAATACATAGATAAGTATCCAAATCTCTGTTATCAGAATCTTACGATTCGCGATTCGATTCGCGATTTTTGCAAAATCGATACGAATCTAAGGGTGAATCTATTTGGAAGTGAATCTCTAGTGAATCGCACAATTTACAATCGATTCACTTTTTACGATTCATGCAATTTTTAAAATTATTGTGTCCGACATATTTTCGACTCCATTTTTCCTCCATCTTTTTAGTAAAAATGACATAATACAACTTCTAATAGCGTTTAATACCAAAATAACCAGCATATATACATGATTTGGTGTTATTTTAGTGATCATGAAGTTTTTAATAGGATCTAACTAGATTTAGTCAGACCCAACATATTTTTAACCTTTCTTCTCATTTTTTTTTCCTTTAAAAAATCGTAATATATCTTCTAAAGATGTTTAAGATTAAAATTACATTATGAATTATCTATTACTATTTTATTAAATTAAATATTACATGTATGAGGTCAGTTATACTCTTTAAAATATTTTAGGCTTTAAAAAAAAGATTCTAAATGATTCTTTCTTATTATTTGCTCACTGTTACTTAGAAAAGTATGTATGCTTATTGTCCAAATATCAATATCGTTGTTAATTATTGTTACTTTAGAAATTGATAGTTTGTCTATTTGGTTATTATTTTTATTAAGAATGGTTGATAAGAAATATCTAAAAAATAAAAAAAAAATATGAGATGGTGACATAGGAGCGTTTGTTAACTTCTTACTTATTAAACTACATGATTATCATTCAAAGTAACATTTTTATTGATTTAAGTCTAAATATTTTAGATTCATAAGATATATTTAATTTTTAAATGTGTAAATATATGTTTTTAAATAATTTAGAAGTGACCGAATCTTTACGATTCACGATTCGATTCAATTCGCGATTCGGTACGAGATCATTTCGATTCACGATACGAATCCCGATTTGACAACTATTTGGATACGGGTACGGAGATACGTTAAATAGTTTTTTTTTTAAATATATATTTATTATATGAAGATGAGTTATATTATATAAATAACAAATAAAAATCCATGAAGCACGAACACAGACACGGACACACACACATATAGACACAGACGGATACGGATACAGGACATGACAATTTCTAAAAAATGGGGACACGAACACGGCAGGGGACACGGCAAATTTTTTAATTTTTTTATAAATATTTTTATTTTAATATACATTAATTATTTTATTTATTTATTATATTTTTAAATAATATATTCCAATTAATTTTTTTATTTTATTTTACATACATGTGTTTATTTTTTATTATTAATATATATAAGTATATATTATTTTATAAATATATTATATTTTATATAATAATTATTATATAATATATAATAATAGTTATTAACTATTATTATTATTATATATAGATAGATACGAATAGATATGAATCAAGTCAAGAAGATAAAACGACAGAGAGAGAGAGGGAGAGAAAAGTGAAGCGATCGATCGCGATCACGAGGACGAGGGAGAGAGAGAGAGAGAGGCTTTTCGAAGTCGTCTGGGGTGTTCGACTGTTTGATCGACTGATGGAGCTTCGATCTTCGACTGGATCGACTGGATGGAGCTTCGACTGGAGGTCTTCGATCTTCGCCTGGATGGAGCTTCGACCAGGTTCTCTCTTGCTCTCTCCTCTTTCATTTCTTTTGTGTCTGTAAAGAGCCGTGTCCAAGAGAGAAAAGGCGAATCCGACACAGATCCCACACCCGCACCCGTGTCGTGTCATGTCGACACGGGTACTTCGCCCCAAAGTGCCGAGTCCATGTAACACAGCTATCAATTAACTTTTTTTTGCATCTCCCAAGACTATTAAAGGCTGTGATGATTCTGTCAAGTTTTTGACCAATTCTCTTATCCCTTAACTCTTGCCAGACATAATGGGTATGTTTGGTTTGGATTTGTAAAGTGATTTTGGGAAAAAATTTCTAAAAAATTTGTTTGGTTTTTAAATTTTTCAAAACAATTTCCAAAATCACTTTCTCTCTCTTACCTATCAATCAATCACTTTTTCTCTCACATACATCTACTCAATTATAACAAAATATCAAATCATTCCAAACTCCCAAACTCCAAAACTACTTTCAAAATACACAACCAAACAAACCAAAAAAATTTCCAAACTCTCTCCCCAAAATAATTTTTAAAAACTACTCTCCCAAAACCAAACCAAACATACCCAATTTCTCCATTGCTTTCTTTTTATGTAGATTGATCCTTCAAAATTTCCCATATTTTGTGAGTGTTGAGGATTGATATTGCAGTAAATGGAAAGCTTGCAAATCAAAGTTCCTCAGGTTCTTGTCTCACGGAATTCAATATTAATTTCCAGCTCGGGACACAGCGAGCCAGCAACACTACAATTCTCAATAAGAAATCTAGGATCCCCATTCCAATTTAAATCCTCTCTGCCAACATGAAGCACAGAACCCTTGATGGAGAAGAATATAGTTTAGCTTCAAGACATCTAACTGTTTGGAAAACAATAGTTGTTTAGGGTGGTTAACATGGCTAGATTCTTCACCTTATTTGACCTTTATGGGCTAATTTTTATGATATTTTGATAGTTAATGTTTACTTTTTCTGTAATTACCCTTTATTAAGTTACCTTAGTTGATATTTTCTTGGGGGGGGGGGGGGGGGAATGGCACATCTGTAATATTCAAACCTTATCTTATTTAGTTGCTCCTATGAATTTGAACTAGAAAGGATTAAGTTGATAAGGTAACCGTTCTCAGCAGTTGTAAATGATCTCAATCATCTAAGAATAAAATAATGAAAAGATTTTGTGAACTAGGGAGAAAGACACACCAGTTGCAGTTTCTGCTTTTCCTGTACTTGAATAGATCTGACAAGGTGAGCTAGATCATCTCGGAAGCAATCAGGGCTCAGAAATAGTGACTCCATTTCAAGGACCTTTAACAGCAAGGGAAGGCTGAAATCAAACAACATGCCAGGGAACAGGGGGACAAAAAAAAAGGAAAAAGGAAAACAATCTGAACAATGATGCTGCAATCATGTGATAGACCTGTTTTGAACACTCATTGAATTCTACTGTGATCTCGCTGCAGAGTTGTTGGTAAACTGATTCCCCTCCTGAAACCATATAGTCCGCAAAACCCCTGTCAAATAATTTTCATGTACAAAGCAATATATAAGTTACCAACGTGAGTTTATTTAAGATTGGATACTAGGATGTATGAAAACAGTATGAGAAAGGCTTGCATTCTACCAACACATAAACATACTCTAAAAAACAGAGAAAATTTGTTTCATATGCATGACAGAAAAATATGAGCACAATTGACAGAGCCTCATGGCTAATTTTATATCACACTTCTCACATCATTGAAAGACCTAATCAGCTTTTTCAAGTGTTATCAATGTTGTATTTTGTAATAAGACTTCTCGACAACATAGCTAGATCATTCCCAGGAAAATAAATGTGATATTAATACCCTTATAAGAGCTGTCAGCTGAGTAATACGACAGATTTCAAGTTTATCTTCAGCAAGTTAGCTGAATATGTGATGTAGAACGGAATAGGGGAAAGGGAAAGACAAACTCAAATTGGCCACAGCTGAAATCTCTCAATATTATTATAACCAAAACTAAATATTACAATGCCAAAAACCTAATATTTATAGACCAAACCTTAATTAAATTAGGAAACTAGATCCTAACATAATTTGGAAAACAAGGTCAAATATCCTAGGCAATTATTTACTTAAATCCTAGTTAATAATAAAAATAGAAATCTGCCACTCACATTTATTGGACAAAAAAACCTTTGGTCCACGCAATGAACCCACAGGCTTCACCCCAAGCTTCCAAAGCGGATAGTATAAGGGTCACGCCATCAATTCTCCTCTGCCAAAAAGAACTTGATTCTGGCAAGTTGGCAGCATGTCAAAGAACCTCATCTAAAGAAACACGCCAAATCATAGGGAATTTTTCTTCAATTTAACGACTCTTGAATTGGTAGCACAAGTAAGAGTATATTTTTTTGAGCCATCAATAAAAGAATAGATGTTGGCACATCTAGCATATACAATATCATAGTCCCAAATTCATGTATGGCCCAAAAGAATATGACAAAACTTCAGAGGCAAAACATTGCACATTACCATCTCCTTGAGCTTGCCAATATTGAACATCATGAGGCACTGTTTGTCAACATTCATTTTGGTATTGGTGATCTATACCACATGATAAGGTTCAGAATGGGGCTCCACTTACAAACCTAATTTTTTCATAGCATCTTCAGACACAACATTAGTGCATTTCCTTGTATCAGTCAGCAGAGGGCACACTTGATCAGTTCAACCTCTCATGAAAAACCATTCATTTTTTGCAGCTTTTCATGTTCTTATATGTCATGTTTAGTAAAAGCCAACAAAGTCGAATAGTGCCAATCACATCATCACATAGATCATCATTGGACTCGGGATCAACAAGGTCAACTACTCCCTGTAGTGCCTTCATTTTCAACCACAGCAACTAACTTAATGGGCACCATCATCTTAGGAGGACAATCTCAAGCATGATGTCCCAAACCTTGGCAATTAAAAGAACCTGGGTCTGGTGTTACCTCTGTACAAAGAATGAGGACTGGCAGTAGTACGAGGTGACCTGCCAAGGAATTTATCATGGTTGGAATCCATAAAAGTCCTTCCACTCCTTGTAAGGATCTCAGTGCACACAGGAGTTCTATTTTTGTATTTCTTCCTCCATCTGAAGAGCTACAGCTACTTGTACTGCATCTGCCATCAAATATAATCTACTATCAGCTAATCCACAAGAACTCAACGTATTTAATCCCTAACAATACATGGAAATCATTACATCCTCAGTCCAAGAAAATTCAAATCTAGTAACCACATTGTATGACAACCTGGTGTACTCTTTGTTTCCTTGAGTCAATTGAATAAACTGTAAGTAGGCTTGTTGCTTGTGGCTTAGTGGAACAAAGTAACAGTTCATGCAAGCTTCATTTCTTCCCATGTTTGGATGACAGCATGATCCTCTTGCTAATATTTTTCCCACCAAATTCTGGTTGTGCTCGTCAACTAATTTTCGGCAAAAAGTAGCTACCTTTCATTAGTCACCAATACCAACAAAAAAAATTCTCCAAAGCTATGCATCGAATTAACAAATAACTTCGTGTTTTGATCTCCATTAAAATAGGGACTTTGGCACACGTGTCTACATCAGTTAAGCGATGCTTCTCCAGTATTCCTTGGTGTTAATACCCAAAAATATGAGGTGGAGGAGCGATAGCCTTATCCTTTCCTTCCTTCCTTTGTCTGCCAAAACGGAAGCGGCTAATTTTTGTCTGCCAACACGGAAGCAGCTAATTTCTCTAAAGTAACTGGTACTTGTGCCAATGTTTTGATCATATGTCATCTGCATTTTTTATGTTTCTGCCATTCAGTGTTTTAAAAGGCGCGCTTAGGCTCGAGCCTAAGCGCGAGGCGCAATAAGGCGCAGCCTTGCACTTCGAACAGGTCGAAGCGAGGCGCAATACGCGAGGCGCAGCTTAGGCACTGAGGCAAGGGCTTTTTTTCGAGGCGCAAGACGCAAGCTTCATGGGCTTTACCTATTTTTCTACTCCAATTGTTGATTAAGTGCTTTTTTTGTAGGCATACCAATAGGGATTCAAAACTTTTCAATATAAAATGACCAAATATGGTCAAAAGAGAGCAGAAAATGATAAAAGATTAAATGCTATGCTTTATATCTCTTGTTGGATATTATATTTCTAATTTTTAGAAGATTAAATGTTATGTTTAGAGATTATCGAATATTGTTATGATTTTTTAAATTATATATATATAATTTTTATGTTAAAAATTTGGCCTATTTTATAATTTTGCTTTTCTTCTTCTATTTGAGCTTCGCTTTGGTGAGGCGCACGCTTCGCCTCGCGCCTCGCGCTTAGGCTATAGGAGACCTTATCGCCTCGGTGCGCCTAGAGCCTTTTAAAACACTGCTGCCATTGATCCTGTCTCATCTGCATTTGTTTATGTGATTTCTTCAATTCTTGTTGATCTTGGTGTTAAGTTACCAATGTTCCCAAAAAACATGAGCTATTAGGAAATGGACCCAACAATGTACATAATGCTATCTAACACCCTCCCTCACGTGCAACCCCGTCTTGCTATGGAGAGACAAACAAATAATTAAATAGAAGGATAAGCAAACAACCAAATAGAGAAGAAGAAACCAGACAGGGAAAGATTACAAAAGGATAAGCAAACAACAAAATAGAGAAGAAGAAACCAAACAAGGAAAGATTACAAAATGCAAACGGAGAGAGTTGAACTCAAGACCTCTCCTAACTTGAGCTCGAATACCATGTTAAGTTGCCAATTTTCCTAAAGCTTAAGCTATTAAGAAATGGGCTCAACAATGTATATCAAGCTATCTAACACTTGGCATGGGTATCAAATTTTGAATTTAACTTGGCGTTGGCAACCATAGCTAAAGGGAAGGAAGAGTGGTTGTTTTCTTTTTCTTTCAGGATTTGTTGGGATGGATTGGATTGGGTTGGGTTGGGTTGGGTTGGGTTTGGGGTGGACTAGTGTTAGGTTGGGCCGGGCTAGTGGGCTTGGTTGTTGACCTTTTTATTTTTATTTTTATTTTTTTTTTTGGGGGGGGGGGAGTTACAAGCCGGTCCTTTGGACCGGACTTAATTCCCAACAAGTCCTGACCCAAATAAATTATTCCCGCTTTCCAATTTTACCCCTGACTTCAATATTGTTTGAAACGTTTCCACTCCCACGATTTCTCATGTATGAACAAAACGCAAGAACAGAAATCTCAAGCGTGAACAAAAATCTCAAGCGATTTCCAACGAGATTTCCAAAGCGATTTTCACTCCAGTGATTCCAAAGTGAGAAGTTTGATTCCGGTGTGATTCTCCAGCGTGATAGCATTGTGATTCAAACATTCATCTCCAACAATCATGCCGATAAAACATAAGGAAACCCTATAATTTCTAACTTGTTTTTTTCCCATTTTTTTCTTCTTCAAAACCCTAGACAATGGCATTTTACTTCTTTTATTTCAAAAAAATCATTTAATTTCAAAATGGAGAGCATATTTGTTACTCATGAATATCATAAGTTGTGAATTAGTGAACATGAAGATGAAATCGAACAAAACTTTATCAGTAACACATTACATATTGCCCTAAACTAATAATTTCATTAATCAATAACACATTACATGTTGTTTGAAGAATATCTTTGCTTACAAGAGGTTGACAAATAGTCCTATCAAGTTATCTGATCTTTTTTATTTGGAATTCAGCTATCAATATTTTTCTAAATCTTTCTCTTATGTTATGATATATGTCATGTTCTTCCTATAACAAAAGAAAAGTATAAATAGACTTGAAAGTTTATACAATGATAACTTTATCATTATGATATCATGTAGTCCCCATGAATTAAACCTAAAGCAGTTATTCTAGATGTGGGTGATTGTAAATAAATAATTATCAGATGGATATTTTAGAAATAGAGGGCATTGACAGAACATCAACATAGGAGACACCCACCCCTTGATGCTAAAATATCTAGTTCCTCTGATCTTCTCAATATCTCATTCTTTACTATTCTCAAGTCCCCAAACACAAATTCATTCCAAACCTTTAAATTATCCTTCGTTGTTCTGAGTTTCTTCATAAACATAAAACATTCCCAACCACGAATCCTATCACTATCCCACCACTATTGAAAATATTTTCTAAAAGACTAAAGCACCAACCAGATGCTTTCAAATCTAGGAGTAAGACTCCATTTAAAAGGGCAGCACTCCAGAACCATAGGACAGTGACATGATGCAACTCTAGGAATCACCTTTTGCCTAACATCCAAAAACTTTTCTTCCCTTTACATAAAATAAAAATCTATCCAACCTGTTACACACCAAACTAGCCTGAAGAATTGACTACGTTAAACAAGCATTAACCAAACGTGGGATCAATCAAGTCACAATCACTAATGAAATGAAACGAACCTAATGATATTAAAATCATCACAACACACCAATTAGGAGAGCACAATCCATAAAGACCAACTAATTCCTTTTTGCTCTTTTAGGCTCAATCATCTCAAACAGTTGCACCTCCTTTTCCACCCCATCACAAGACAACCCCATAAAGCAGCTAAACCCTCAATTCATTTGAGCACCCAATCGAACACCATTCTCTCACCACTCCCAACCACCTCTCCTTCCACCCTCAAAAGACCCCAAACCATTCACAAGATAGCCAAAGGATTGGTGGTTACGCCAACCCCCACCAAAAGTCCCCTGAACATCCTCCTAAGAAATTACCACCTCTTTACCCAGGTCATCAAACTAGGTACCAAGGCCCTCCATCCTTTCCGTCACCTCTAATCCCAAGAACAACACAATATCCATACCAAGGACCAAAGTCAAAGACCAACATGCTCCTCCCTAACTCCTTTATCACAACCAAAAACCTCTTGTCCCCCTTGCAACCCATCTGCTACTTAAACAATGGAACCATCACCAAAAACACTCCCCTTCATTGCCTCTCTCAAGCTGAGAGTGGGATTAGATGGGTGCAAACGCCTAATGTGTGCCCCATTTCTTGGGGATTAAAGCCATGAGAGAGGCATTCAAGTTTTCTCATATTCATCACAATCAAAAAACGAAGTCATCATGCACAAAACATCTAACAACATCCCAACACTACTAAAAAAAGGAAATAGAAATTCGATCCGGTCCTATAAGCTTACGACCATTGAAAGATTTCATGGCCATGAAAACCTTCCTTCAACAAATGTCTATGAGACAACTCCAACTATATTTTGTACTTTTCAATTTTTTTTTTCTCCCCTTTATGGGACAATAGACGTGCATTCATTTGTCAAAAAAGCGGATTTATCGAGGAGTCAAGGAATTTAGGCCAAAATACCAAATGAAAGTAGATGTAAAACCAAATACTTGCTGTCGAGCTCTAATATGATCAGATTTATAAGTAAGCATCTCTTGTAAAATATGAGCAACACCTAGAAATAGAATTATGCCACTTAGGCTTATTATGTTATGGGATTTTATATAGAAAATCAAAACAAAAATGATTCAATTTCTACGATGAGATCTTTAATACTATCCTAGAAAATTCATGATTTTTTCCAAAAATTCTAACAATTGATAAGATCATATAAGTCTTTCAATATGAACTCTCAATTCAAATAGTGGAGTTTGGTTACATACTCGAACAAATAAAAAATTTCCCCTTGCAATTTGCAATTGTTGCCTCTACGGGCTTTCTTATAATTTAGATATGCTATTTTGGAGTCAATATTTTAGGAATAGGGCTACATAGTTACGGTTCATTTACATTAACACCTAATTGAATTCAAGAAAGTCTAACAATTATAAACAAAATAGAGCGTATAAAAAAAAATTCGTATAAGCCGGCAAGAACCATGTGAATCACTACACTACTTGATTCAAATGGTTCTCATAAAGACCAAAAAACATTATGTGATTTAGATACCAAGGTGCACAACTAAAACAAGAACATTATCCCAAGTTTATGTATTATGGTTTTCAACAACCTTTATTTAAAAGAAAAAACAAAACAAAATGAAAAGCACAAAATGTAGTTGGAGTTGTAACAAACATTTGTTGAAGGAATGTTTTGATGGCCATGAAATCTTTCAAAACTAAGAAAGCATGGACAAGAATGAATTATCAAAAGCACCTAGGTCTCTCTCATTTCAGTATATTCATATGGCAAGGAAGCATTTTAAGAGGGTGATCTATAGAACTTTTGGTGATTTAGAGGTTAACTAGGTTAAATCTTCTATATTTCCAACACATCCCCATGTCGTGTTGTGTCGTGTTTGACATGGATAATTCACAATTTTTTTGTAGACACCCTTGGAGGTTGGAAGACAGGTAGATTCCAATCTGCACCTTTTAGTTGACTCAACAAAGAAATATAAGAGAATGAAATTGGAAGATAGACAATTGCAAAATTAAAGCGAGACAATAGTATTGATATCTATCCCACCAATTAGGTTTTAACATAGTTAAATTTTGAAGAACAAATAAACAATCAAAAAACATTTCCTCCATCACAGCTTAAACATAACTACATGCAATAAAATTTAATGTGACCCAAGCACATGTTTTTGAAATTACAATGTCATGCAAAACTCATGACAAGTACATACATGCAAAAGAGTTGCATACATATATCAAAAACGTTTGGACACCCACTACAGTTAGCCTAGGCTATGAAACGCGAGTACTCTGAAAATGTTGCCGTACTCGTACCAGATACTTACCGAGTATTGGTACTCGTACTGATAGAGTTGCATGTGTACCGAGTACTCAAAATATGTACCACATACTTTTTATACGTTCTTTAGCAGTTGGGTACTCCACAAATACTTCATGGGTACGGGATGGGAACATTAGGAGTACACCAAGCTTTTGGACATTAGTGGAGATACGTTTAATTTATTAGAGAGTTCTGATTTACTTGAAATTGCAAATCATTTACTTGATGTGCCAGAGATAAAAGATGTATTATTCAAAGATAAAATTGATGGAAGTGAAAACTGAAATTTCAAGTTTTCAAATTTCGCTTAGCTTGCTTTTGGAATGAAACTTCATTTTGTAATTTCTCCTATTTAATGGCATTAAAATAACTTAGAGACTTTACTTTGGTATTAGTATTGTTGACTATGATTTTTTTTTTTTGGTTTTGTAATTTCCCTTTTTAGTTTTGGTATTGAATTTTGATTTGTAGATTGAATTTCAAATTATAAATTATAAGAAATAAAAAATTTATTGACGTACCCCAACCTTATCCGTATCCTATTTTTTTTAGGTATTGCCGTATCGGTGTACCAGTATCGTACCTGTATCCGCACCCGCACCCGCACCTGCACCCGCACCCGTGCTTCATAGAGCCTAGGTTAGTTCCCCCTCACATAGGAGCTGACCCCATCCCCATGTGAGGAGAGGCAGCAACCTAGGTGGTAGCTTGGGCGGTGTTGCTAGCAGGGTTTTACATATAATCCACAACTGAAGTAATATGCAAGTGGGTAAACATGCATACATACATTCTATACATATAATATATGAAAAATGTTATATGTAAATGGATTTATTACCCAATTTTACAATTGGACATAAAGAAAATGGATAATATGGGTATTTATTAACATGAGTCCTATTACGTTTGTATCTAATGGTAAGAAAATTTTTTAAAAAAATATCAATATACATGTACCAGAATACATTTATGGGAAAATTACTCTTTACCCACCTCAATTATGGGTCATTATCATTTTACCTTCCTCAACTAAGATTTGCTACATTTTACTCCCTTGATCTTCTTCTTTGTTTCAATCTCAACCCTCTATTAATATTTTGATATGAAAAAGAATGCAAAATGGTATGTGAGCTGCATATACTAATTTTATTACAAAAATGCCCATATAATATCAAAATTATTTTTATATATCTCTAATGTCCTATGAAGAAATATGTGAGAAAAAATATGCACATGCTAATTTTATAACTAAAGATAAGTACAAGTGATATGTCATAACAGAACATCAACAAGGTTGAGATTCAAAAAAATCAAAATAATGTAGCAATTTTTAGTTGAGGGGGTAAAGTGACAATGGGTCATAGTTGAGAGGGGTAATATATAAGACTTTTCAATTGGTTTATGCTTACACTATTTTAGAAAACAAAGATTATATAATTCGTTTGATGCCTAATAATACATGTTAGAAAAGATTCATCAACAACTTTCTCATTTGATTGGGTTTTCTATGAGACCAAACACAAGAGATTAAATTTGAGGAGGAATTTATATCAATAAAATAGATAAAGAATGTTTTCACAAAGAAAAGAAGACGAAGACTGTGTGAGAGAGTTTGGGACCTACTTTTTAAGCTTTGCATAAGCTTGGGCTCTTCGCTCCTGAATTTCGAGGATCCTGCGAAGAAGACAGATGATTTTGGAGGAATCACAGCGACTATCGACCTCCGCCTCCATTGAATCTGAATCTGTTATTGTCACCTTCTTCTCAAAATCTTCCATCTCTCCTCTCTCTGTCTCTCTCTCACTCTCCCTCTGCCGGTCCGTGCGTTATAGAAATGGAACCGAAAGCTGTCCACTTTTTTTTTTTTTTTTTTATTATCGTTTTTTTTTTTCGTTATTATTCAGTGGGTTTGGTTTGAGTTTTTTTTGATTAAATTTTTTAAAAACTGAATTTTTTAATTTTCGTATTTTTGTTTTTAATGAATAGTTTTTAAATTTTAAATATTTTTTTATTTTTTTAGATGCACCTTACGTAGATGTATCTAAAAAGTAAAAAATTTGTGAAAAAATATTTTAAAAAATTAATAAATACATGAAAATATAAAAAATGTATTGAATTCTCGTAATTTTTTTTATATGTTTGGTATTTAATGAATTTCTAAAAGGTTTTTTTACAAATTTTTTATTTTTTTAGGTATATTTATGTTAGATATGTCTAAAAAGCAAAAAAAAAAAAATTTGCTCAAAATATTAAAAAAAAAATCTGTAAAACAAAAACAAAAATACGAAAAATAAGAAAGTAGAATTTTCTAAAAAGTGTTTTAAAAAAGTGTAACCAAGCAAAGTGATTATTTTTGCCTTTAAATACCATATGAAACCAAAATTGCTCAAAATTAGTACGAAGAATAAATAATTACAAAATAGGCAGCAATCTAAATTAATTGCATTTGATTGGGAAGTTTAAAGAAAAAAAACGTACACAAGAATTTGGCTTCTTTACACCAAATTTTTTTTATAATTAAGTTCCTGAATCTGTTTATGTGTACCTTAATTAATTTTGGAGGACCAATCATATCATCCATGTATAGGGATTCCATTTAAAGCCAAAGTAAAAACTATGTGTGGACTGGCTCCAACGAGCTTATTGCAGATCTGGAAGGAGCACACCCACAAGTTTTGAGTTGTGCCCACTAAACCAATCCTTTAAGGTTTTTATACACCTATTTTCTTATTACACTCATATAAAAAATTTAAATTTTTATTTTATCTCTTATACTCTTCATTATACCAATTTTCTCATTATCCTCAATCTCACATTCTTTCCTTACACTATTTTCCTCTTTTCTATTTTTATTTTTACATCCTTCCACATTCGGTTGCCACTACACCAACGGTAGCCATTGCTACCACCTCCAACCACCAAATTCCAACCCTTTTTTACCATGACCTCTCTTCTTGCCTCCACTCACTCCTCCTCTCAGACCCTTCCATTAACACCATTTTCCAACTGACAACCCCCACCGGTGACTCCATGTCCCAGCCTTCTTTCTCCTACTACGAACCCATCATCAAGAAATTAGGATTAGAGTTAAAGAAAAAGAAGAAGTAAAACGATAAAGTCACTGATCCATTTGGTGATCAATCTTTAAACAAACACCATTGATTGGGCATTACAAACTTAAACGGAGGCCACATATTCGGCGCTCGTAAACCAAACTCTTTATCTCTCTTATTCTCTTTTCTTCTTCTTTATCTTCTTCTTCTTCTTCCTAAACCTAAATCTGAAGCAAATTCACAGTGGTGGTCGTAAGGATGGGAAAGAATGGTCTTTGGAGGTAGAGAGTTACAGGGTGATGGTCATCTATAGTGGAAAAAAGATGTAGGCGTAATCGTTGAGGGTATAAAGCCTAAGAGAGATGAGTAAAGTATTAGAAATATGGAAGTACTAGTGTCGGTGCTAGCAATGGCGAAGTAGGATCCAATGGCTTGATGGAGTTGAGAGTAAAAAGAGAAATTAGATTAGGGTTATGAACTAAAATGTAGTTTCCTACAAGGACAAAATTGTAATAAAATATAAAAAAATGAAGGTATAAAGGGATAAAATTGTTGTGTAAATAGAATTACCTAAAGAAAATTTGTAAAAACATTATTAAAATTACTTTGTTGCCCTCTCTCATTTTTTGTCTTAATTTCTCTCAATTCTCTCCAATTAGTGGCCACCTTTCACCACTCTTCCCAATCACCGACCACCACTCATTTACCCCTTTTGGCCCTCTCTCCCCCAATCCATTTACCCACGCAAACAACCGTCGTTATTGTCATCTTCAGTATGTGTTGACCTTTCCAACCCATTTTCCTGCTACCTATCCCTAAACCCCGTCAACTGTTGTAGCCCTCTCTAACCCTTTTCTACATCCTTACTCATTTTCTCGTCGCTACCACTACCACCTCTAATACTCGCCTTCCATTTTCTCTTCCTATCATCTCTCTTCACATCTATCTTGTGAAGTCCCGAGTTGTTGACCTAACTTGAGTGTGCCTTTCAGAACTACCGTCTTGCTTTCGAAGGATTGAGTGTCGTGTGATGTGTTAGTGTTTGAAAACTTAATCTGGATTACCCTTCTTGACGATTGAATGAGTTATAAATTTTGAGTTTCGGGTGTACGGATGAAAAACAAAGTCGTGAAATCACCTCGGGAAGATTGGGCTGGAACAGACATATAGCGATTCCAGTTTCGATCCTTCTTTCACGTTTTGCCACTTCGACTGGGCCGATTGAGAGTCGAGCTACTCGGTCAGCTCACGGGTGTCCAGGGGGCAGTGCCCTGGCGGGGTCGAGGGGCAGCGCCCCTCGAAGCAAAAAGGAAAAATGCATTCGAAGTTGGTTTTCCACTCAAGCGTCCATTTCCCCGCTTGACCTGAGAATGTTTGGTTCCTACACTTTGACCTGTGTCTGCAAAAAATACTAGGAGAGCGTATTTCACGCTCGAGCGTAGGGTTTCACGCTCGAGCGAGAGTTTGTGTCTTACACTCGAGCGGGGCTTTCCACGCTCGAGCGGACCGTGCTTTATCAGGTCGCGAATGTAGCTTTTCAAATCACTTTTTGCAATCCTCTCTCTCTCTCTAAAACTCAGAAATATCCAGATCTAGAGTCTCTCTCTCTAGAAACCATCTTCTTCCTTTGATTTCTCCAAATCCATTGAGATTTTGGCCATAGTTCCTTCGTCAAAGTTGTGTAACTTCTCGAGGGCTTCGTTGTGTGCGGTGGAGATCGAGTTTCATCGTCGTTGATTTTGGGGGCTTCAACTCTTTTCTTCTTCTACACTTGAGGTAGGAAATTTCTACACTCTAATATGGTTTTTAGCTTAATTATTTGCTATTGTGTGTAGATGATGAGATTTTGATTGTGGTTTGGACAAAATCTAGGATTTGGGAGTGAAATGAAAAAAGGGGTTTTGATGAATATGAGATAAATGAATATGAAGCTTGAATAATAGATCATGTTGTGCCAAATTAGTTGATTTTGGTGTTTGGGTTGATATTTGGAAAAATGAGGATTTTTCCCTAATTTTTGATTAAATGATTATTTTGTATAAATAATTGGGAATTAACATTGAAAATGTGAAATTGGAAGGTTATGGGTATAGATGGTGATATTGGATATGTATTATCTCACCTATGTAAGTTTTGAATAAAATATTTTCTTTGAGATTGAACATCTTTTTAGAAATAATTGTATTGGGCTATCGGTAGAGGATAGCTATGATTGTTGTAGAAATTGCATGAGGATTAGGCGATTTAGTGCTAATCCATTGTTGGTGTCATTGAATATGACCATGTTATAAATACATTGTATATATATGTTTATTGGGAGGAGAAAGGAAATATACTCTATATGTGATTATGTTTATAAATACATTGCACATGTATATTTGTTTGGGAGGAGAAAGGGGATGGACTCCATTTTAAACAAGTTGGTCAGAGTGTCCTAGGTGAAAGACCTGAAATTTCATATATAAATGGGTGCCGGTTCCTTCGGACGAAATATCCGTAAAATGGCAAGTTTGAAGTGTTTATGTGTGTTTTGCATAGTTGGAGAACCATTGAGTTGTAGTCTCATTTTGGAGGTTGAAAGATAATGAATTTAACTCATGAATTGAATAGCATATATGAATTGGAAATGAATTGAAGAAAAATGGAAATGAGATTAGGTCTTAGTGGCATATGAATATGTAGGCCTTGTGGATAATTTTGTATCGGAATTGTTTATGCATGTGGTATTTATACCTTTGCTAAAACTCATATATTGTGATAGATCATCTCTACTGGGCCGTTGGCTCACCCTATACGGGAATATCATTTTCAGGTGCAGATGAGATGTTACCTCCAAGGCAATAGCATGATGGACTTTCAGGAAACAAGAGCTTCTTAATTATGCCTTATGTGTGTATGTTTGTTATTTGTAAAGCCAAGGGCTTAAGATGTAATGAGCGAGACTCAATTTGTGTAACCAAGCAATGACTTGGAAAGATGTAAGCCTACATGGCATTTAAATGGTTGTTAAACATTGAACTCTGATATATGAAAGTATGTTGTTTCTCATATTTATTCCGCATATGAGTTATTATTTTTGGGGCATTACAAGACATGCCCGCATATACAGTAGGGGGCCCCACGTGCAGGGAGTTGGGCTACACCATGTGTCAAATGAGGGCATCACCAGGCACACACTGTAGTGAACCGTACATGCGGCTGAGGGCACCGCACTTGAGGCCAAGGGCTCCACACATACGAGACTTTGTGTTTTTTTGTCTCGAATTTCATGCTCTCTTCCACAAAACTGATCTCTCTCTTTCACACTTTTCTCTTGATTCCCTCTCTTTAAACACTCTCATCTCTCTCTCTTTTTTCTTTCCAAACAACCACCAAACTTCATATTTTCTTTAATCTATCAAAATAAGTAACATTTTGATACTAGTTCTCAAGGCCAAAATAACGATTGTGTCAAGGGCTATGTTTTGATCGGTGAAGATCAATTTCCAGCGAGTTCAAAACTGAGAATTTTTTAGCTTGATTCTCCTCTTCTTTTCAAGAGGTAGGGATTTCTTTGCTTCTCTTTAATACATCGCTATAGATAGCTATGTGGTAGTTTTGATTGCATAAAAATCATGACTTGTGAAAGGATTTTGAAATACATGTAGACGTGAGTAAGGGTTTTGACTTTACGATGTGTTTAGTTGAGAGATTTGAGAAGGAATTTGAAAAGAGAAAGGGAAAATGTATATGAAACTAGGTGAAATGTAGTTATATTTTATTCATATTTTACCTAACTTTTTCATTTCCCTTTCCAAATCCCTTCTCAAATCCCCAACCAAACACAGTGTTAAAGAGTAAATCTCATGCTTTGGTGTTGATTATGAGAAAATTATCCTAATAGAACATGATTGTGATGATTTAAATAAAAAGCCCTAATTTTATTTATTTAATAAATTTGAGTATGAGATAAATTGATGATTTTAATAGTAATTGAACTATATTGATTATTGTGAATTAAAAATGTAAATTGTTATGGAAAAAAAATGAAGGGGTTGTCATGAGTTTAAATTATGACAAAATTATTGATGATTGGGATTAATGAAATTAATTATAGAAGTTATGTGATAATATGGTTGTTAATTTAAGTTTGGACAATGTGAATGATATTGAGATTATGAGAATCATATTGCATAGTTTATGAGTTTATATCGTTGATTGTTTAGAAGTTTCGTTCTTGGCCATCGATGGAGGATGGCATTATTTGTTGTAGAATGGGTCGTGCGTGTTTTGAATTGTTGATTTGTTTACGTAATTTAGAATGATGTGGAAACAAGTTGAACTAGATGATGAAAGTACTATATAGAGGTTCCGCTTTCCTTCTAGTTAGCATTCAGTAAAGCGTAGCACATTGACATAGGTTTCTTTTCCTTCCAGTTAGCACCCAGTAAAGCATCGTGCATTAACATAGGTTTCGCTTTTTTTTCGGCTGGCACTCGATAAAGCGTGTGTACTGTTGGGCTATATAGAGGTTTTGCTTTTCTTTTGACTAGCCACCAAAAAAGCGTAGCACTTTGAGATAGGTTCTAGTTTCCCTTTGATTAGCACCAGATAAATTATGTTGAGATGGTTTGCGCTTCTAATGATAGGTTCCAAGTTCCTTCCAGCTAGCGCCTTGTAAAGTGGATGGTTGTGGCTTGACGAAGCCGGATTGTGCTATATGTTAGTACTTGTTGTTGTGGTAGATGGTTAACGTGTAATTGGGATAGTGTTGTGATATGTTGGAATTGTAACTTGTGTTTATAATGATAGATGATTGTAGAATCTTGGTAATAACTTAAACATTTAGATTGGTAATTGTGTGAATGTTATAGGATGTAAACGAGTAAAACGAAAGCATAATTGAGTATTTGTGTACTTGTTTGGAAAATAAACAAAGTTCAGGAAATTGTTTTGAATTATTAATGATGAGTCGCAAAGATTATAAAAGGTTTTTCTAAAATATTTAAGAAGGATTCTTTTGGAAAAGATATACTTACGTATCAATATATATATATATATTGTTTAGAATCATTGGGAATTCCTACTGAATATTATTGTTCATCCCACATTGTTGACCATTTTTCAGGTACGAAGTTTGAAGGATTGTTCAAGACTAAGGAGTCTTTTTAGTTGTTAGCCAAAGGGCCTATTACTTATAGGCAAAATGCCATTTTATTGTAAAGAGGGTTAAACCCTTCCATTTCATTTGTTTTGTTTTGTTTTCTTCATTATAAGCCTAAAGGCACATGTTGTAAATTGTTGTAGTTGAACAATTCATCATCGTATATAAGGAACATTTATTATTTAGTTATTTATTTTTGCTTGCACTTTTATTGTTATGGAAATTGACTATAATTAGGAATTGGGTAATGACATTCGAGTAATAAAATTTGGGCGTTACACGTCTCTCCACCCTCTGCAAACTAGATCACTATTACCATAATCTCTTTTTCTCTCACTCGCACAATCTCACACTCTCTCTCATTAAAAATTGGACTAGGGAAGGCAAGGGCATGAGTAACAATGATTGTAGCAAGAAAAGGGGAATATAAAGGGACTAAGGATGTCAAAGGGCATTAGGGATGGCGATGATGGCAAAAAAATGAGTTGAGGTGGCCAATGAGGGTTGGAGATAGTGGCAAAGGTGGTGGGAGACGGGAACTGGGCAAATGTAGGTAATGGAGGTTGATGGAGGGTCAAAAGCGATTACAGAAGGTTGAAAAGAGTGGAGAAGTGGTGGTCTACGACCGAAAAGAGTAGGAATAGGGTAGCCGTCAATTGTAAATAGTGGTTAGTGAGGTTGGAAAAGAAATTAAAGTGAAGGAAGTGAGAAATTAGGGCAAAAAAAAAAAAAAAAAAGGAAGTGGCAAGAAAGTAATCTTCACCATGTCTTTGCTATTTTTTTTTTAAACTTTCATTTCAAATACAATTATTTTAGATTCATCTATTTTGCAATTATTCATCCTTCATACCAATTTTCAACTATTTTTCTAATCAATAATTTAGAAATAATCCAATAGTTCCCATAACATGGTCATGTGTAATAGTAGGCATATAACAATGTGATATTTGATTTACATATGTTTATTTTTATTTGAAATTAATACAGTGTACGTATTCCTATTAAAAAAAATGAACAGAAAAATTTAGTGTATGAATCAATTGAGAAATCAAGATCTGAAAATTGTCTCCCCCTCCACTGCCACCTCCATAACCATCCACCCTACTATATCCTCATCATCTCTTCTTCTTCTTCAAATCGTGACCCAAATTGTGACCTAGTCGCCATCATAACCCTAGATTCTTCAACCTCCTCTCATCTTCTTCTTTTTCTTTCCTTAAAACCCTAGATCTGAAAGTGGAAATCTGGCCACGATGGTAGAGAGATGGGACGGTGGTGACGGTGATGAAGAATGTAGAATGCCCCAAGGGTACCCGAGAGCACCTGATAGTTCGAGCTCCCAATCTTTGATCTAGTCTCACGAATGCAATGTGAAACATAAATGGGAGTCCAGATCCAACAAATCCATAGAAAGTCCATTAATCGCAAAATTTGCCAAAAATTGACTACATCACCAGATCTCATAGTCGCAACCTATTCTTTTAGGAAAACTAGGAAACCTGTGACTCATGCCAAAGGTTAATGTTCTTACAACCAAAGATGCCTCGGTTCAGAACCTTAGGTATGAGGGGGGAAGGTCATTAATTGAGCACCCCTACTCACCCGATCAAAGGATTGGCCTCTACTAAGCCATGATATGAATTTTATTAACAATATATATTCATGTTCCGATTATTATTAATGCTATAAATTAATATGTGAAGCAATCAAGTATAGATTGTGTCATTCATTTTGGAATGTCTTGATCTCATGCATTTTAAAAGAGTTTTTGAAGAATGTACAACCCAAATAAAACAGAGTTCACAAGCAAAAAATCAATACTGGTTCAATCTAAACGACACAACCTCCATCCATCGGCAATCATAGAGATAGATTAATTAAACAAGTAAATGCATAGTAAGATGCTAGACATAATAAGAAAATAATGCACACGCAAGATGCTAAAGCTATAAATGCATACCTAGTATTTACTCATATCTGGTAAAAAGATAAAGAAAAATGTTAGCAAAATATGCATGATCCTAGATGCAAAATACTAATGCAATACATACACAAGAATGCTACTAAGGACCCAGCTATTAATACATGACATGTGGATCATCTCAAAGCATGGAGCAATGCACAAAATCACGTAGGAAATGATAAGCCCACAAATGCAAATGAGCCGAGTCCGAATGCATAAAATATAGATGCAAGGCATGGAAATAGTGAAAAAGAAAACATGATGCTATTAACAGATAGGGAAGTATGGAAATAAAAGGGATAGAAAAGAAATGGTGATTGGAAGACATACATAGCAAAAGGATAGAAAGAAATGGAGGTTGGAAGTTATTACGATAGGCCTTTACAATGAAATTAATAAAAGACGTGGAGTTGGAAATTATTATAATAATAAATTAAATAGAATGAAGTGGGGTTGTAAATTATTACAATAATGAATTTATTTAATTAAATAAAAGCTAAATCTAACAAATCATGAGAAGATAGAGAGAGAAGTATAATAGGAGATCATCTGCCGAAAATTGCCCTATTCTACTCTGTTTTTCCTAGAAAAGTCATTTGACCGAACAAATGATCTGTTGGCTGTACCTTTTATTTGGCCGACTGGACAAAAGATCTGGAAAACCCAGTTTTGTGCAACAAATGTCACAACCCAACCTCGGTACCCAAGGGTTAGGCGTCACGACAATAAATAAATAAAAAAATTCTAAAATTTCTGTATTAATAGTGCAAGCGGATAAAATAAAATAAAATAAAATAAATTGGTACCTAAAAGTTTATTTAACAAAAAAACAAATATTCATTTCAGCCTTATTTAATTACAAGAGTCTGATCAGGATTACAGATATTAAATAAAAATAAAAACACTAGGATTTATTCCCAATCTCGATCCTGCTAAATCTCATCACCTAAAAAGGGATAATAGCTATAAACACATGGCAGAGTGAAAATATTATATAGTGAGCATGAGGTTACAAAAATTACCATGGATAATTACTTAGGCTAAAATAGTGAACAATTTAGTTTGAATAAATAAATTATTTAAACAATAAAATTGTAATTCAGAAATCATATAAGCAAAATAATCATAACCATGGTACAAAACAAAACAGGGGTCACCAAAGTGACAATCTAAATATAGGTCAATGGATCCATAACAAACAAAAAGCTACAAAGTGACCAAATAGAGGCCAATGGTTATTTAAGTCCCCCAAAGCATGGGACTCCCGTGGTGGTACTTACAAAAATAAATATTTATCTAATCATTTTCAAATAATTTCTAAATTTAAACAAATCATATCCATGGGTTTCAATTTAAACAAATAGGGTTTATAAAATCATTAATGTAATTGAAACATTAATATAATTTGTAAAACATGAATTGCATAAAATAAATCGTGGTAACTCAACATATATGTAAAATATTTTATGGTGACTCAAAGTATAATATTACTCACTTTTAATATAAATTTACCCTTGTTTTTTCCTCTGCTCTCGAATCTCTTCTTGATGTGCTATTCCTCCTTACACCCCACTTAGTTGGTTGCTTCCACTCATTCTACTTCAGCACCTTCACTATTTATACCTACCCAAGTGTGAGGCCCAAGTTAAGAATTATACACGTAGAAGCTCCCTTTTTTGCCACATGTTCTTGGCCTTGACCTTTGGTTTTAACCCCAAGAATTACCAAGAGCCACATTAATCCTTAGCTCACGGAAATCTTACTTGGCTTCTTTTTACAATTCTAAAGGTTATTACCTTCTTTGGTAATCCACAATTATCCCTAAAATTACGTATGATTATAACTTAGGTTTACGTATAAAAACCTTACCACCAAACTATACAACATCACTTACTACTTACTAAAATATTTAATATTTTAAAAGTGTGGTGTCCCACAATTTATCCCCTTAAACAATTTAATCTTTCAATTTCTAATATTTGAAAATTAACAACAACTAACTTTTTAAACCACAAGCTTCCACTATGCACTTTTTGATATAATAAGGAATTCTATTTATTTATTAATTATTATTTATATATATATATATATATATTTGTTTTTCTTTTATATTTTTCCTTCTCATGATTAATTGATATTAACACGGTGTTGAATTAAATTAAAAATTCGGATGTCACATTTCTGTAGAGATTTTAGGAATTATGATTTTAGGAATTATCTCTTATGATTGTTTCCTATTATTAGAGATACTCTTATTCTATCTGTAGATTAGGAAATAGCTTGATTGTAGCTTGATTATAGGAATAGCTCAATTATAGGACTTACTACTTACTGGTGATCCATCTTTATAAATACGTAATTGTACAATGTATTGAATTAAGATGAATAAAAATATTCTTCTCAAAGTCTGATTTGCAAGTTGGTATCCGAACCTTGAAAGAATCATCATCATCCTTTTATTGAATCCATATCATCATCAAACCATGGCCAAGTTAGATTCTGAAACATCAGGCACCAAGTCTGCTCTCATTATCATTCAATCCGAAGGCTTATCATTCAATGCAAGGATTGTACTCCATGAAACCAATTATGATATGTGGTCTCAAATCATGGAGATGCATATTGCTGAAAAGGAGAAACTCTCCTTTATTCGTGGCAATTCATAGCCACCAATCGAGACAAATGATGGATATGAGAAATGGTATGGAGACAATCAAAGGGTTAAGAGATGGTTGTTGATTTCTATGTCCCCAGACATTATAAAGCGATACATTCGCCTACCCACCGCTCATGATATTTGGAAAGCTCTTTCTAAAGCTTTTTATGATGGAGCAGACGAATTACAAGTATTTACCTTGAACCAGAGGGCCTTTTCTGCCAAACAGAGTGGCAGAACACTCTCTGTGTATTATGGAGAGTTTATTGAAATTTTTAGTGAATTGGATCATCGTGATCAAGTGATTATGGAGAGTGAAAAAGATGTTGCATCCTATCCCGACTAAGGATCATTGTAATCAGTTCAACAACTAAGGATGCATATTTTTCTTGCTAGATTAGATAGTGAATTCGAACAAATCCGTGAAATTTTGAGGAAGGATCCAATCCCCGCATTAGAGGAATGTTATGCACTGGTTTGCCGTGAATGTGTTTGACGTGAAACGATGAATGTTGAACTTGGAAATTTTGAAGCTTCTACCATGGTGACTCGAAACCGTTCTAATCAGAATTGGCCTCCTCAACACCAGCAGAACCGACCGAAGCCCGTCGCTCCTAAGATTGCTACTGGTGTCGATAAATCTTCCTACAAATGCACTCATTACAATCAAAATGGTCATACCAAAAATTGATGCTACAAACTTGTGGGGTATCCAAAATGGTGGGATCATAGTCGTGATTCACGGAAGAAGAATTCTAAGAAAACCTCCACTGTTGTAGTTATTGAAACAAAGATAGAGAATGATATTGTTGAAACATTCTCGGCATTAGTAGCAGCGGTAGGTAATGATGGTAAGGTTTTAAATATTTTTGCACCTGTTTCTAATAGTGCATGGATAATTGATTCCGGTGCTATGGATCATATGACATTTGATTCTAAACAAGTCTTTCCTTTTAAACCTTCTGCACAAAATTTTGTTTCCACTGCCAATTGTACCTCAATTCTGATTATTGGAGAAGGATCCTTGTCCCTCACTAACACTTTGAATTTAGATTCTGTTTTGATTGTTCCATCTTTAGATTATAATCTCTTGTCAGTTTCCCAAATAACCACTGTCTTATTTTGTAATGTCATTTTTTGGCCTGATTTTTGTGTGTTTAAGGACATCCAAACAAGGTAGACGATTGGTTGTGGTGTTAGGCGAGGGAAACTGTATTACTTAGACTTGGTGTCAAAGAGTTCGAACCGGTTGCGTCATGCTTTAATGATAGGCGATTTTAAGGGTGAAAAGAAGAAATCTGAGATATGGTTATGGCATCGACGTTTGGGGCAGCAAAAATTGATATTTCCAGTTTCAAATGTGATGTTTGTGAACTTGTAAAGAGCCATCATGCTTCGTTTCCATTAATTTTGAATAAGAGCCCAGTTCTTTTTATGATCATACATTCTGATGTTTGGGGTCCATCTAAAGTTACTAACTTGGATAGATCACGTTGGTTTATTACTTTTATTGATGATTATGCCAGGATGACTTATGTATGTTTGATGAAGTCCAAAAGTGAAGTAAACTTGTTATTTCAAAATTTTCATAAAATTGTTCACAGTCAGTACAATGCACAGGTTCAAGTTTTCCGCAGTGGTAATGGAGGTGAATATTTGAATCTTAAATTAAAGCGATATTTGGAAATCCATGGAACTATTCATCAAACAACTTGTTCTGATACACCCCAGCAGAATGGGGTCACGGAGCGAAAAAATCGGCACTTGTTGGAGGTTGTTCGTGCTTTGTTGATAGAAGCCCATATGCCGGCTTCTTATTGGGGATACACACTTACCTCTGCAGCTTATTTGATCAACCGAGTACCTTCCAACAGCATTGATTTTCGAACACCATCTCAGGCTCTCGCTGAAGCAATTGTTGCTCCCGTCACCCCCAACTTACCTCCCCATGTGTTTGGTTGTGTAGCATTTGTACACCTTCATAAGTATCAACGCACCAAGTTGACTCCTCGAGCATTGCGCTGTGTCTTTCTAAGATATGTTGCTTCTCAAAAAGGGTACCGCTGTTATCACCCTCCCACCAAACGCATGTTTGTTACGTTGGATGTCGTTTTTCATGAAGACTCTATGTATTTTTCCTCTGAGCCTGAACTTCAAAGGGAGTACCGGGAAAAAGTTCAAGCTCTAGACTATAACTATAATTTTTTTATCACTATCAAAGAGGAACTCTTTGAACCTGGTAATCAGGATGTGAATAATGAGGAACTCTCTGAATCGGCTGAAACAATGCGGGTGAATTAGATTTGTGTAGTATACCTTCAAACCAAAGTGGTGATGAACAACCAGACAATGATGAACACCCAAAAAATGAAATTGTAACTCCATCTCCATCCGAATCCCTCACACCACAGGCCGCTGATACACCAAACCAATCGTTTGCTGAGGATGTTCTAAACCATACAAAAAATAGCTACCACCTCGTCAAACCAGAGTGTCACGACCCAAACCCGCCCCTATGGGTTTAGCACTGTAACCGGCCAGTAATCCGTGATTACCGAAGGCCTGCTTAACAGTAAGACAGTATTACAGAGTATAGGGGCATGGCGGAAGCCAAAATAGTAATTAAACAATGTCCAATGAGCTGTGACAGTCTGTATGCAAAAAGACTTTTCATAACATATATACTATCAGTACCAAAGCAGTATGTACAGTATTTACAATCATCCAAGTCAGGGACTTAATCCCCATTAAGACAGTACAGTACAGTGCTATCAGTCGATACAGTATTACAAAACAGATACAGAGACAGATGGGGGAAACTAAAACACCCCAAAGTCGTAGCTTGAACGGGCTCGGAACCTCACAGTGAGGCACAGTGGTTGGCTTTGACAAAAAGGGGTCTAACCCACGCTCCTAGCTCTGGTCTGGTGCCTGGACACCTACATATATATATAAACAGTGAGCTAAAGCCCAGTGAATAACATGATGCGTAAAGAGGTTAAGAATGAATGTCCTTTCAGTATTGAAAACAGTCAATTGATTCAGTATATCAGTCATAACAATCATATGTGGTACATCCATTAGCAGAACAGTACAGTAAATAGTAGGTCTTGAAAGACCGAGCAGTCAATGATGGTCATCATAACAGTAAACAGAAGTTCCAAGATAGGAACTAACAAAGATCTCTGTAATAGTAGCAGTAACAGTAACAGTAGTTGCTATGGATGCCACAATACAGTTCAGAATAGAGGACATACATTCATTCAGTTAACAGTATCAATTCAGAAACAATACAGTTTAACCATTCAGAAGATATTCATATTTGAACATATCTTTACACAGTTGTTACTCACAGAGTTCAGGGCTACAGTTAAGCTAGAGCGCGTCCTCAGATGCCAACCCTACACAGTTTACAGATGAACACACACTAAGTTCACATTCGGGAATCAAAGACTTAGTCCCTACTTAGACTCGGTGCGGTTCTACATCTATATCCTCATTAAGATGCCTTAAACTAGGACTAAGAATGCCTAGAATGAAATGAGGATGCAAAGATGCACTTTGAAAACATTTTCAGAATTTTCAGGAAAACAGGGTCCCGCTCGAGCGTGTCTTTACCCGCTCGAGCGGAAATGCAGACAAAGGTTCCCCGCTCGAGCGGTCTGCAAAACATGGCAAAAGTACTGGATGTGTGAAAATCACGCTCGATGGACGCTCGACACCCGCTCGAGCGTGTGACACAAAGACCCGCTCGAGCGTCCATTATTCCGCTCGAGCAAACTGTAAACAATGCAAAGTGCTGGGAGCACGAATTTCACGCTCGAGCGCCACTTTCCCCGCTCGAGCGTGAGTCCAAATTCTGGAAATTCCATATTTGAACCTCAAGCTCAAAACCAAGTTTCAATGCATCAAATTCGATCCTTTTGGGCTAATTTTCTGGAAAACACGTCAAAACTCATAATATAACATGTTTCAAAGCTCAATTTGTAAAATCAAAGCCCAAAGGTAGTTCAATTAAACACAATTTCAAACCAATTTCATGAACATGATGAATGTGTAACATGCATGAATTCAACAACTTCAAAGCTTCAAATACTAGCTCAAATGAGGCAATTCTTTCAAAACCAAGATGAATTCATGGTCCAATGCAAAAATATGAACATGCATGTACTAAATTCCATGTATTCAACCTCAAAATGCTAGGATATAAACATGCATGCATGATTCAAGCTTTAATTCACCAAATTAAGCTATTTCATGACCTTAATCTCTAGACTTCCATAAACCATGCAACATATGACTTGAATACAACAATAAAAGGTTGAATGTCCTACTTAGGTCTTGAATACAAGATGTACAAGCTCAATTATGCAAGACTCCTTCAATCCTTCTAAATTCCAAGCAATTCTTTGAAGAACACAAGGTTTTCTCCTAACTCTCTCTCTCCAGTCGGCAATAACAAGGAAATTGGCTGAGGAAATGTTTTATTTGAATGTAATAAGGCTCAAATATGTTTAGGTAGTGGGCCACTAGTGTGGCATTTTGGTGAATTAAGCTAATTAGTGCAATTTATCAATATTTAATCTAATTTAATCATACCAAATCACATTTCAGATAAATACACCATAAAAATCATATAAATCTCAATTAGCATAAAACACTGATCAATTTGTGGTTCGGCCGCCGATAAGGCCTTCAATTTGCAGTTTAAAGCATAAAACATGGACAGGTAATTTAACAGTCAAACAGATAGAAATGCATTTAAACTAGTACATTCAATCAGTCAGTTCAGTATTTCAGTCGATTCAATTACTTATCATAATCAGTCTCAGTTCAGCAGTAATCAGTGGTTAACCAGTAATCAGTGGTGAGGGTTATTACACAGAGGTATCCCTAAAACCACTTATGAACCCGAACTTTCTAGTAAAGTTAAATACCCCATGAGTCATTATATGTCTAACCATCATTTGTCAAAATCAAATAAGTCATTTGTAAATCAATTAGCTGTTGTATCTATTCTAATAGTGTGCAGGAAGCTTTAACCGACCCAAGGTGGAAAACTGTTATGAATGAGGACATGAAATCCTTGCAGAAAAATGAGACTTGGGAACTTGTTGATCGTCCACCGGGAAAGAAAACAGTTGGATATCGGTGGGTGTATACTATGAAGCACAAAGCAGACGGTACAATTGAACACTTTAAAGCAAGACTTGTGGTAAAAGGGTACACCCAAATTTATGGGATTGATTATATAGATACATTTGCACATGTAACTAAAATCAATACAGTTTGTGTCTTGTTGTTTCTAGCTACGAACCTGAATTGGCCATTACAACAATTTGATATGAAGAATGCATTTCTACATGGCGAGTTGCCCGAAGAAGTCTACATGGATTTGCCACCAGGATGCATGATACTAGAAGTGCATTGTCGGAAGGTGTGCAAATTAAAGAAAGCTTTATATGGGTTGAAACAATCTCCTAGAGCATGATTTGGAAGGTTCACAAAGTCTATGAGATCCTTTGGCTACCATCAAAGTAATTTGGACCACACTTTATTCTTGAAAAAACGGCATGGTAAGATCACTGCCCTTATTGTGTATGCTGACGACATGGTTGTCACAAGAAATGATCCTAAAGAAAGAAAGGCTTTACAGAGTTATTTATCCAAAGAATTTGAAATGAAAAATCTCAGTCACTTGAAATATTTTCTTAAGATCTAAGTGTCTTGATTTGATAAAGGAATTTTTTTGTCTCAAAGAAAATATGCCTTAGATTTTTTGCAGGAAATTGGTATGTCAGCATGTCAACCAGCTGATACACCAGTAGAAGAAGGATTGAAGTTATGTATTGAGACTAATTAGGTACCTATTGATAAAGGGAGATATCAAAGACTCGTCGGAAGATTGATGTACTTAGCCCACCCAAGGCCAAACCTTGCCTATGCTTTGAGTATTGTCATCCAGTTTATGCATAATCCTGGAGAGCAACATATGAATACAGTTATGCACATTTTGAGGTATCTGAAGTCTGCTCTTGGAAAAGGAATTTTATTTACAAAAAATGTAGATTGTCAAAGTGTGGATGCATATACTAATGCTGATTGGCCTGGAGCAGTAGATGACAGACGATCTACTTCAGGATATTTCACCTTTGTAGGTGGTAATCTCGTTACATGGGGAAGCAAGAAACAAAATGTTGTTGCACGTTCAAGCACAAAGGTTGAATTAAGAGGTATGACACTTGGAATATGTGAAACATTATGGCTAAAACTTCTCTTGGGGGATTTAGGCTATTCATCTACACAACTAGTTCAACTCTACTGTGACAATAAAATGGCATGTGATATTGCTCATAATCCAATTCAACATGATCGTATAAAGCATGTGGAAGTAGACAAATTCTTCATTAAGGAGAAATTGGATGAGAAAATTGTGGAGTTGCCTAAGATTCGTTCAGAAGATCAGTTGGCCAATATCCTTACTAAAGTAGTGTCCAGTCGAGCGTTCTCAAAGTTTTTGGGCAAGTTGGGCATGTGTGACATCTATGCACCAACTTGAGGAGGAGTGTAGAGATTTTAGGAATTATCTCTTGTGATTGTTTCCTATTATTGGAGATACTCTTATTCTATCTGTAGATTAGGAAATAGGTTGATTGTAGCTTGATCATAGAAATAGCTCAATTATAGGACTTATTACTTACTGGTGATCCATCTCTATAAATAAGTAATTGTACAATGAATTGAATTAAGATGAATAAAAATATTCTTCTCAAAGTCTGATTTGCAAGTATTTCTCCCCTCCTTAAAAAAAAGTTTGCCCTCAAACTTGTCATACCTTGTTTTTCGAAAAGATGAGGATATCCGGTTTGCATTTGATTCTCAGTTTCCCACGTAGCTTCTTTGACGCGATGATTGCACCATAGTACTTTTACAAGGGGTATAGTCTTGTTGTGGAGAATCTGATCACGACGATGAAGGATCTGCACCAGTTGCTCCTCATAAGAGAGATCTGTTTGAACTTCTAGGTCTTCGTAATTGAAAACATGTTCTGAATCACGGAGATATTGTCAGAGCATTGAAACATGAAATACATTGTGTACATTAGATAACTCTGGTGGAAGTGCAAGACGATATGCTACGAGGCCAATCCTTTCTAGTATTTGAAATGGTTCAACGTAATGCGGTTTCAATTTTCCTCGTCTTCCAAACCGAATGACTCCTCTTGTTGGCAAAATTCTCAAGAAAACATGGCCGCCTACTTGAAATTCCAAATCTCATCTTCGTCTATAGGCATAGCTTTTCTAGCAGCCTTGTGCAGTGCAGATTCGTTGCTAAATGAGTTAGATCTTGTCACTTGTCATCTGAACAATTTTAGGACCCAATAGCTTCCTGTCTCCGAACTTCGTCCAACATACAGGTGATTGACACTTTCTCCCATACAGTGCTTCATATGGTGCCATTCTGACATTGGCTTGGTAGCTATTGTTGTAGGTGAATGCCACTAAAGGCAGATGCTCATCCCAGTTGCCTTTAAGGTCTAACACGCATACTCATAACATGTCCTCCAACGTCAGGATCGTTCTTTCGGATTGTTCATCTATTTGTGGATGGTAAGTAGTGCTAAATTCCAGGGTTGTTCCCAAAGCCGTTTGTAGCTTGTTCCAAAATTGAGATACAGAGCGAGGCTTTCGATCTGATATAATTGATATGGGTGTGCCATGCAATCGAATGATTTCCTTGATGTATAGCATAGCAAATTTATTAAGAGAGTACGTGACTCTGATAAGTAGGAAATGGGATGACTTCGTTAATCGATCTACTATCACCCATATCGTATCGTGCTTTGAAGTTGATTGTGGCAATTCGATGACAAAATCCATGGTGATGTGCTCCCACTTCTATTCCGAAATCAGAAGTGGTTATAGCAGCCTTGTAGGTCTTTAATGTTCTACCTTAACTCATTGACACTGAAAGCATTTGGAAACATGGCTTGGTATGTCTCTTTTCATTCTTATCCACCAATAATGTTTCTTTAAGTCGTGATACATTTTCGTGTTCCCCGAGTGGACTGCGAATCTTGAGCTATGGGCTTCTACTAATATCTTCTTCTTAATCTTTGGAATGTTAGGCACACAAATTTGGTTTCAAAATTTAGTATTCCATTGCATATAGCAAAATTAGGATCGGGCGCACTTCCTTGTTCCTTATATCTTTTCTTTAAAAGTTTGTCCTCGTACTAACATGCCCTAATTTCCTCAATTAGAGTGAGTTCCACAATTATATTGGCGAGAAACCCATCAGCCTTGTGTGGAACCAACTCCAGATCCAACTTTTCTAGTTCTTGAATGAGTGGTCTCTTATAAGTGAAGATACTTGCCAAACTTCTAGTAGCATTTCAACTCAACGCGTCTGCTACCACGTTAGCCTTGCTCAGGTGGTGCTAAATTTTCACATTGTAATCTTTCATGAACTTCAACCATCATCGTTGCCTCATGTTTAGTTCTTTCTATGTGAACAAATATTTAAGGCTCTTGTGGTCGGTGTAGACTTCGCGCGTTACTCCATGAAGATAGTGACACCAGATTTTAAGGGCGAAGATCATCGTTGCTAACTCTAGATCATGAGTTGGGCAATTCTTTTCGTGGGTCTTTAATTGGTGTGAGGCGTATGCGATGATTTTTCCATTTTTCATAAGAACGCAACCCAGTCTATTATAAGAGGCATCACTGTAGATCGCGAACCCATTTGTTCCAGTCAGGAGAGTTAATACAGGAGCAGTCACAAGTCTATCCTTCAGCTCTTGGAAACAACATTCTCATTTGTCAGTCCATTCTTCAAACGGGGTATTTTTCTGGATTAATTGAGTCAGATGCGATCCTCGAGAAGTCCTGGACGAAACGTCGGTAATATCCTACCAACCCTAAGAAACTCCGAACTTCCAACACATTAGCGGGTCGCAGCCAATCCACGATTGTTGCAATCTTTTGTGGGTCGACGGAGATGTCATTCTTGTCAATGACATGACCAAGGAAGTGTACACTAGTGATCCAAAATTTGCATTTCTTCAACTTGGCATAAAGTTTGTAATCATGTAGCGTCCGCAACACGGATTGTAAATGTCGTTCAAGGTCGTCCGGCGTTCTAGAGTATACAAGAATGTAGTTTTCTCGACACTTTCAGCTTTGACCTTCACTTGATAATAGCCAGACCGCAAGTCAATCTTGAAAAATACTTGAGCCCCTTGTAGTTGATCAAATAAATCATAGATTTGTGGCAAAGAGTAGCAATTCTTGATGGTAACCTTGTTTAGTTCTCGATAATCAATACATAATCTCATCGTGATGTCCTTCTTTTTCACGAATAGTACATGAGCTCCCCATGGTGAGATACTTGGTCGAATGAAGCCCTTGTCAAGTATTTCCTGAAGTTAAGTCTTTAATTCCATAGTTGACATGCGATAAGGAGTTTTTGATATCGATTGAGTACCGGGTTAAGTTTCAATGGAAAACTCGACTTCTCGGTCAACTAGGGTACTAAGTAATTCTTCGGGAAAGACATCAGGAAATTCCCGAACTACAGGTATCGAATTGAGTGTCGGGTTTACTTGTTGAGTATCGACTACGTAACATATATAACCATAACAACCCTTCCTCAGAAGCCGTCGGACGGACATAGAGGATATTAAACATGGATGGGTAAAGACTCCAGTTCCATCAAAGACAAGTTTGCACTGGTTTGGTAATCGAAGAAAGACCTTTTTGGTTGTACAGTCGATTGAGACATGATTGGCAACCAACCAATCCATTCCCTAGATTACATCAAAACTACTGATGTGGAGCGGAATCAAGTCTACATAGAAGGTTTCATCTTTCAGGCATATAGTACAAAATTTATATATATCAGTACTAAGTGCAGAACTACCAAATGGAAAAGACACAGTTAATGCATATCCCAAGGGTTCAGGTATTAATGCTAATTTAGAAGCAAAGTGTGGGGCAACAAAAGAATGAGTTAACCTAGAATCAATGAGGATATGAGTTGCATGACCACATATAGAAAGTGTACCTAACACAACGTTCTCGGTAGCATCGGGGTTTCCAAGTACCAAGGCAAAAGCTCTCCCCTGACGTTTTTGTTCTTTTCTTTCTCCTACAGGTACCCTTGGTTTCTGGACCAATTCAGTGGTACTTGTCACGGGATTGATAAATTTTGGACAATCCCTCACCAAATGACCCATTTTGCCACCCCTATAACATGTGTCTACTGTTCGATAGCACTAACCCCAGTGAGTGTTTCCGCATATTGGATAGTTAGGGATGGTGCTTCTTTTAAAGGTAGTGGTACTTTGGTTACTAGAATTGGATGATTTCACAGGTCTTGCGTTCATCTTCTTTGGTGGTGTGGAACTACATCCTCCTTTTGGTTCGCCCCAAAATCGTTTCTTTTGTCTTATCCATCCTGATCGTGCTATCTTGATTCCTTTCTCAGTGATGTATGCTCGGTCTACCACTTCTGCATAGGTTGGTAGTTTTAGAACCTCTATCTTGCTTCTGATTTCATCCTGCAGACCTCCTTTAAACTTCCTAGCCTTTCGGGCTTCTGTCGGGATGACATATGTTGCAAAGCGTGCGAGTCGGGTGAACCTACTTTCGTACTCTACTACCGACGTCGTTCCCTGCATCAGGTGTATGAACTCCAACACTTTCTACTCCCGTAACGAGTCTAGAAAATATTTCTCATAAAATACTTCTAAGAATCTTGCCCATGTCACATTCCCTTCTTTTTCCAGAGCAAACAACCACCATTCCTGTGCATCTTCTTTAAGACTGAAGGTGGCAAAAGACACATTCTATTCTTCCGTACAAGGTAGCGTGCGAAAAATTTTCTCCATCTCTTTGACCCAAGCTTCGGCTAGTAATGGGTTTGAACCACCGTTAAATGTAATATGTTTCAGATCTTGAAATTGCTTAATTGTAATTGGTCCACCTCGTGGCTCTGGTGTTCCATTGGTTACATTATTTTGCAAGTTTTGTTGGAAATTGGCAATAACTCTTCCCACGATTTGCTCCATTGGGTCAGCACCGCTGACCGACGATTTGATTCCATTTCCATCGTTAGCAATTACTACAAGGTTTTTTTTTTTTAAACTAATTATTACATACTTAATCATCGCAATATTACTTCTATGATTCACAAAGATACTATAACAAAACATATATAATTTACACAATACCTGTCTTACTTATACATATGGTGTTAGTACAACATACTTATATAGTAGTCAGGAGTGAGTGTCTACTCCTACTAATACAAAAATAAGGATCAGACTAATCTTGGTCAGTTTACAAAAGTCTCCTAATCAAGCGTCTAAACTGGACCGTTAAGCAACCACGAGAACTGGCTCTGAAAGATTGGGACATGAAACAGCCCTGCAAACTCACTTTGCATAAGGGACTCAAACTCCCAGCCATTATATTCTATCCCAAAACAACGCCATACAACCTGGACCATATAGACAAAAACGCCATGATCATATCTCCAGAACTCCCACCCAATAATCCATATAGGTACCTCCAAGTATGTCGTGCTATCAGTGAAATCCACAATTGGGACATGGATAATGTGTTGTGGGGGAGGTGTCGTAGTACGTATGTGGCTACTGGGGTATGTGTGCCCTCTTCTCTCTGTAAAGCCCGATGGCAAAGGTGCAACCAAAAAGTGCAGATGTCCTAGATCTGGAGTAAGACCAACAATGTGAGTTAGCCCAATGTATCTCCCGCATGTGTTGCCACGGCTAAGTCTCCAAAACCAAAAATCCTCATTGGGGTCAGCCTGCAAGTATACAGGTCTCCCCGTGAGTCGGTCAAGTCTTGGGTGGGCTTGTTTGACGATACTCTCTGAATCTCCCCATCCCTCTAACAGATTCGGGACATGGTGGGCTCTCGGGGGCTTGAACCAGAATAACTCTACCAGATTTGCCATTCCCTACAACACAGGAAAACTTAGCCTAACAATGATTTATAAAATGGTTTAATCGTGTTGGACAAATTAAGGTGTTTTTATTTTTAAACCATTGCTCTGATATCACTTTTGTCACGACCCAACCTCGGTATCCAGAGGTTAGGCGTTGCGACAATAAAATAAAAAAAAAATTCCAAAATTTCTGTATTAATAGCACAAGCAGATAAGATAAAATAAAATAAATGGGTACCAAAAAGTTTATTTAACAGAAAAACAAATATTCATTTGGACCTTATTTAATTACAAGAGTCTAATCAGGATTACAGATAGTAAATAAAAATAAAAACATAGCAATTTATTCCTAATCTCGATCCCTCTAAATCTCATCACCTGAAAGGGGATAAGAGCTATAAACACATGGCAGGGTGAGAAATATTATATAGTGAGCATGAGGTTACAAAAATTACCCTGGATAATTATTTAGGCTAAAAAAGTGAACAATTCAGTTTGAATAAATAAATTATTTAAACAACAAAATTTTAATTCAGAAATCATATAAGCAAAATAATCATAACCACAGTACAAAACAGAACAGGGGTCACCAAAGTGACAATCAAAACAGAGGTCAATGGATCCATGACAAACAAAGGGCTACAAAGTGACCAATCAAAGGCCAATGATTATTTAAGTTCCCCAAAGCATGAGACTCCCGTGGTGGTACTTACAAAAATAAATATTTATCTAATCATTGTCAAATAATTTCTAAATTTAAACAAATCATATCCATGGGTTTCAATTTAAGCAAATAGGGTTTATAAAATCATTAATGTAATTGAAACATTAATATAATTTATAAAACATGAATTGCATAAAATAAATCGTGGTAACTCAACATATACTTAAAATATTTTATGGTGACTCAAGGTATAATACTACTCACTTTTATCCCTATTTTTCCCTCTGCTCCCAAACCTCTTCTTGATGTGCTATTCCTCTTTACACTCTACTTAGTTGGTTGCTTCCTCTCATTCTACTTTAGCACCCTCACTATTTATACCTACCCAAGTGTGAGGCCCAAGCTAAGAATTATACACGTAGAAGCTCCCTCTTTTGCCACCTATTCTTGGCCTTGACCTTTGGTTTTAACCCCAAGAATTTCCAAGAGCCACATTAATCCTTGGCTCACGAAAATCTTACTTGGCTTCTTTTTACAATTCTAAAGGTTATTGCCTTCTTTGGTAATCCACAATGATCCCTAAAATTACGTTTGATTATAAGTTAGGTTCACGTCTAAAAACCTCACCACCAAACTATACAACATCACTTACCGCTTACTAAAATATTTAATATTTTAAAAGTGCGGTGTCCCATAATCTATCCCCTTGAACAATTTAATCCTTCAATTTCTAATATTTGAAAATTAATAACAACTAATTTTTAAACCACAAGCTTCCACTATGCACTTTTTGATATAATAAGGAATTCTATTTATTTATGAATTATTATTTATATATATATATATATTTGTTTTTCTTTTATATTTTTCCTAATCATGATTAATTGATATTAACACAGTGTTGAATTAAATTAAAAATTCGGGTGCCACAACAAAACCAAAATAGAGCAAACAAAACATTTCCAAAGGATGCTCATCATTTCTACTCATTCCTATCATGGGGATGATCAAGGAAGATGTAGATAGGCTTCATTCATTATACCACAACAAAAGATGCTATAAGATATATACTAAAGCTATTAAATGAACATAGACTAATATGTACATGAATTGAAGCTAAAAAGAAAGTTAAGCCCAAAGAAATAGATGGAAACATGCATTCATCTCTTTGTGGACAAGGGTAAATTAATATCCAAGTCTATGTTATCAATTGGAGAGAGCAGATTGCCACAATTTCTATGGGAGAAGCTTAAGTAAGGGATTATATCATCAAGAGTAATTGGAAACTCATCATCTTACCCATGAAATATGGATTCAACTTCCATTTCCATGCTCAAATTTGATCGAGATGAGAGTTTCTAACACTTTTGATAGAGAATCTTTCACTTAGGTTTCAAAGAAAGCAAATAGAAAGAGGAAGATAGCAAAGGACATCCAAGGGATCCCATGAAACAACCACAAATACCCATTAGGATTGAGCATGAGTTGAATCACATGAACCAAAACACTTGAATGATAAAAAAGAGATGAGAAAAATACATGAAACCAAAGAGGGATTACACTATAATTCTATAGATGGGTGGCAAAGCCCTCCACATCCAAAAGCTAAGAGAATTGCATGAAAGAGGAGTTACACTACAATTCTATGGATGGGTGGCAAAGCCCTCCACACCCTAAAGGTAAGATAATTACAAGCTAGAAGAGTTGCATGAAAATAAAGAAAGATTACACCACAATTCTATGGGTGGGTGGCCAAACCCTCCACAACCTAAGAAAAATCACATGCTAGAGCAACAAAAACTATAGAAAATAAGGGAAAGAAGAGAGAGAGATGAGAAAAGCTTCAAAGTTTAACTTTCAAGGAAAGGAAGAACTTTTAGTTGCCAAACCTCCTTCTTAACACCCTCAAAGTTCTCAGAGATAGCTTGACCACTTAGCAACAAGCTCTAAGGACAAGTTTTAATGGTGTTTAGGATGTGTATGAATCAAGAGAGATGTGGAAGAGATCAAAGGATTTCAGTTGAGGTAGTGTGTTGGCCAAGACAAGTGAGGTGAAGCTCTAGCTTCTCAAGAACAACTTTTCTCTCTTTGCAAATGAAGCAAGAGGTGGTATTTATAGAGTTTTGACGGAAAATATCTGAAAAGGTGGACAGGTGGCTTGTTGCACGTGCATGGGACCTGACTTTCTTGAAAATACTCTGTTTCCTGGACAAAACAATCAGCTGGTACATATTTCATTCGGCCAACCACTTTTCATCCCGCCGCAGGTTTTATGTACGACTGTAGACACCCCATTTTGACAGACCTTAACACTTCGGGTGCTTGCAAGCCTCCCGATAATGAAATGGTACTTACTTCATCCTTAGAATGTTTAAAGGTTGTTTAGAGTTGCTGTATAAACTTGTTTTAGCCAAAAATAAACTTTTTGCAAAAATGGCTATTTTACCCATGGATCCATTTCTAGCCAAAAACCAACTTCTTAACCCCAGAAAGCCCGATTGTGCTTTGATTGACCAAATTTTCTAAAATTAGAAAAACATTTATCAGAATACAATTCGGGCTTACTTGTGTCGCAAGCAAGCCAAAAGCATAGGACCACATACTTGTGCTTTGATTGATCATATTTTCCAAAATATGAAAAACATTGATTAGAATACAATTCAGGCTTACTTATGTTGCAAGAAAGCCAAAAGCATGGGACCACGTACTTGTGCATGCATGCATACCAAGGAAAAATATGCTTGCACACATTAGACAAGAGTGCACATGTTGTTAGTACGTACACACCATCGTTGCGTATGCGCACATTGAAGCATAGTATGGAAACTCCATTTTGGAGCATTTTTTAAGAGAAACAGTAGAGGAAACGATGGGGGTTGCCCTAGCTTGCCCCCACACCTCCCACTACCTATATAAATGCCCTCTCCTCCTCCCTTTGAAGGGGTTAAGACTTTGAATCATTTTTGTGAACTTTTAAGAGCTAAACAACCACACAATCTCTCTCTCTCTCTCCTCTTTCCCCTAATTCTGAAATACACACCATCTACAACATCTCTAAACCTCTAAGAGCCTCTAAGGACTGAAGAACTTCAACCCTAACTTGGAACCTAAGCTTCAGGAAGGCTTGCAAGCAAGGAACTGGAAGCTTTCTTGCGTTCTTTTTCGTTTATTCTTCGGTTGATTAAACCAACAAGTAAAACCCCTTCACCCCTCTTATTTCAATCTCTTTTTTTTGTTGTTGTTATTATTCAATATATATTCATGCTATGTTGTTAGCTTTATCATTCCATCATGTAGTTTCTTGGTTTTTCTCACTTTCTCGCCTCCTCTTGCATATTTTTCTTTTTTCTAATTAAAACAGCATGTTTTAGGTTTGTTTTTAATCACATTACAACCATGCATGGCCCGGTTTGATCATCATATAGATAGTTTGTATTTTTCTTTTATACTTTTATGTGTTAGTTGTCTTTGCCTGCATGTTCATCATTTAGTAGCCTCAAACCGAGTCTAGGTTCATATTAGTTGCATTTAGGTCATATTTAATTTATGTATTGCATGAAAGTCGCGTGAAGTGGGCAATCGGGTAAGTCATTCTTTCTTCCTTGGCATATGGGTGTTATGTGCATTATTTTTCAATAATCCAAGTCTATATGCTCTTTGTATTATGTGTTTTGTTTGATTTTTATGAGTATTGTTTATTTTATTTTATGTTTAAGGCCATGGGTTGTCAATAATCCATTTTTAATAATAAAAAAAAAAATCACTTTTTATGAAATATATGGCCTTATTCATTAAATCTAAAATAAATTATGCTTATTTTTATTCAAATCATCTAGTTTTCGGTTAGTTGAGGGATTTAAGTCCAAAATGAATTTTTGTGAACAATTAACCTCTAAAATCATAAAATAGAGAGTGAGTAGAGACCAATCTTCAGATTGGGCAACAGGGAGTGCTTTCATACAAATGGCCTTCCCTTTTTGCAACTAAGCTCCCAAACTGGAATTTTCTTAGTTATGATGGACTAGGCCTTAACTTAATTTTTATCATTAAAGATTTCTTAATTCCCCTTTAAAAAAATTAAGTGGCGACTCTATGTCAATAAAGCAAGTTGGTGTGGGAAGCAATGCCTTAGACTTGAAAAAGGCACAGCGCCCACAACGGCGAGAAAATGTAAGGCCAGACCAAATTTTGTACAGCCATACTGTTTTGAAGGGAAAATAGGGTTTTTCTAGAGAATTACCCTCATTTCCACTCATTTCCACTTTGTTCTTTGCTCAATTTACTGAAAAAAGTAAAAAACTTGAAGTTTGAAATGCAATCTTTAGAACAATGTAAAGATGTTTAGAACCATACAACCAAAACATTTTGGAAAAGGGTTTTGAATAGGTCTAAAGTAGTTTGGCCAAAACAGGTGTGAGGTTGGGATTAAAGCTTGAACCCAACTCTCCTCCTGAGGAATTTCTAAGATAGCACATTCCAACTTTCATTATTGGGTGTTTGGAAGGAAGTGCCCAAATCTTAATGCCGGTCAAAGTAGGGTGTCTACAACGAGGTAGATTTCGATGGCTTATAGATGTAGGGGTTGCGATGGAGAGGATCAGCGATCTCTCTCTCTCTCACACATACACTTTTTGCGATCAATGATGGAGATGATCCATCAGCCCAACAACGATTGCAGAAGGCAGCGATGATGGGCGATAATAGCAGTGCAGACGATGTTGGGTGGTAACAACAGCACCGACGATGATGGGTGGTCACAACGGCGGTGGAATTAGCGTTAGGATTTGGGAAATTAGGGTTAGAGAGTTAGGGATGAAGGTAGAAATAAAATTTTATGTTTGGACAAAATTAGAATTAAAAAAAATTAAAGAGAGAGTGGGGTCCTAAGATAATAATTAGGTGCTAACAGTAACCCTCTTTACAAATCACGCTTTCATGAAAATGTATTGATGATCGCATTTAAGCTCTTACACCTTAATAAAATTATAATAAATGCCTCACAAAATTATATTCAAAAATAAAAATAATATATATCTATATATGCATGCTTCAAGAATTAGTTATAAGTATGTTTCTAAGAAGAAATATCATTTTGTCCCCCAAATTATACTTCAATGATCAATTTAACCCATGTATTTCTTATAATTTTAATTTTTAAACCTAAACTATTCAATTTTGGATCAATTTCACCTTTGCCGTCTATAATTAGATGGCACTTGCTGCCATCTTCATTGGTGATTTCATTTACCCCCAAACTATCCCTAAAATATCAATTAGACCCCTAAACAATACAAAGTTTTGAGGTCTAATTGACATTTTTGAGATAGTTTAGGAAGCAAAATAAAATTTCAAACGAAATTTCGGTGCAACGTCAGTAACTTCCATTTGATTATAAAAGGCAGTTAATGACAGGGGTAAAATTAATCTAAAATCAAATAGTTTAGGTGTAAAATTAAAATTATAAGAAGTACAGGGGTTAAATTGATTTTCGAGGTATAGTTTGGGAATAAAATGAAATTTCCTCTATTTCTAATACACACGTTTAACTTAACCGTGAAATCTTAGAAGTGTGTGGTTATAGTGGGTGTTTGACTTTACTTTTTTAGTGACTTTTTTGTTAGCTTATTTTTATCATTTTTATAAAAAACAAAAATAATAATAAAAAATAAAAAAGTTTTACACTTTAGAATCTACTCGACAAGAAGAACAAAAAAATTTTAAAAAAAAATAAATGTTAAAAAAAAAAAAAAAAACAGTAAAAACGTACTCTAGTAGATTTTTTTGGCTTATTTTGACTTTTTAATTTTTTTTTTTAAAAAGTCAAATTAGATTCATCATGAACAAGAAAAGTAAAAAAAATTAACATAATTTAAAATAATAATAATAAAAAAAACACCAAAGATAAAACATTTCAAAAAAGATGACTTATTTTTGTGTTCTCAAAATTGAAGGATTTAATTATAAGCATCTTTCTAATACACAGGCGTAACTTAATTTAGAAGCCACCACCCCTTTAACTAAAGGAGAAATATCAAATCAGTGGGATTTTGAGAAAATAATTAAAAATTATCAAAAAATTTATAAATATTAATAATTAAAATTTTAAATTTTTCATATATATATATATATATATATATTTTTGACATCCACTTGTAATTACCCCTTAACTAAAAAGTATGTTTGTGAAACATAGATTAGAAATTAGGAAGAGAAAAATGGGTTAGTTACATTTTTGGTGGGTGGCTTGAATGAATGGGGTGGCTGTTGTGTTGGGGGCACAGTAATTACTACTATACAGTCATATGTGTCCATTTTGGGATTTGTTTTGATTCAAACCGTTCACATTTTAAAGTACATCAAATAAAACGTATATGAAAAAAATCAAGTTAATTGGATATCGTTAACCTCATCATCTACCCACATTTGTATTCATTTTAATACTTCAAATCACAATTGTCATTTATTTTGGTAGATACAAATGTGAGTGGAAAAAGGGGTTAACGATATCCGATTAACTTGATTTTTTGCAAATATGTTCTACTAGATGTACTCTAAAATGTAAACGGTTCAGATCATCAAAATAGGCCTCGAAATTAGCCCATATGGCTGGACAGCAGTGGCTATTGTACCCCCAACACAACAACCACCTTATCTCCGTGGCTTGCACCTCAAAAGATTGGTTGGACATCCTAATTTAATATATAAAAAAAAATTATTACTATTATGTTCCTGTTTAAAATGATTAAAAAGTACTTTATATTGAAAAAAATATAAATCATAGTGCTCTGGACGGGATAAGCTCCCCTTCATATTTTATCTCTCCATACCCATCCATACTCCTCTTGTAGGCCTCAATTCAAATTCACTTTGATGATCCAAACCGTCTACTTCATAGGTTTCACAATAAAGGTTATTCATATAAAAAATTAGATTTATCGGACAACTATAAGAACATAAACAAATCACGTTTTATTTTTACAAAATGAAATGTTTAAAGTTTACAATCCTATTTGCTATTCATTTTATAAAATGAAATGTGATTTGTTTTTGTGTTTATAGATGTCCGAAGAAATTGATTTTTTGCATAAATGACCTTTATTACAAAGCCTACAAAGTAGATGGTGCAGATCATCAATATGAGTCTAAATTTGGACCCACAAGAGAAGTATAGATAAGTATAGAGAGATGCAAGTATGGAGGGAAGCTTGTCCCGTTTTGAACACCTCATCTTATAATTTGTTTCAATCTTCCCTTCTCTCTTCTCTTCTCTCGTTTTTTCACTTTACTCAATCTTATTTATCCTTAATCTATATCATTCTTGCATTATATCTTATATTGAAATCAATAATAGATAATGAAGAAAACGTTTCCAAGTTGTTTTTTTATAGAGAATGTAAGTAATCTGTTTATCTTCATCGTTTTTTGTCGATGAATTTTCAAAATTGGTTTAGAAAATTAGTACTGAACAAATTATATTTATTTGGAAGTTTTCAAAAAAAATTCATATATTCAACATTATGTTTCTAAATTATCTGACATTTTTCAGTATTTAATATTCAAATAAATTGTTTATGTTCGACGTTTCTGAACATTTAATTTTTAAACTTCTTTATATTTCAATTCTTAACAAAATATATACATATCTAGTATTATATTTTTAAGTAATTAAATTATATATGTTCAGAAACTTATTTCCAAATAATTTCAATTTTGTTCAGTATTAAATATCCGGAAAAAATAAAAATATCTGGCTGTGTTTCTATAAACTTTCTAACTTCTCCCACGATTTGTTTGACCGACAACGGGGTGGGCAACGATTCAACTGACGACAACGATGGCTGGGCTCTGCCCTGAGATGTTCGGTCTATTGTTCTTCTCTACCGTGAGAGCTTGGATTTGAGTGGTTTGTGAGCCTATTTGATTTGTAGAGTGTACTAAGGCCTCGTTTGGCAAGTGACTTTTTTAGTCAAAAAGTTACTAAAAAAATCAAAAAGCTAATAATCCATATCAAAAAGTCAAAAATTTCTTTTTCTCTCTACTTTTTGCACATCTTTTCGTAAAAAGTCAAAAAGTTATTCCAAACATACTAATTTTTTTTACATCACATTTTAGTCAAAAATTCAAAAAGTTACTAAAAAAATATGTTCCCAAACGAGGCCTAAGTATCTTTCTAGGATTTTTGAGGAGATAATAGGTTTTATTTGAGGTGTTCAAAATAATAGAATAAATTTCAACTCTTAGATTAACGTATCTAACCAATCTTTTGAGATGCAAATAGAGCCAACCATTTTTTATCTCTAAAGTATTAATTAATTTTGTGTCATTTTGATCTCTAAATTATTAAGTATTTCAATTTGGTCCTTAATATTTAATTTGTGTCAACTTGGTCCCAAATATATATAAAAAAAAATGTTTCAATTTAGTCTTCCAATCTTTGTTTGTTTGGTTTGAGTTTTCTGAATTAAGTTTTTTGAAAATTGAGTTTTTTGTTTTTCATGTTTTTTTATTTTTAGTGAATATTTTTAAAATTTTAAGTATTTTTTTTTATTTTTTTAAATGTACCTTACTTAGATGTATCTAAAAGTAAAAAAATTGTGAAAAAATATTTTAAAAAATTAACAAATACATAAAAATATGAAAAACATACTAAATTTTTTTATATTTTTGGTATTTATTAAATTTTTAAAAGATTTTTTCACAAAAATTATACTTTTTATGTGTACTTATGTTAAATGTGTCTAAAAATAAAATAAAATAAATTTGCTTAAAATATTTAAAAAATTTAGTAAAAACAAAAAAATACGGAGAACAAGAAAGTAGAATTTTGTGAAAACTGTTTTCAGAAAAATGAAACCAAACAAGCTAAACTCACTTAAAAAGGACACTTTTAGTCCAAAAAATATGTGATATATGTCATTTAAATAAAAAAGTCACTTAAAAAAAAGTATACTTTAACTCTACAAAATATGTGATCTATGTCATTTTGATATCAAAAATTACACATTTTTCCTTGACTTTAACAAAATTTATTAACATAATTTGGTTGAAGAATCAAATTGATACAATTTAAATATTAAAAACTAAATTAAAATATTTTTAATACATTGATGATCAAATTAACACAATTTAAATATTAATAATCAAACTGACACAAAATTCATATTTTAGAGATAAAAAATACAATAAACATCAAGAACAGAATAGTAAATATTTTTCTATGATGGATATCATATTTAGAGTTTGCTTATTTGGTGGCTTATTTTTGTTCTTAGTGATTTTTTTTTTTTTAATTTTCAAAAAGCGTTAAGCTTCTAGATTAAGCTCAACGAGACAAATCAAAAAATTCAAAAAAAAAGCCAAGAAAAGACAAAAATAATGAACGTTTTTGGATTATTTTGGCTTTTTTAATTTTTCTTTTTTACTTTTTATATTCATCTACACAAGACAGATTGAAAAAGTTAAAAAAATGACATAATTTTGAAAAAAAAATCACTAAAGATTAAAATAAAATTAAAAAATTAAAAAGAGATGACTTTTTTAGGTGTTCCCAAACACTTAATTAATTATATGGACCAGTATTTTGAATTTTGATTTTTCCCACAAGTTTGTATAGCGAAAAAATTGGTGTCTCACTTTAAAGAGGACAATTGACTGCAAATGAAAGATTTTGTAACACTTGTGCTTTTATAAGTTATTGGGAATGCATTTACCTTTATTATTTTTGTCATTGAAATCCTTTGGTTGGTGTATTATCACATCGGCTAAGTGAAACTTGAATCGAGACCTAAATTCAGATGTTCGTTTTGAATCTTCTTTCTTTTGAATTTTTCTCTCCCCACATTTTGAATCTTGGTGTAGAAATAGAACCATTGGATAGCTTCTTGTTAGGGCTTCATTTTAGACTTTGAATTGGCTAAAACGGAGTTCAGATGAGAGAGTTATGTCATTTGAAGTTTGAGCACTAGCTTGATTTGCAAAGTTCGCTCGAGACCAAGAATGAGAGTTATGTCATTGGATAGCTTGTTGTTGGGGCTTCATTTTAGACTTTGAATTGGCTAAAACGGAGTTCAGACGAGAGAGTTATGTCATTTGAAGTTTGAGCATTGGGTTGATTTGCACAGTTCGCTCGACCGCAAGAATGAGTGCTCGAGCAGTCTTTTAATTCTACCAGTTTTGAACTTCTAAGCCTAAGATACTGAGAATTTGAATTCACCGCTCTAAGACAAGAATGAACATTCGAGTGGTCTACTCTGCAGAAGTATGAGATTCTGCAAGCCTTCTTTCACCGCTCTAGCGCAAGAATAAGCATTTGAGCGGTTCGTTCATTTTGCTTTCACCACTCTAGTGCAGGATTGAGCGCTCAAGTGCTCTATTCAAAATCTGTACGTAAAAAGGACCTTTTTCTCTCTCTTTTCTCACTTTTTCACTCTTTCTTTCTTCTCTCATTCCATTATTGTTGAGTCTCTAAGCTCTTCAACCTTGGATTTCATCAATTTGGAATCAAAATCTACCGCTATTTTTGAGACCAAAAGTTAGAGCATGTCAAGATCAATATTGTGAGCCTATTAGATCGCGTTTTCGTCGCCTTCAACTTTTGGGTGTTGACCCATTCTCTCTCATTTTGAGGTAAGAATACTTTTAACTTTGTATATCTATGTTTTGATATGATTATGCTATATTTTCTTAGCTATAAATGTATGAGTTAGAGATTTTTTGTTAAAGGATGTAAATGTATAGAAATGGGTTTTCACTCAGGTATTTTTGAAATGTTCTAGATATTTTGACATATAGATGATGTGAACATATTTTTGTACATTTGAAAATTTTATTGAAGAAATGAGAAAAATCTCGACTTTTCTTGAAACCCTAGTTTTGAATTTTGTTTAAATGTATATATATGTATTTGACTCTTACCTTGGGATTCTAGTGCGTATTACTGCCCCGTTGTTTCGGTTGGATTTGGTTTAATAGAAGTGCATTGAGCATCATTCTTTTAAAAAGAAGAAAATCATGGATTTTGGCATGGCATTTGAATTAGCATGATCATATTTATATCAAATATTTACATACATTGTTAAATGTATTTCTATTGGGCATCATTGCTCATTCCTATCATGAACAAACATTTACAGGTCTTGATGATGTACCTCCACCCCAATGAGGATATATGGAGACTTTTGATGGAGCACGAACGCTCGTTTGAGGTTTAAGTGTTATATAGCTACCGAGCTTACTTGTCTGGAATAGTGTTCCACTCTTGTGTAATCAAGACCTCAATCTTGAAAGGTATAAGTCCCTTTAGGCATTTTGTTGTATTTCTTGAGCTATCATGTGTTATTATTTGAACGCTAATGTTGTAAAGTTTAAATATAACTTCTATGAGAAATTTAATGAGAAGAGATAAACATTTGGACTAGTGAAATGGTTGTATTTTAAAGTAATTCTCTTTAACTCTCACCTCATATTTTGTAAATTGGAAATTAATAAAGATTTGACAATTGTAAAATAGATTAAAATAGGGTAAATTACAAACACACCCCCTGATGTTTACTTAAATTACAAATTACCTCACGTGGTTCTAGAAATTACATTATGCCTCCTAAGGTTTCTAATTTCATAACTAATAGTTCCTTTTATTAATAAATCATCAAGTAAATTAACAGTTTTTAATAATGTTAAAATTTTATTTCAATTAATAATTCAGATAATTTTATTATTGTATAGGTGAATAGTTAGAAATTTTACTTTTTCAATTAATTTTGTTAAATAAAAAATGCTGACATTGAGGTATTTGTAATTTTTCAAACCATAAGAAATAATTTGTATTTTAAACAAATTTCAAAAAATGTATTTGTAATTTATCCATTAAAATATCACGGCATTACACTTTACCTATCAAATTGAAGTTTCCAAGTTTGTGAACTGACTTCTCAAATAAAAGTTCTCTCTTGAGAATGGCAATTTTCTTAATTGTTTACCTAAGGCCGGTTGTTCGTGGGGTTGGCGAAGTATCTTGTGGGGGAAGGAGCTTCTAAAAAAGGGGCTGTTTTGGGTTGTTGGAAATGGTACTAGAATTGAACAATGGTCCATCATATTCTTAATGTTCACATACCGCTAGACAATCAACCAGACACTGTTGTGTGGTGAACAAATAAGAATGTAATTTATTCCGTTAAGTCGGGTTATTATATGACTCTACAAGACCACACTAAGAAAATTGAAACACTTTCGAATGAGTAATGTTATTAGCACCCCATAAATTATTTTGAATCCTCTATTTCTTTAGACCCCTACTTATAAATTTTGAAATCTTTAAAATTTCTTTTTACCCCTCCCAATAATACTAAAATTATCCTCACACATTCCACCCATTGAACACCCTCACACCTCCCAAAAAAACCTCCATTTCAAATAAAACCCTAATTTTTGTGCCTCCTCTCATTCTAATTTCTCTTCCTTTTCACTCATCCCCTCTCCACTTCCTCCCTAATTTCCGATAGACCTCACTCCTCGATCAACTCAAATCCCATGAAAACCCACACATTTGAAGGGCGTTAGCAGTGCTGTTGACAAAAGGGGTGGGTAAGATATCCTTGCTTGTTGTGCACCCGAAACTTGTTCTCCAACGATCAAATGAAACACTTCATGTATGAGAGACCATGGCGGTGGTATGGATGAGAAGTCTTGGTGACTTAATAAACTGCTCCTTTTTCTTGTTTCTTTGTAAATTTACATTTGTTATTTCTTAATAAGCTCTCTCTCATACATGAAGTGTTTCTTAATAAGCTCTCTCTCTCACTCTCACTCTCACTGTCATTGCTTCTTCAAAATTGAAATTTTGACTTCTGGGAATGTCAAGAATTTTAACCATTCAAAGTGTAAACAAATTTTCATGTTCGGACCTGCATTCCCAAACAAATAAGCTATGTTTGGGAATGTGTTACCGAACAAATAAGTAATGTTCGGGCCTGTATTCCCGAACTTGGAAAAATGAAAACTTCTAGAAGTGTCAAGAATTTTAACCATTCAAAGTGTTAACGAATTTCCATGTTCGGACCTGCATTCCTGAATAAATAAGCTATGTTCGAGAATGTCTTCCCGAACAAATAAGTAATGTTCAGACTTGTATTCCCAAACTTGGAAAAATGAAAACTTTTCAAAGTGTCAAGAATTTTAACCATTGAAATTGTTAACAAATTTTCATGTTCGGATTTGAGAAAGATGGATGAGTGGTGATAGAGGTGGGTGCTCTCATAAACCTTAATTCATCATGTAGTGGGTGTGTAGATTTAATTGCTAGTGGGGTGTCCCAAAACTAATAATGTTCTTTGTAGTAATTTTATTTGAGGTTATTATTGTAATAATAAAAAAAATAAAAATTAGGGTGTCCAAAATAATTCATGGGGTGCTAATAACAGCACTACTTTCGAATATGGATGATGTCTGGAAAAAGTTGTGGAATCTAACTTACCTGCCGAATGGAATTTCATTCATCGAATCCTTCCCGTTGGTCTTTCTCTTGCTAAAGGGGGTCTCCAAATTGATCCATTTTGTCCAAGATGCAAGGATGAAATTGAAACTCTGGAACATGTCATTTTCTGTTGTCCTTTTGCAAAGCATATTTGGAGAGGATCCTAATTGGAGTTAGATTTTGAGGTGGGACATTGGATCAAAACTGCTCCGAATAAGGAAGCCATTGTTGAATCTATTAAAATTCTTTGGGGTATTTGGCTTCATTGCAACAAAGCAGCCTTTGATTTCATTGTGGAAGATCCAGCTCAAGCTGTATTTTCTATTAACCAGATGGAATGGGAATGTAATAAAAATGTGCTGAATATCCATTCATTATTGTTGGTTCCTACTACTGAACCTACCTTGGAAAATTCTGTTGTCTTTTCTAATTGTGCACAATGCTGTCCAAATTCTAATTTTGACAGGTTTCTAATAGATGGAGCATGGAATCAATTGTCAAGGAAAGCAGGAGCAGCATGGGTTGCAATCAACACCGAAGGACAATAAACTCAGTCAATGAATTTTTCGTTTTATGCCTTGAAAAATCTAAAATTCCTGACATATTAATTTGCGATTATGTTTCAATTTTAAACAAAGAATAACAATCTCAATCAAATAATCAAAGACAAATCAAACACACCGATTTAACATGAAAAAATCACAATTGAAGCGCTTCCAACTGTAATAAAAAAATCACAGGCCAAAGTCAAAAAACAATCTACTAAGAAAACAAAAAAGAATTACACATGTGTACCTTCAATTACCTAGCGAATCTACGCTTGAATTGAACCAACCCTGATGTATCTCTTCCACTACCATCTTTACTTCGGAATTGTCTTGCCCAACGCTGAATCCACAACACTGATGTCGAATCTACGACAATGAGCCACTCCGGAATCCACAAAAGTTTCAGGCCGCAATTCCTTGGAATCCACCGAAGAACAACTCTTTCTTTTGTGAATAAAAGAAAACAAATGACCCCTTGATAATGTTGATATAAAGTTCATGGATCTATTGATCACTTTTAAATCATCAAAGAAACACTCATAAAGCACCCTCAAATATTAAACACTTCGTTTTTTCTTCCTTTCTGAAAATTTGGATGGCTCTAATCCTAAAACGAGCAAACAGTGCACTTTATAGTAAATTAGATCGCAAAGACTTCTCGAGCACACACTTCACCGCTCGAGTGGTGTGAGTAAAGGCGGTGCATAATATATAGGCTAACTGCTCAAGTGCAACTTTCACCGCTAGAGTGATAAAATTTGTTTCTCAGAAATTAAGACGCTCTACAAAAATACTGGATAATCTTTTTCTCTGCTCGAGCACACAAATGACCGCTCGAGCAGTCAAACAATTTCGACTACATTTTTGCTTTTTGCTTTGGGGGCGCTACCCCTCGACCTCACCTGGGCACTATCCCAGACCCCCGCGAGCTAACTGGGCAGCTCGATCCCCATACACAGTTAGTGAAGTGGCAAATAAAAACACAATTCGAATTGGATTCGCATCTAAACACTCACATCTTTACTGAAATATAAAAACGAATAAAATTACAACTAAAAAGAATTTTGTCAAACGTAATTATTAATTACAAAAACCTAACATGCCTCATCCGCATTAGTAGTTGAGGCCAGAGCATGCTTAGAAGTTTTGCAATGGTGTTCGATGAACAACATTAAAACCGTATCAATCTACACAGACAGTCTTTTACTGGTTTACAAAATTAAAGCAAGAGACGTGCATAATTGGGAAGTGGGTTATGTTATTTCGGATATATTTAATCTTTGTATCTGCATGGACTATGTCTGTATTACTAAGGTGCCTAGAAATTCTGTAATATATGCACATAAGATGGCTAAGATAGCTTCTCTACAAGCTATTTCTTAGTCACTTTTTTGGTTGTATGTTAAGATTGTTATTTCCATATATATAAATATGCATCTCAGATTTCCTCTTAAAAAAAATAAAAAACTCATAAACCTTACCTATATTCAATGGATCTACGTGGACTTGATAATACTATGTACTCATAATTTTATTCAAAAATGTTAAAGCCTGATTTAGATTTATTTTAGGCTAAATTATACTTTCGACCTTATAATTTGACTCAAAATTTATTTTGATATCTATTATATTAATGTGAATAATTTAATCTATGCTTTAAGTTCAATTTTAATTTAATAATTCAGTCCATTTTTTTATTTAATTTTTTCCACGTGTACAACTCAAAAGACTGACAAGTGTTCGAAAATCATTATTATTATATTTTTTCACATATATAGCTCAGAGATTGACAAGTATTCTAAAATCATTAAATTTAACATTTAATTTGAACAGAATGACCAAATTAAAACCAAATTATTCAAATTTGAAATAATAAGGAGCAAAGTATAATTTATATCAAATTACAAAAGTTAAATTGTAATTTACCCTTATTTTATATATAAACTCCACAATACATTAATTGAATCTCAACTACTTTTTATTTTGAGTAAAATTTTGAATAATATTTCTAGTCATAAACTTACTGTAAAATTCATTTAGACCTTCTCATGAAATTCAAGCAGAAGTACAATATATAAATTAATTAATTAAAAACAAATCATCTGCAACCGAAGTGCAACCCCCAGTAATAAGGGTTATGATATAATACACACTACAAATCATATGCAAATATGATTTGTAGTGTTGATACCACACAACATCCATAACCAAATCACAAAGTGTTATAACTTAATGGATCATAGCCAAACACCTTTGAGACATAACCGAAGACTTTATTGGTCATAACCAAAGTCACAATCACAATACATCATAATTGGGTGATAACTAATACCACAATGTATCATAACCAAACACCACTTAATGTATAACCAAAAATATCTTTGATCATAACCAAAATAATAATTACAAGAGGTCATAACTAAGTCAACTAATATCACAATGAGTTATAAGACCATCTCCAACGGTAAACCAAATTCAGGCCTCGTTTGGGGAGTGGCTATTTTAGCCAAAAAGCCAAAAAGCCAACTAAAACTTGTCACATCACCTCTCTACTTTTCTACACATCTTTTCGTAAAAACCAAAAAGTTACTAAAATAATCTGTTCCCAAACGAGGCCTCAGTATCAAATTTGAATTTGATGAAAAAAGTCACTTTTTTTGCTCCAATGGTTTCACCAAACCGATATCAAACTGAGAATGAAGCAAATTTTTCATCAAATTGAGAATCTGCGTGAACCTTCACCAATTCACTGTGCTGTAACGTTGCAAGTGGGGCCACGATCAACCTGCCGGACGTCCGGCCGGTCGACCAACCGGTCGACCGGTAAAAGGTTCAAACAGTTAAAATATTTAGATTCAAACAGGTAAAAAAAAATATATATATTTGCCTTACCAGTCGACCCCTGCCTTTGATGACAACCATTGGAGCAGCCTATATCAGATTGAGAAAATGGTCCTTTTTTTACTCAGATTTGATGAAAACAAAGGTTAACCATTGGAGATGCTCTAACTAAATCTTAACCAAAAAGCACAAAGCTCATAACTAGAGCAAGTAGTACACTTTTTTTAAGGTGTGTATTATAAAATTTCCTGATAAAAGATAGCATTAACAATTTAAGATTTCAAGTACAGTTTTACAGGGACAGGCTCCACAGCTTCAAATCACCAAGAATGCCTCTCCAAAAAGAGAAGAAAAGAAAAAAGAAAAAAAAATGAACTCTTCCCCATGTTACAATAAACAAATACATGTAAAACATGGGCTTCCTTTCTCAACGCTTGCCTCACCTGCTGTTACTTTCGAATCAATTGGCTCAACAAACATGTAACCAAGGACAAGACCAACACTGAGACAGCGCACATCTGTTAAAATCCTTCATCATTGTCCAGTTCTTAGTCTCAGGTCTTCCGCACTTCATCTACTTAGAAAATGCGGGTTAGATATAAAACAAAGTACAACAATACAGCAAAATGAATCAAATGGACTAATAAACTCAAGAATCTAACCTAGAAGCAAAGGTAGCTGTAATCCATGCACTGTAGGTCCCATGATCCTTGACCCTGTAACAGTACATAGTTTACAATGAACGCATTTTTCAAAATACAAACTGGAATCCATTTTGCTGATGAACTAAAATGAAACAAATTTATCGACATCACTATATCTGGATGAAATCATCAGCAGCAGCATAGCAGGGAGCAATGTATGTCTAGTCTCACTTTTGTTTTCATTGTTCTCATTTTCAATTTCAGTTTCTCCATTTTTAAAAGCAACAAAAATGAAAATTGTGTACATAGCATCATCTTTGGAACCCAAAAGCACTTCCACCTAGAAATAGCTCAAATGCCAAGTTTACATAAGTTTATCCATATTCATTCAGCATCTTTCCTCATTAAGGTTTAATTTAGAGCAATGGGTTGAACAATCTGTGGTGAAATATCACTTAAAGAATGATAAGAATACTCAATGATAAGAATACTCACACAACATCAAGCGCCTTCTTCAAATCATAAAAACAATCCAACTCTGCTACTTTTTTACTTCGCTCCTACTATTCATACTTGAGGGTTAAGAAAATATTATCAATAGCTCACAGTGCCCTTACCAAAGAATGAGAACCAGAATTCCCTTACCCACCCAAAAAAAAAGAGCCAGAATTCTCAGCAAATTTACTTGCCACCAAACAACTGTCAAGACAGAATCACTGGGAAGATGAAAAGGCAGGAAACACCATTATTACTAAGGTAGTGTAAGGTTCACCGGAATGAGGAAGAATGAAATGATCATTCCTTCAAAATATGCATTCCTATGTTTGGTTAGCTTAAAAAAAAATAACGACAAATGGATTACAAATGAAATCATCTTTTATTATTTTAAGGGAATGGTCATTCTATAAGAAAACCTGAGGAATCAATATTTCATTCTATTCGTTTTCATTCCAATGAACCAAATAAAGCAAAAGGACTCAAGTCCAAAATTGTGATGCTTTAGAGTGGTTTAGTAACAAGTAACCACCAATAAAGCATCAAAATAAGGTGGTGTTTGAAAATATATATATATATATATTTACAATTTTCTGTGTATATTTACAAAATTTTTGAAAACTGTACACGAAACTCATTTGGTTTCTGTTTTCATTTACAAAAAGTTGTAAACGGTTTATAAAATTTAGTAAATTTTGCAAACACAGAAAAATTGTGTTTTTTTTTTTTCCTCCTCTCCACCGTTTTTTTACCAATACCCATTGCTTATCACTACCGGCTACAATTTTCGATGACCTCCTTCGCCAACCACCTCCAACCACCACCTTCCTCAGCCGGCAACCACCTATCACCACTACCAACACCAGCGGTAACCATCTTCGGCCACCACCTCTTGTTGAAAGCCACCTTAGGAGAGCAATCAGCCACCAACTCCGATTATCGACAATCACTTTCAATTTCCACTTCATGTGGCCAATGGCCACCTTCAGCCAACATCTCCAACCATTGACAAGCACTCCTTTTCACTAGTTTTCAAAAAATAAAATAAAATACTTGTGTACTAAACATGTTTTTTGTTTTCTTTTGTACCTAAAATAAATATAAACATGTTTAATGTTTTCTATAAACTAAAACACAACAAACTGTAAACATTGCCAAACGACACCTAAGTATTGAATACTGAATCTTTTAATTTGAAAAATAGTTTGGTATGTATTGAAGTGCTAAATTTAATCAATCTGTTTAATACATACAAGAAAGTGGAGTTTGAGATTTATTAAATTTTTATTTTTCTAATTCTATTTATGGTGTGGTGGTAGGTTGATAAAGTCGTGGTGATGGTGGTAGTGGTGCTTGGATTGTGTTGGGTTGGTGGTGGTAGTGGCAACAATGGCAGCTGTGGTTGTGTGGTGATGGGATTATGGTGGCAGCTATGGCAATAGTAGTGGAAGGGTGGAGGTGATAGTGATGGTAATAGAGTGGCGGTGGTGGCAATGGCGAAGTCAACAGTGATGTTGACGTGGCAATGGCAGTGGTTGTGTGGGGCAGTAAGGTGGAGGTGAAGATGATTGTGATTGTGGTTGTGGTTGTGGTTGTGGTTGGTGGTGGTGATAGTTGTGGCAGTGGCAGTGGCAGTGGTAGTGGATTGATGTTGGTAACAACAGTGGCGTGAGTGGTTGTGGTAGTAGGATAATGGTAGCGACGATGGTGATGGTGATGGTGATGGTGATGGTGATGGCGGCAGCAGTGGTAGTGTAATGGTGTTGGTAATGGAGTGGCAATGGGGGCTGCGACAGTGGCAGTAGGCTGGGGATAAAGGTGTTGGTTATAATAGTGGCGGCAGTAGCAGTTCATGTTGCGGAGGGGTAGTGGTAGCAGTTGTGATGGTGGACATGGAGAGGTGGCGACAGTGCGGTGGTCATTGTAGAGTGATAGCAGTACACCTCAATGTCATAAATAATTACAAAAAACTACCATTCAACATTTTTATTTTGATACATCGGAGGTTGTAGCCTTCAGGAGGGAAAGGTCTTGCCTATAACAAAAATAGAACTCTTTACCTCCTAATTAACTGAGCTAAGCCGAAATCTGAAATTTGGCTGCCATCAAGACCGGGACTCATCTTAGACCTTATACTATTTAATCTTGAGTATTTTTTTTTTAGTTATGTTTGATCATCCATCTGAGTTTTTATTTATCAAAAAAAAAAATAAAAAAATCATCCGAGTTTTATTCTACTAGTAAAATGTATTAATGTTTTATTACTTTTTTGTGTGAACAGTGTTTTGGTAATATAAATAATTGCTAAGACATTAGTAGTCATAGTCCACACGCTATAAATTACTGGAGTTTTATTTGAAGTTCTAGTTGATCTAGAAACATTTTAGATACCAAATGATCTCATTAATTTAATAAGTGAGATTTGTTCACTCTTGTAAGGGTAAGCTCTTCTTTTCCTTTCTCCTCTTCTTCTCGTCCTTCTTCTTTGTGCAAATAACCAAGTACTAGTCAAGGGTTACTGTTCACAGCCCTCAAAAAGAGCCCTTCTCAACCGCTAAACCCTAACCAATCAAGTTCAAATCGTACTTAACCTTTTCCATCACCCCTTGGTCACTAAATCCATACTAAAACCCCATAAAATAGCTACAGCCCAGTTTCAGAAATCCTACAACTTGCAACTTTCGAAAATCAAGCCCAAACTAGCCTTTTACATCTAGAAACCCTAAAACCTTTCTCCTCCCTCATAACACTTGTAAATATACATAGTATACCCCTAGAAGCTTTCCATAATCAAAACCCACCACAATAAATATTCCCTATTGTAGGCAGAGCATTAACACAAGCTTCTGAGTTTTCCTGCATAAATAATCCATGTCATTACTCTCTGAAAAATCTAACCCATGCCCACTCAAATATTTGTGATGCTTCTTGTCCCCAACAAAGAAAAAAAAAGATCAACAAGCACCAATTTGTGATGCTTCAGAGAAGTCCCCTCACACCTATAGACATGCTACATGCTATAGTCCATGTTCTCATTACTCACCCCATGAGCTGCTATCATGGGTGTTGCTAACCAGCATCAATTTGACAGCTGCTAGTCTGCACCATATAACAGTATGGGCCTGTTTGGTGCAGCTTTTCTCAAGCTAGAAATTGATAATTTGAAATCCGAAGCTAAAATCGGCTTTTTTTCCCAGCTTCCAGATAATCAGTTTTTTCAAACTTAATTAAGCTATTTTTGTCTCATATGCAAAAGTTGCACCAAACACTTTTGACTCAAATTCTCAAAACAAAAAATACCAAAAGAAGCACAATAAGCTGCCTCAAATAAGGCCTATAGAGAACAGAGTATATCTAGAAACATATGACAAAATTTAGCACAGTGAAAGAAAACAATACAGAACCGATTCAGTTAATTAGAACATAGGATGTGTGTTACACGGTCTTGGGTAGAACTTAACCCCAAAAGCTAGCTATTGACGTGAGGTGCCCTCACACTTATATATGCTTAACATTACTTTAGTACTCAGACGATGTGGGACTTCACTTCACACCCTTCCTTATGCCTAGCGTGCTCACTCGGCTGCACCTGCGGCGTGCAAACCAAGGACATGCACCCTACCCATTCCTGAGTACTCTGGCTCTGATACCATGTTACATAGTATTGGGTAGAACTCAACCCCAAAAGCTAGCTATTGAGGTGAGCGTGCCCTCATGCTTATATGCTTAACATTACTTTAGTACTCAAGACATGTGAGAATTCGCTTCACAGCGTGCTTATTGTGAGGTAAACAAAGTAAAGATTAAGTATAAGCCTTTAACCTAGTCAATAATGAGATAAAGACATATAAAATACATATAAAGTTTGTGAAGGCAAAAGTTTGTAAATGCAAAATGATAGCAGTTGCAAGTCTAGGTTAATGAGGAACATTCAAAGACATAAGAAAGAAAAAATAAATAACGACATCAAGGAGCAGCAACTAATTACAATGAATTATATTCTACTCACATGTCTAGATTGATTTCTTGAAACAGATTGATGTAAAACCGGAAGCCATCAGGGCTTACATCTCTGCATAGCAGACCTGCAAAAGTAAATGGTAGATATTATGTTCAGTATGCTAGCAATTTCCCCAAAAGAAGAGTGCCAAGAACTGACCTTTGCTCTCAGCTGTAAGAAGATGCTCCTTAGCCATAGCTGGAGCAATCCCCAATGTAATTGCAGCATCACTAGCACTGATGCCAGTTCGTAGAGCATCAGGCTTGAGTACAAGGACTTTGATTCTAGAGAAAACCTACAATTAACAGAGCAACTTGATTATTGTGGTGCAATCTTAAGCAGTTCCTGATTTCAAGTTGTGAACATGCGCTGACAAACAAACGGCACTAGACATACTGATACTGATATAATATTAACACCTTAATTGCACGAAGCGGAAGTGGGATCGGGGGAAGGAACAGGAGCAAGATTGGGAGTGAGGGCACATAGACGATTCTATAGTTGGGAGTGCCTATGGGAGCAGTAAATATATTAATATATTGTAAGAAACAAATTTTTATGAATAAATATTTGAGATCGATGTCAACTACATTTTGTTTGCTTGCTCCATGTTTTTGGTTCTTCAGAGCAAGGCTGTTCTGCTGTTTTTGACTTTTGTTGTAGGTCCAAAACTAGAAGTCAACTCAAAACCTGGATTTTGCTAAAAGGACCTAGACTTACATACCTTTTCTTCTTTGTGCTTTCTTTCTAGTTCCTGTGTCCAAAGACTATTTTTGGTAATTATAAATAAATATTATATAAATACTAAGTACTAAAATAAATTTGAATATGATGGTTGCTATAGATTTTCTCCTATTGGATAGCTTTTCCTTTGATTCTTTGGGATTCATATGTTTACGAGGTTCCATCCCAGCTCATAGCGTAGTTCTTTCATGATGGGAATGCAGTTCTTACAAGATTTAACTCTGAATCACGGAATCGTGATTCTAGAGCAGATTCATCACCCCCAGTAGAAGGTTCCTACAACTAAGATTAACACAATCAAAATATGTTCCAATTCTACTAGTCAACATCAAAACAAAGGTTGCCAAACTAATTGCCTTAAAAGGTAAGGCTTGCCATGTAGCTGACCTCAACCCAAGATTCACGCAAGTTAATTTCATCCCACTGGCCAAGATGTAGCCACAAAGGTGCCATTTGCCTCTGCTATGATTCCATTGAAAGGCTCTACAACATTTTTGTTTTTATTATTTGGTTATTCTTAGCATGTTCTTCAAACGAAATTCATTTCTTTTAATTTAGTTTCCTTTCTTTAATATTTTAACATACTTTCCTGTTATGTAGTGGAAGAACAAAAATCTTCATAAATTTATCCCATCCATTTTCTTATCCTAAGTTAATCTAGTACACCAAATTTCATAACTCTCCTGAAAAGCATATAATATTTGGTTGTTACATCGAAGCAATTCAACAACCTGCTAAGTAGAACATGGTTAGGAAAGTTTCTGATAAACTTTAATTGGTCATTCTTTCTTAAGCTATCTTCTACATTTACCTCCTGTGGGTATATACATGCAAATTATCTTCCAGTTTAAAATGTTTGTATATAGTATAAATCATCTTCCAACTTACAAGTATACTGTGACTAGTATATACATTTTTTTTTGCTCTCTTTATCTTTCTTTTTCTCAATTCTTCTTTCTCATATTCTCATTCAAATTTCATACGTTTTCTTTGTTCTCAAAACTTTTTATTTTTAATGAGAAAAAGAGAAAAACAAAACAAATCTGTTTGCAGATCCTGATGTGCAAAACAAATCACTGTGTGTTTCAATGAGTTTTGGTGCGTTTCATTGAAATTTTGGTTTTCCAATAATGTTTAGTATTGATTTCCTAAGAAATAGAAACATTTTAGCCATATCGATGGGAAAAAAAAAATTATGTTCCTTGATGCTGGGATGTGCATGCACTACCTATGATTTAACTTCTGTTATGGGCATCTTTGCAAGATGTGATGAGCTCTCTTTCACAGAGATGCATTTTCTTTTATGAGGAAGTGTTTAAATTCACCAAAGGTGTCATTTAATAGTGGTAAGAAGAAGAATAACAGAAACAATTAAAGAAAAACTAACGAGTGAGGAGAAGGAATAGAATAAAGGAATTGGTTACAGGCAGGTGGGTATATGGAGAGTGTTGCCACAGTTTGTTTGAAAGAAAAGGGGACAGAAAGGAAAAGAGAATCTCCAAACCTAACATTTTTTCTGTCCAAATGGAATGTGAAGGAGGAAAGCAAGAAACCTTTTCTTTTACAATTTTGGCATTCATCAACCCGTTGTACGGGTATGGTATAAAATAGATTAACACCCTTTCATTTCTGCATGTCCTTATTCCTGCAGAACCAAAAAGACAGGGAAAGGAAGTTTCCTTTTCCCTAGATAACTTTTGTATTCTTTCTATTTTTTTTTAAACAACAACGAAATTTATTTTATTAAAGAAGAAAGAAAAGAGGACGAGAAATACTCATACAGAGAAAAGGAACATGATGAAAGTAAAACACAGCCATCAAAAAGAGAAAAAACAAGCAAACCCAAACACTAAGGGTTACAAACAGCAGCCCAATCCCTAGAAATCAAGAAAAGAGGGATTCCCCTAAAAGGAGGAGACACAAAGGCCCAAAAAGATGCCAAAAATCCAGCCCTATCCACAACGAATCTGCATCAGCTCCTTTCCATCAAAGATCCGTGCATTTCTCTCCAGCCATATGATCCAGAAAATAGCACAAACAATACAAGACCACAATGACTTGGCTCGCTTAGATCCGCCGAACCCATCAAACTTAACAAGAAGCATATGTGTGCAATCCCGTGGAGCAACCCATTTAACATCACACAAGCCAAATAGACGCTGCCATAACTGAATAGCCACCGAGCAATGGAGAAAGAGGTGATCCGTTGATTCCGAACTTCTCTTGCACATCACACACCATTGAGGGCAAAGATGGTGATTTGGCCTTCTCCTTTGGAATAGATCATTGGTCATAACACCTCTATGAGCTAAGGACCACATGAAAAACTTTACTTTATGAGGGACACCCGCTTTCCAAATTTTCATGTGAAGAGGAAACAGAGGAACGGATGACTGATCAATGAGATTATCAAACAAGGATTTACAAGAAAAAACCCCTGAAGAGCTGATATTCCACACCCTTTTATCAGGATATGATGCTAAGGAAACCCCACCAACCAACGTCAATAAAGATGTCAACTCAAGAGACTCCCTATCACTAAGATTCCTAAGAAAGTTGAAATTCCAAGATATTGGTGCCACATGAGAACGTGCCACCGACTCAATTGAAACATTTTAAGCTTGAACCAATCGATATAAAAGTGGAAAAGCTTTATCAAAAGATGTATCCCCTATCCAAACATCCTCCCAAAAACGTATACTAGCCCCATCACCCACTTTCATAGAGAAAAACCGAGACACAATTGGATACAACCGAGAGATAGACTTCCAAGGAGAACGACAACTGCCCCTACTAACCACAATAGAATCTCTACCATTAGCCTGAATTCCATACTTGCTTTTAATGATAGAACCCCATAAGGACTCGCTTTCCTCGGGAAATCTCCACAACCATTTGCTCAAGAGGGCAATGTTTCTAGCAACAATGTTCCCAATAGCAAGACCCCCTTTATGACGAGGAAGAGAAACAACCTCCCATCTAACTAAATGATCGCGCTTACCCTCATCACACCCTTTCCAAAGGAAATCTCTCAAAAGTTTCTCAATTTGCCTTGCAAAACGGACCGGTATCTTGAAAAGGGACAAAAAATAAATAGGAACACAACTCAACACTGACTGTACCAAAGTGTCTCCCACCCTTTGACAACAATGCTCGTTTCCAGCCCTCCAATCTTTTCCCAATCTTAACGAGGACTGGATCCCAGAAGGCCTCTGTTCTAGGATTACCACCCAATGGAAGTCCCAAATACTTAAGAGGGAACCTCTCAATGGGACAACCCAACATGTCTGCCAAACGACGCTCGTAACTACACTCAAGATTAATTCCCACAACACTGCTCTTAGAAAAATTGACCTTAAGGCCAGATACAACTTCAAAGATCCTTAAAAGCATAAGTAGATTACGTATCTTACCTTCCTCCTTAGCAGAGAAAAATAAAGTATCATCTGCAAACTGCAAGTGAGTCACACTAATCCTATCTCTACCCACCACTAACCCCTCAAGAACCCCCTTTTCCTTAGCAATATCAAGTAGCCTCCCCAACACATCAACCACTACAATAAATAAAAAAGGTGATAATGGGTCTCCTTGCCTTAATCCCCGAGATGCATGAAAAGAATTCCCTGCTTTTCCGTTCACAATAACCGACATATTACACGAAGACACACACCCCAAACCCACTTCCTCCACCTAAAACCAAAACCTTTCCTTTCCAAAACAAAATCCAGAAAGCCCCAATCCATATGATCATATGCTTTCTCAAAATCTACCTTGAAAAGAACCCCCTCCTTATGCAAAGCTCTATATTCCTCCACAACCTCATTGGCCACTAGAACCACATCCAAAATTTGCCTTCCATGCACGAAGGCTCCTTGTGAAGGAGAAATGTTTCCCCAAGGACAACTCTAATTCTTTTGGAAAGAACCTTCCCAAAATTTTGTAAAGCGATGTAACCAAGCTAATGGGCCTAAAATCCCCAATCTTCACCGATTTCTCTTTCTTGGGAATAAGGCAAATGAAGGATGCGTTGGTACAAAGGTTAACCTCCCCACTCTCGAAAAATTCACCAAATACTCTCATTAAATCACCTTTCACTATATCCCAACACTCTTGGAACAATGCCATTGAAAAACCGTCCGGGCCTGGACCCTTATCTCTCTCACAATCAAACACAGCCTGACGCACCTCGCACTCATCAAAGGGCCTCTCAAGCCATCTAGCTGAAGAGGCACTAATTGGGGCCCAATCTAGGCCTTCAATCCCTAGCCTATCCACACCTCCATCAGAGTAGAGGTTCGAGTAAAATTTGAAAATTTCATTCACAATTTGTTCTTCCCTATTCACCACTAACCCTTGCTCAACCTCCAAACACTTAATAAGGTTTTTTGCCTCTTCCCTGATGCCACACGATGAAAAATTCTAGAATTTATATCACCCTCCTTTGCCCATTTCAATTTAGCCCTTTGCCCCCAAAAAATCTGCTCCCTAAAAACTGTCTCTTCTAGTCTCATTCGAAGCATGTTTCTTTCATCCCTCAAAGCCCTAGATAAACCCTCCCCAACTTCCTTTGCATCCAACTCCTCAATACCTCTCACTAACTCCGCCTTTAATTTAGTCGAATCACCAAAGACTTCATGCTTCCAATCTCTCAAATTCTCCTTAACCCCTTTCAGCTTACGCATGAATTTAAAACCCTCCCACCCCTGGGGCCTACAATTCTCCCACCAGTCCTTAAAATAACCCTTAAAAGAGCGATCCTCTAACCACGCATTCTCAAACCTAAAGGGACAAGGACCCCATTTAAATGGACAGCTCTCAAAAATCACCGGGCAATGATCGGACACAACCCTAGGTAATGCCTCTTGTCTAATGTCGGGAAACAGCTCTTCCCACCCCAAGGTATGAAGGAACCTATCCAATCTACAACACACAAGATTTTCTTGAAGATTGGACCAGGTAAATCTAGCATTACTCAAAGGAAGATCAATCAATGCACCCTCCCGGATGAAAGAATCAAAATCCCTCATACTTCTGTTTGAAGACGCCCCGTTAAGCTTTTCAGACACTAGCCTAACCACATTGAAGTCACCGCCCACACACCAATTAGGAGCACAAAGCCCAAGTAAACCCCCTAACTCCTCCCACCAAACCCGACGATCCTTAGATCTATTGGGGCCATAAACTCCTGATAACCACCACTCACTATTATCCCGATTTCGAAACTTAATAGACAATGAAAAAACCCCCAATAGTATTTCACACTCCGATACAATTCTGTCATCCCACATAATTAAAATACCCCCCGATCTCCCACTAGAAGGTAACACAACTCACTTTTTAAATCGAGTCCCCCAAATACTCCTAATAAAAGACCTATCACACTCCTCGCATTTAGTCTCCTGGAACATGACAATATCTGGCTGATGAACTTTCAAGAAATCTTTTATTACCGCCCTCTTTCTATAGGACCGTAATCCTCTAACATTCCAACTCAAAATCTTCATTGAGCATCAAGACCACCCTTAACCTCCTTATCCCTACCCTCATAATTAATGCCACTCGCAAGATTCCTCAACTCCCTCCACCCTTTTCTATGTCCCGAACTTCTTTGAGATTTACCCCCCTTAGATACAAACGCCCTCTTCTTGGACCTAGACTTTAACCCGTTATTCTTTACTAAAGACAATCCAAGAGTATCAAGTAAGTGCACAAAATGGGGAATATCCCCTTCCTCCAATGGAAAAGACACGTATTTACTCATCCTTTTCAACCAGTGCTCAGTCTCATCAACATTAGTTACTGAAACATCTGTAACCCCTAGCCCATGATCCCGAGATGTTCCCTCAGAAAATTCTGTCCTATGATCTCCCTCATTAGCCACAAGTGGAAGCAGTCTATTGGTGGTATCCAAACTATTATTGGGTGCATGAGCCACAAAGTCCTCCCCATTGGAAGTCACTCTACTAGAATGAAGAAAGGCTGGACCATCATGTGACTCCCTCCCCCCCTCCCCTCCCCAAGATTGACCCAGAAACTGGCGAAGAGATAACAGCCTGAATGTGATCAGAAAGTGCAGAATTCATATTGCCCTGCTCATAAGAGTCACCGACCTTTCCACAAGAATCAGAACCATCCTCACATTCCTTACCCTCGATGCGTTCCTTGCTATCAGAGTCCAAGATCTCCTTTTCATGAAATAACCAATTAAGATTAGGATCCAAGAATTCTCCCCTCTCCTCTATACCATCGTCTCTCTCTTCTTGAACTGATGAATCCTCAGAATGTTCAGAAGACCCATACTCGTCCAGTGCTTGCAACACCTCGTGAGGATTGTACAAACCTTCCTCCACTTCGTTTGCCAAAACATCGACAGCCTGAGGGACTTCCAACTCAGCTCTATCCACCATCGCATAATCATGATTGTCGCATCTAGGCTGTGAAAGATCCCCTGTCGATCGATCAACAAGATCCGCTAAACCCAACTGAATCTCATTCGGGTTGAGCTGCGAACGTGGGTCTGACCCAACCTTGCTGATCGCGACATCTCCATGATCAATCCTTGCGAGACCCTTACGAAGATGACAACTTCCATCGCTATGCTCATTCGACAATTCCGAAGCTCGAATATACGCATGACCCGAACCAGAGACAAGCATCGGAGCCCTACCCGGAACACCATCTTCTGATAAATTGTTGTGGGTAGGGCCCAAATCAAATGTTAGGTCAACTCCCACATCTGATTTACCGAAAACCTGGGCCTTAGAACTTTCTAAAACATTTGAGCCGACTTGTTGAAAAATCAGACCCAAAGAATTAATGGGCCCCTTATGGATTACCACCCCAGTCCCATCCTGAGCTGAAACCCAGCCCAAGTGATTATCCTGCCCAAGCTCCATATCCTTCCTAACATCGCTTAGTATTCCCTGTACATCGACAACCCCTAACCCAGAGTCATGCGCGACTTCGGAAACATCACCGATCAATGCACTCTGTCTTCCCAACTATCTATCCTCCTCCACTATGCCACGTGTCCTTACTGACCCTTCGAACTTCTCATCTCCCCTACCGCCGGCGCCGGAATCTGATGAGTCTTGCCGGAGAATCCATGGCCGAGACACCTCTCTTCTTCTGATAGGTCTAGACAGAGGCTTCAAGCGAACACTGAATGATGCTTCCCCCACCATGACATCGACAGTGGATGGTAAAAGCCCAGAATCAAATCCTCTCACCTTCAGCCTAGCCTCAAAAAGGTTCTTAAAGGTGCTAGTCCTGTGATCCACTTCCAGCAGTCCTCCACACTTCAACCCTATCGTCTCGAATGTTTCCTCATTCCATAGATGAAAGGGTAAATCGCAGATAGCAACCCAGCCACCATATAAAGCAATGACATTAGGACAGCTATGCCTATTGTCAGACCAACTCTCCAACTTCACCGCAATACCCTTGTCGAAAAATCGCATCCCAAATCCTCCAAACTCTGCAGCTTGTTCCTTACTCTCGGTGACAAATAGAGCTCGGTTTAATTGAAAAGGTCGAAGAGTGACAGAAAACTTAAGATATTTGCATAATTCTCTCTCAATCTGTTCCCAACTAATAAAGAAATCAGTTCTGGTACAGACTACCGCGTGATTCAAATCAATGCTCACACTGTTCCTTGCCAAATATGAAGACTCGACCTTAAACAACTCAGCATATGATCGACCTCTGTTCACCCCTGTGTATTGACCTCTGGTTGCCCCTGTTATATGGCCTCGGAACTCCCCTGTGATGGCCTTCTCCATGTGAGGAATAGAAGTCCCTAAAGGCTGACTCGTCCTGATCCCTCTCCTATCAGCCTTAATCCCCTCATTACCTTTGTTGCCTCCATAAATGATCCTACCAAGCAACTCAGCTGTGTGTAGCCATCCTTGTCCATCAACCCCCACCGGAATAATGACATTGCTTCTCTTAATCCCTGCTGTCCACCTAGACAACTCAACGAAAGCTCCCCTCTTGTTATTGAACCTCTGAAGACAAAACACAGCGGAATGACTTCTATATTTGCTAAAAAAAACTTCCTCACTGAACCTTTTCCACGCCTCTATCAAAGCTTCCTTTACCCAGAAAACACCTCCCAAATCGATCCTCACAGAAAAGCTTCTGGCTCGATTTCTTTCAGTTATCTCCACTAATTCCCCTCTGGACTCCTCATCGATTTTGATGATAATAATCTTCTGTTCAACTCTCAGCTCAGATGCTCTCCCTCTTAATTTTCCATGCTCCCAACAGACTCAGCATAAACTATCTCACAAACAAGACACTTGTATCTCTATCTGACCATGATAGTATTGAGGCGGAACATGAGAAACAACATCAGGAACATGACAGTATATGTTTAGGCATTTAACTACAATGGAACTAACTTTGAGTGAAAATTACTCTAATGCCCATTTCAAATTTTACATCTTTTATTCATCCTTCTTTTCACCCCTTTTTACCTCAATATGCCGTCTCCCCAACATCGGACGACAAACACTGCCAACACTACAGCCATTGTCATTGCCTTCGTTGCCACTACCATTGATCTTCATCAGCAAAAACAAAAAACCAAATGGTGCTTGGCATAGTAATTGTAGAGAGAGAGAGAATAAGAGTGAAACAAATTTTCCAGAGAGAGGAGTACATATGGTTGAGAACTTGAGAACAGCGATTACCATAGGTGAGGAAGATGGTGGCTGGCCGGTGGTGGGTCAGATGCAAGTGATTGGCTTCAGTGGTGGTGCTAGAAGTGACAGAGGCTCACGGTGGTGGTAGAGGGTGGCAGTAATTGCTGGCCGATTGGAGAAGATGGAGGCCACTGAGGTGAGGGTTTTGCACAGTGATGATTAAAGATGGAGAAAGAAAAAGAAGAAAAAGAACAAAGGAGAACAATGTTGACATGTGATGGTGAGAACAAGGCCTCTGTAATACAACTTATTTGCACACAAATATATATGGGTAAATTACACTTGGCTCCCTTGAGGTTTGGAAAAAATATAGTCAACCCCAGAAGTTTGGCATAATTACATTTGGCTCTCTTAAGATTTTAATTCACATAACACTTAACCCCCTTTTCATCAATAATTCGCTAGTCATATGGGTGAAAAATGATGGTTTCATCTCTTACATTGAAAATGTGTATTTTACCTTATTTATCATTGTGTTTTCATACCATCTGCATTAGTTTCTGTCCCTTTAGCCTAACTAAAAGGGATGTTACTGTAATTATATTACAACTATGGAGCAAACTATTTCTTCAAACCTCAAGAGAAGTCAGTGTAATTTAACCAATATGTGTGTGTGTGTGTGTTGAAATACACAAATACTTCTATTAGAATTCAAAAGACCAATTACTATAAGATATAACTGAATTTGAAGCAATGCAGCAAAAGGTGGCATTGTTCCAAATTGAGTAACTTTAAGCACATGTATATACACACATATGGTGAAGAGGCTTGGGTATATAATATGTAAAGTAGGTTAAAAGCTGGCTTTTTTTGAAAAAAAATGTACAAAAAAATAGAGATTTGATATGACCCAAAAAAAGCCAATAAGCTGGCTTTAACCTAGTTCCCAAAATAGGTTAGTGGTGGGAGACAGAGATGGTGACTCTAGATTTTTTTGGGGTGAAGAGGTCTAGCTGATTATTGGCTCGAGTTGTTGGGTATGACCTACAACTTGGAGAAATGAGAAAAAAGAATGACGTTAATTTGGACATTTGACAAAACAATGTCACACTGCACTGCTTTTATAATTTACTCCAGACCACTTGGGGGTTTATGTGTATATTTCTGGATCATAGAGGTTATGTGTTTTGGGCCAAACCACAATGAGGTAAAGTGTAATTAACCCTCTATAAAAATAGGAGTACTTTTTAACTAATTATTTGTATGATCATACTTTCTACTTTTTTTCTTTACAAACTTACCACACATTTCAAGGACAAGCAAATAGTAAAATTAAACAATCAACCACAAATTTGGGTCATGATCCACCACTTCCACCAAAACAGAAAACAGGAGATATACCATGAACAAAAGAGAATAACCATCATTATCAGAAGAAAAGTTTGAACAGATTAGAGGTAAAAGGGATTACCTCCTCATCACTGTGGGACTTGTTCTGGATGACCATTACACCACTATCAAATTTCCGAAGCATTACTGGACTGTTCAATATAATCAAGTATAGTAACTAACTATAAACATCCAAGCTTTAGGTCTGAGTTTATGATTATCAAAAATGCATCAGACAAGAGTAATTCATACGAATTAGATTCAATATTTTGCATCGTAATTCCAATTTTACTTTACAGAACAATGCTATATGAATAAGTTGAAGATATATGCAAAACTTACACATCAAACTTCCCCCAAAGAGAACATGCTAGCAGCAAATCCTCGGGCGAGATCAATTCTATGTAAAAGGAAGATAAATTTGGTTAGCACCTTTAATAGATATATAACAAGAAATGAAAGGACTTTCAAAATAAATAAATAAATAACCATTGAGAAATAATAGAACTATAGCACAGACCTGTACCACGTGCACGATTGAAGAGACAATAGATATCTATTAAATTGATCATTCCTCCAGCTCTCTCTAGTGGGATTTTGACAAAATCTGCCAACTAAGGTTCAAGCAAAATAAGTTTCAAAATGCAAAAAAAAAAAAAAAGAGTTCAAGGACAACCTATTTCCATGTGAAGTAATAAATTCATAATAACTTGAGCATTTGCCATTCAAACTTAAACTCTATACGACACAAATAAATACTTATCTACTCTTCAACTTCCCTTTCTCTCCTTAGAGCCATAAACATGATATAAGCCCTTAGGCAACTGATACAGAATACAGTGGGGGAAGAGAGGAGAAAAATGAGAGAGAAGAAAAACACAAGGGCCACAACCTTAAACTCTCAATTGTACAAATCTAACTCTAAATAACACAAAGCAAAAACCTAATATTTATAGACTAAGACTCCTAATTAAAATAGGAAACTAAATCCTAATAAGAAAAGGAAAATTAGAATCTCTAATAAAACAGGAAACCAAATATTAATAAAACTCCTAATTGAACTATAATTTAAAATAAATAAATAAAATTCTAAAGACCTAAAATTATAGATTTGTAAATGAAAAATAAAATCTCCACGCCAAAATTGGTGCATACATTCCACACTACTTTCCCTAACTGGAAAAGGAAAAAACGGACAAAAAGAAAAAAAAAGAAACTTGGCCTCAAGTTCCATTCATGCCAGTGGATCAAGTACTTTGAACATGCTAGCTGTTTTTTCAGTTCCAAATCTAACTAATCTTTGTTGTCAAGCTGTTGACAAGGTCCACCAATATGGATTAAACACGCAAAGAAAATCTTCAACAGTAATAAAATCAATCCTTACAAACTTAATTAAATAATCAATTAGTGCTCTGCGTGGGATTTTTTCCCCTTCAGACTTCTTGGGATCCAACACATTTCAAATTTACACCCAAAATAATCACTTTCCTTATACTTTACAGGCACTTGATAAAACACTATTGTTAGATCTTCACAATATTTATGTAGATTACATGGATCACCTCTTAAAACATGGGCTAACAATTTGTCCAAAGTTGCTTACATCTTTACTCATTGTTTCTATCATTTGTTCTTGTGTCATCTGCAACTGCAATTGTTGTCGTGATTTTTTTAACACCGGTTGATATTGATATAAAGCATCAAACTTCGAATTTAATTTGGAATTGGTTACCATGGTTAAGGAGAAAAGGATTATTTTGGACTAAAATTAAGGAATAAGACTGAGTGACAAAGGGGAAGAGGGAGAAATAGAGCACCAAAAACATAAAAAAGTAAGGGAAGAGAAGAGAAGAAAACACAAGGGCCACAAACTCTCAATTTTATTTTATTAATCAAGTTTTGAATAACACAAGGCAAACGAATCTAATATTTATAGGCTAAGAACCCTAATTAAAATAGGGAACTAAATCCTAATAGGAAAAAAAAAAAAAGAAGCTAGAATCCCAAATAAAATAGGAAACCAATATTAATAAAACTTCTAATTAAACTATAATAAAAAAAGAAAATAAATAAAATACTAAATACCTAAAATTATTAAATTGTAAACAAAATCTTCATGTCAAAATTGGTGTGCACACGTTCCACATCAGCAACCTACCGTAAAAAACAAACTAATCCTTGTACAAATTAACCTAATTGTATAAGCACATTTGAGAACTGCACATAACACATGAAAACAAAAAGATCATTGTCTTCGACTTAGACAAAAGCACTCCACTAGAATCAAGCAAATCACATCACAACTGCTTCTCTAAAGCTTAAGCTAATAGAGTGCCACAAATACATTTCAACAGACCCGGAAGAAAAAGACAAAGCTTCTACGAAAATGTTATTAAACAAGCAAAACAACTTTTTCGCATTTTTTAGCTATGTATTAGCTTCATAAAACCTAAATTATAAGGGAAAACCTGCTCTAAGAATCATTTTAACCAATATAATATCTATGATGCTGCATCTCCTTCTTTGTTAGGTTCTTCAGGATACTATTGGATCATCTCTACATTTCGTACATCAGTGGCATTGATGTTTGGGTTACCCCTCCTTTGGCATTTTAGAATAACTATTTTCTTAGTTAGTGAAGGATTGTCGTATAAACTATATTATATAGACTTCTCTAATTTTGTGAAGTCCCTGTATCAAACACTCGACAAAAAGGTATGGGATATGTGTGCATTCTTAGTTGGACATGCACTCTTTTAAGTGTACCTAAGTAGTCAGGTTTTCTATATAACTATGCATAAGATTCCTATTCATAAAATACTCTATATTGGTTTGTAAACACCATTTTACCGAGAAATGGTAAAAGAAGTTTAAAAAGAAAACTACCCAAGTCCTAGTGTCGCTGAATCTGCAGATTATATGAATCCAATACCTAGACACATACCTGCACCTGACCCCCATCCAAGTCCATGTAAGCATAGCGTAGGAATATTTTTGTATGTGATGTTTGTGAACTTGCTCGAAATAAAATTACTTTTCTTTTATTAACTTTTCCTTTTATGTGTATTTATACTGATGTATAGAGCCCTTCTTCTATTTCTTTTTCTGATGATCATTGGTTTGTCACATATATTGATATTTTTTTGTTACTTGGGTTTATTTACTTCATGCTAAGAAATATGTTTTCCCTTGCTTTAAAATCTTTCATAAGATGGTGACAAATCAATTTGATGCAAAAATCAAAATCCTTCAGAGTGGCAATAGGACTGAATATATATTGACAGGGATTTTTTGAGGATATCTTGATGAGAATTATATTCTCAATCAAACCAATTGTGTAGGCACTCTCAAACTGAATGGAGTAGCTAAGCGCAAAATCTGTCATCTTCTTGAGGAGATTGATATTCTCTATCAAGCCAATTGTTTACCATGATTGTTCGTAAATCTGTTTGGGGTGATGTTCCTTACAGTTGCCTATCTTATTAATCGCATGCCCTCTAGTGTTTTTTAGTTTAAAATTCATTTAGAACTTCTTCCTTTGCCAACTTCCATTTCTTTTCTTCCTCCCAAGATCTTTGGGTTCGTTTGTTTTGTCCATATTAAAAAAACACTCATGGAAAACTTTATCTCAAGGCTTTGAGATGTGTCTTTATTAGTTATTCTACTACTCAGATATAAATGTTATGATCCTCTATCTCGCAAGTATTAATGAATGCCACCTTTCGTGAATTTGAGTCCTTCAACTTCTTTCATCCCAAACATCACTTCACAAGGAGAGTATTGATGCCAATTTCCACATCAAAGAAAACCCTAGATGTCCCAAAAATTATCTTACAGGTCAGGAAGATCACATGGCCGTGTGCCCATCAGATCCATGTAATTGTTAGGCCCTCTATTATTAGTTGGACACACTGTCAATGTGGAATTCATGGCAGACAGAATTACACCTAGATGTCTAATCTTAAAATCCTAGACCAATAAATTTCCCCAGCAGATCTTCAACCGATAAATGGGTGCCACTTGAAGAGAGCAAGGAAATCTTCGAGAGTGGCTCCTTCATGCTTCAAGTAGTGTGTGAAGGGAGAGGAATAGGTGCACTTTTGAGGACGTACAAATGGGGTTACATAGGTTGAAAATGGTTTCATAAATCATAACTTTCACATTTGGCTTAAAAGCAAGTTGTTTGAATCTTTATTTTCTTTCATAGATTTTATAGGTGAACTTCATTTTGTTAAGGGTTTCGGGTATTGCTTTTGGAAAAATGCTTCATCCCCAAACAAGATAGCCCAAATCTTCCTTGAATGACGTGGCCGAGCGACGTGAAATTCTACCCCACAAACTGATAGCTCTCTGCCCAAAATCACTCTCTCTCTCTCTCTCTCTCCCCCCCCGCAAACACTCCTCTCTCTATCTCTTCTTGCCCTCGTGTCTCTCTCCTCTAGCAACGACGACACCACCAACCACCATCTATGAAGCACGGATACTCCAAAAAAGGTGGTGTACGAGTATCGGACACACATCGGATACGGATAAGCATCTGATACGATACGTATTGGAATTGGATACAGCAAATAAGTATCCAATTTTTTTTATTTATTTATTTATTTTTAAATTTCGGATACAGGAGGGATACACAAAGGATACTTGAGAGGAAAACGGTAGGATACGTGATGATACGTGAGGGATATGCGAGTGATACACCAAATAAGTATCCACTTTTTTTCTAATTTTTTATTTTTTTACTTTTTATATTTTAATACGCCAAATAAGTATATAATTTTTTTCCCAATTTTTTTCTCATTTTATATTTATATTTTTTCAATGGTCAATACTCTTTACCCTCGTTTTTTTTCCCCACCTTATCTATTAGGCTACTCTTTTTTTTTTCCTTTTTTTTTTTTTTTTTTCCTTACACTATTTTAATGTAAGTATTTTTTACCAATTTTTAATTTTAGGAACTTTAATGTTAGTATTTCTTTATTTAATAGGAATCCCTCTATTTATTAATTTGCTTTAGGTTTTATTTTCATGCATATTACATTATTAAAATTATAAAACATTTTTTTTTTTTACGAACGTATTTCCACCGTACCCGTATACTACTTTTTCTTATTTTGGCTTATCGTTGTATCCCATATCGTATCCATATCCGTGCTTCCTAGACCACCATGATGACAAGATCTGACCACCTCTCTCTCTCTCTCCTCTCATGACGACAACACCATTGACCACCACGATGACGAGTTTCGACCACCGACCATAATGACAAAGAGATCCATAGAACAATGACGGACCTCTTGTAGCAACAACAACAACGACTCAGAAGAGAGAGTCACTATGAGGAGAGAGTTGCTGGAGAGAACAAGAGAGTCGTAGGGGAGGGAGAGTCATCAGAGAGGAAGAGAGATCGCCCGAGAGAGAGAGAGAGAGACAGAGACAGACAGAGTGAGCTGGAGCGTTGTTCTTTACTTTTGCATGTGAAAAGTGATTGTGGGTCTTTCCTTCGCTTTGCTGTGTGTTTCACACACTTTTTTTGCAACTAAAATATAAACATTGCTTTTTGACATTATCAAAATACACATAAGTTAGGGTGGGTTTCAGGCTCTCCTATTTGGGGGATGTGTGGGACTTGTTTTGTATACACCTAGTGTATAAAGGTTGCAGGCTTTTTGGTGCCGTTAGTAGATTCACTTTTACCTATCCCCAAGCATAGGAACAATATCCAACAAGAACCCTCTAGCATATGCTTTTTTGTTTTATTTTACCTCAAAACCAATTTGCATGCCAAGTTGTCGTGTTGCCCATCAAATGAAAGTGGAAGCTAGTGAAGTCTCACATCAATTAGTATAAAGCAGCACCCATAATTTAGTTTAATGCAACAATTCTTAAGCAGCATCCAGAAACAAATAGTTGAGTTGATAGCTTAAAAATTTAAGACTTCCAAACACTTGAGGTGTTATTAATGATAGGCAAGATTTCTACATGAACTTCACATGAAAATGCTGAAGTTGGCAGTAAGAACATAATTTAAAACATTAAAAATCTATCTCAAGTCTTCAATTGCATTTGCTATGTCAACCTCCAGGTCAAGTCCTTTGCACAATTAAGTTGTTATTTCTGGAAAAAGCCTTTGTAAATTTCTGAAAAAGCCTTTGTAAATATGCAACTTTTGTCTAATGATACACGAATACTTAATTTGATAAGTTAAAATAATAGAACTTTCAAACACAAGAAATATCTGAATGAACTTTGCATTTGCCAAAAGTGTTGACATGAAAATATTGAAGTTGGCAGTTACAAACTTACTTCAAAACATTACAAATCCAAAACATTATGGCTTGTTTGGTGTTTTTCTTTGTTTTCATTCACTTTCCATGTTTTTGGAAACAAAATTAAAAAAAAATGGAAATTTTGAACACACCCATTGTTTTCGTATCAGTTTTGTTTTTGTGTAAAAATAGTTTTCAACAATTTGAAAACAACTTTTTGGTGTTTCCTTAAAAGTAGGTTGTTTTCAGAAAAGTTTCACAAAAATAGTCTTTCAAAAAGCCAATTAAGATTTTTGTTTTCCAGAAAATAGAAAACAAAAACAGAACCAAACAATCTGCACGACACACAAAAATAAGAAAGAGTACCTGACGGGACAACTGTTGGTGATATAAAGCACCAGCTGACTCTTTTGTAACTGGAGATGCAATACCAACACTCAATAACCAGTCTTGCATCTCTTCTTTGGAACCCATCTCCTCATCATTTGCTGAACTGGCTTGATTATTTGAGCCTGATAAAAGTTTTTGCCTCATTTTCTCTGCTAGCAATACCATCTCTTTGGCCTTACTCTGTAAAACCCATCAGCATTTATAACTTCCAAAGATAATCAATCAAGAAAATAACAGAAATCCATAACTGAAGCAACAGCCCAATCTTTGCAATTTCATTCACTATGAAGCATAGAAAACCACAATAGTACGTCACATTCTGAATGATCCACTATGCTACAAAAGCTAATCATGCCTTCAATCTTCTCTCTCTGTCTCTCTTTTCTTTTTATTATGTGGGGGGAGAGGAAGAGGAGAATAGGAGGGGGTTGCCTAGATTATAAATGTGGACAAGAAGGTTGCAAGCATTATTTGTATGTCCTATGACCATGAGATTGAACAAACCAGGGTCCAAAGACATTGTGATAAGTAATCAACTATAACTGCTTTAAAAATCCGTTCCACCTCAAGCACTATCCTAAGTGTTACAGGGTCAATTTTCGTTTTCAAAATTCCAGCCTGCAATGGCACTAAGTTGGACACTTAGTCTCAGCCAAGTATGAATACACACACACACACAAAGTGCTATAAACAAGTAAGAGAATAGGCAGCAAGGTTTACAGGAAATAACTCCCAACCTTTATTAATTGCACCAACAATACAAAGGATGCCTATGGAACTCTTACCAACACTTAGTTAATTTTCGAGTTCCATGGCTGATGTCTAAATAGGCTTACAATCAGTTTTCAAATTACAACCAGCATTACAAGGAAAGCATGCCAAGTGGCATGGCAGTTGACACCCCCAACTGCCTAGGGACTTAGGATCATTTCTGGGACATAACTGCCAGCAACTGCTCCTATATTTCAGCCTTGCTTCCTGAAGTCCTGCCTTGCCTTGTCTCTGCCCAATACATGTAACTGCTGCCAGCAGACCAACATAACTGCTAATAACTGCCCATGTTGTTTGCCTTCTCAAGTCAGCCACGAATTTGGTTGACTTGGCCCCCAGACCAAGTTTTTGCTTACTGAATGTTTTCAACCCCCAAGCATGCTGCAGCCCACATTCGGGTCATGTTAATGCCTTGCATCTGTGCAACGGCTGCACATGCTTTGGCCAAGGGTTGTGTGCTGCTGCCTCAGCACTTAGCCAACATTTCACCTTGCTGTCTTGGCATGCCACCATCATGCCTTGGTCTTGGTTGGACATGGGCGCAAGGTGCTGCCAATGCCAACCAATGCAGCCTTCAAGTAGAAGGTGCTAACAACCACCCCCACCAGAAGAAGCCGACGTCCTCGTCGGTAAGGCCTCTAAGTAGTCTGTAATTTGCTTCTCAAACTGCCATAGAGTCACATCCTTTTCCCAACTTGCATCCGCTTCAGGAGAACCCTTCCACTTAACCAAGTAATGAGTTCTTCTATTTTTCTTGCTTTGCCCCTGTCTTGTGGTCCAGAATCTGTTCCACTTCTTTGTCAAACTGTTTTCTGATCACCGGAGGGGCACGTCGGGCTTGCGTCCGTGTTAAGTTAGCCTGATCCTCATGATAAGGTTTCAAGTAACTAACATGGATTGTCGGGTGTATCTTCAACCGGTCAGGCAACTTAAGCCTGTAAGCAACATTTCCCACACGTTTCAGAATTTCAAAGGGTCCATCATACTTCGGAATTAGCCCTCGGTGCGCTGTCTTGCTACTTATTTTTTTCCAAATCTGTGGAGTAAGCTTCAGCAGCACCTGTCTCCCACTTTGAATTCCAAGGGTCTTCGCCCTTTGTCAGCATACTTTTTCATCCGCTTGCTTGCCTTAGCCAAACTGTCTTGTGCTTCATCCAGCATGTCTTGTTTAGCTCTTGCAAACTTGTATGCTGCGGGACATCTACCACCTGAGCCAGTCCGTGCCACTTCATGCGGAGTGAGGGGCTGTTGCCCTGTGGCTAATTCAAATGGACTCATGCCTGTGGCAGATGACCGATGCAAATTATAACAAAACTGGGCGCTATCCAACAGGTCAATCCAATTCCTCTGACTTGCAGTCACATAATGTCGAAGGTATTCTTCCAGCAAAGCATTCATTCTCTCGGTCTGTCCATCCGTCATGATTTCTGAGGATGATTTGCTGTAGAAAATTTTAACTTGGATCCCATCAAGTTGAATAACACCGTCCAAAACCGCCCCGTAAAACGAGTATCCCTGTCACTAACAATATCCTCGGGCAAACCAAAGTATTTCACCACATACTTAAAAAAGAGGTCTGCCGTAACATCGGCGGGACAAGCATGAGGGGCAGGGATAAACACAGCATATTTAGAGAAACGATCAACAACAACCATAACAGAACGCATACCGTTCACCTTTGGCAACCCGGATATGAAGTCCATGGAAACAGACACCCATGGCTTCGTTGGAATAGGCAACGGTTGCAGCAGTCCAGCTACCTTCTTTCTCTCTGTCTTGTCCAATTGGCACACTAGGCAAGTTTTGACATAGGCTTCTACATCATCCTCCATTTTTGGCCAGCAATAGGAACGAGACAGTAAGGCCATCATGCGTTGTTGTCCGGGGTGACCCGCCCATTGCGGATCATGAGTTTCTCTAAGCAACTCCAATCTTAGTCCACCAACACTAGGGACATATAATCTGTCTCCTTTACCATGGAGCAGATCGTTTCCAACCAATAGCGACGCACAGTGCCATCCTTCACTTGCTGAACCAGCCTTTGATATTCAGAATCAATTGCAGCACTTGCCCGAATTCTTTCCAACAGTTGAGTTTCAATGTTCGATATCGCAGCAACGTAGTCTACAATTTCTTTCCGACTCAAAGCATCAGCAACCTGGTTGTGGCGTCCAGGTTTGTGTCGCCATTCGAAGTCATACTCCTCAAGGAATTCCTGCCATCTGGCCTGCCTTGGAGACAACTTCTTTTGTGTTTTGAAGAAGGTATTCGCCACATTGTCCGTAAGAACCAGAAACTTCGATCCCAACAGATAAACCCTCCAGGTGAGTAGGCAATGCACTACTGCTGTCATTTCCTTCTCATGGGCTGAATAATTCTTCTCAGCAGCGTTTAGTTTCCTGCTTTCAAAGGCCACCGGGTGTCCTTCCTGCACCAATACTCCTCCGAGTGCTTTGTCTGAGGCATCCGTGTGTACTTCGAAAGGCAACTCGAAACTAGGCAGTCGCAAGACCGGTTCACTTGCCACTGCACTTTTCAGTTTGTCAAAGGCCTCTTGACAATTAATGGACCAATTCCATTTCTGATCTTTCTTCAGCAAATCAGTGAGGGGAGCAGCCTTCTTTGAATATCCCTCAATGAATTTCCGATAGTAATTTGCCAAGCCCAAGAAGGATCGCAACTCCGCAACATTGTTGGGTGAAGTCCATTCCATAATAGCCTGCACCTTCCTTCCATCCATTTTAACATGGCCTTGGCAAATGATATGCCCAAGAAACTTAATCTCCCGCTGGGCAAACTCACATTTTTCCTTCTTGACATACAACTGGTGTTCCTTTAACCGAGTGAACACCATCCGAAGATGGGACAAGTGATCCTCTAGGGACTCACTATATATTACAATATCATCCAAATAAACAACAACAAACTGATCGACATAATCATTGAACACATCATTCATAAGATTACAGAATGTAGCCGGGGCATTAGTTAACCCAAACGGCATTACTAGGAACTCAAAAGACCCATACCTTGTAACACAGGTTGTCTTTGACTCATCTCCTTCAGCCACTCGAACTTGCCAATAGCCAGCACGTAAGTCCAATTTTGTGAAGTAAGTGGCCTTGCACAGTCGGTCAAATAGGTCTGCCACCAAAGGGACTGGATATTTGTTCTTTATAGTCACTTTGTTGAGAGCCCGATAATCCACACACATGCGCATACTTCCATCTTGCTTCTTTTGAAAAAGCACTGGGGCACCGTAAGGGGCTTTGGATGGCTGAACCAGTCCAGCATCTAATAAGTCCGTCAATTGCGTTCGCAACTCTGTGAGTTCCATTGGGGACATTCTGTAGGGTGCTTTCGCTGGAGGCTTAGCACCCGGAATCAACTCTATCTTGTGATCAGTGGCACGCCGAGGAGGAAGGGACTTTGGCAACTCCGGAGGCATCACATCCTCAAATTCTTTCAACACTCCCACCACTTCATCTGGCACTTCTACAAACAGATCAGGTTTGATTTCCACCAAGGCAGCAAGATATGTTTCTGCGCCCTTTTTCAAACCGTTGTGCACTTGAATGGCTGAGAGGGTCTCCGTCTTCCTCTTTGCGCCCTTGCCTTTGTCTGATTTACTGCAACCAGCAACAAAACAAGGCTTGTCTTCATCCGAAATCAATATCCCACCCAAATATGGCATCAAAGCCACTTTTGCAGTCACAAAGAAATCATTTCCTAGGATGACATCGAAATCATCCAAAGGAACCACCATCAAGTTAACCCGTCCAGTCCAATCTCCAACTGTGATCGATACTTTGGAAGCCATTCCTTGTACCGATTGAGCCACTGAGTTTACTGCCTTGATTCGACTGGTGCTTTGGGTAACTTGCAATCCGAGGGTCTGCACAACTTTTTCGGACAGAAAGTTATGCGTGGCACCGGTGTCTACCATCGCTGCAATGTCGGTATCTGCCAACTTCACTTTGATGTACATTAGACCGGTAGTAGGGGCTTTGTCCGCATGAATTGCATTGAGCAATTGTAAAGGATTTACTCTAGTCGGCCCCTCGAATCCGACTCCCCTTTGCCATCTTCCGCGACCATAGCGTTGAGTTTCTCACGCTTGGGACAGTCCTTCGCTCTATGGGGTCCATCACAAATGAAACACCCTTTGTTAGATTTCCCACCGTTGGTCTGAGAAGAATCCCCCTTCTGTTTGTACTTGGAACCCTCCTTCCCCTTCTTGAAACCATACTTCTTCTCTCCCGTCTTCTCCTTTCCTTTCTTCTTGGGTTTGCTGGTTTCTGTAGGGGGTTCCTTACTTAACCTGTAGTCAAGCAAACCATCTGCCGCAGCCATGGCAGAGGACAAATCTTTGACACCAAGTCGTCGTCGAAGTTCTAACTGGGCCCAATTCTGCAACCCAGACATGAAATTGAAGAGTTTATCTTCCTCCGACATGTTCTTGATGTCCAACATCAAAGAACTGAATTCCTTCACATAGTCCCTCACCGATCCAGCATGCTTCAACCGTTTTAAGGCATCCCTCGCAACCCAAGATGTATTGCACGGAAGGAATTGTTCCTTCATTTCCTTCTTAAGAGCATCCCAAGTTGAGATCTCTGCCCGAGCATCATCCCCGACACGAGTTCGCCACCAAAGTTTAGCATCACCAGTAAGGTACATGCTTGTGATTGTAACCTTTTCTCCTTCAGGCACATGAGCAGCCTTGAAGTACTGCTCCATGTCCCACAGAAAATTCTCAAGTTCCTTCGCACTGCGATTTCCGCCAAAAGCTTTAGGATCTGGAACTTTGATTTTCGAAGGAGTCTTTTCAGAATTCGTATGCCCACAGATGGCCTTCTTCAGAAGGGACAGTTCATCCACAACTTCCTGAAACTTGTCTTTCCAAGAATCTGAAATGGCTAGCACATCCGTCAGCATTTCCTTGAACCGATCTGCTGTCGAGGTCTCAAGGGCAAGATACCTTGAGGCCACAGCATCCAATCGATCCGCCAGCGAGATATTCTCATCAGCAGGGTCACCAACAAGAGTTTCCAACCGCGTCACTCTATCTCGTATGGCATCCATGCCAGAAACCATTAGAGCAAAACCGTGCTCTGATACCAATTGTTACAGGGTCAATTTTCGTTTTCAAAATTCCAGCCTGCAATGGCACTAAGTTGGACACTTAGTCTCAGCCAAGTATGAATACACACACACACACAAAGTGCTATAAACAAGTAAGAGAATAGGCAGCAAGTGTTTACAGGAAATAACTCCCAACCTTTATTAATTGCACCAACAATACAAAGGATGCCTATGGAACTCTTACCAACACTTAGTTAATTTTCGAGTTCCATGGCTGATGCCTAAATAGGCTTACAATCAGTTTTCAAATTACAACCAGCATTACAAGGAAAGCATGCCAAGTGGCATGGCAGTTGACACCCCCAACTGCCTAGGGACTTAGGATCATTTCTGGGACATAACTGCCAGCAACTGCTCCTATATTTCAGCCTTGCTTCCTGAAGTCCTGCCTTGCCTTGTCTCTGCCCAATACATGTAACTGCTGCCAGCAGACCAACATAACTGCTAATAACTGCCCATGTTGTTTGCCTTCTCAAGTCAGCCACGAATTTGGTTGACTTGGCCCCCAGACCAAGTTTTGCTTACTGAATGTTTTCAACCCCCAAGCATGCTGCAGCCCACATTCGGGTCATGTTAATGCCTTGCATCTGTGCAACGGCTGCACATGCTTTGGCCAAGGGTTGTGTGCTGCTGCCTCAGCACTTAGCCAACATTTCACCTTGCTGTCTTGGCATGCCACCATCATGCCTTGGTCTTGGTTGGACATGGGCGCAAGGTGCTGCCAATGCCAACCAATGCAGCCTTCAAGTAGAAGGTGCTAACACTAAGTTATTAGAGGGTTTCTTTGAAAATTTGATATAACTCAGAAAATTAATCTGGCCGGTGACTTAGGAACTAACACCTTCAAAATACCAAGAACATATTACATTTATCAATCAAAAAAATGAAGAAAGAAAACTGAATTAGAAACTTCAAAGTTTACTATTGCAAGTCCATTAAAAAATGAAACAGGAACAAGCCAACAACTTAAACTTAACTTCCCTACGCCTTTAGCGTTGATCCTACTATTCAAACTAAACTAAACTGCCACCAAAGAAGAAGAAGAAGAAGAAGAAGAAGAAGAAAAGAAGAAGAAAGCACTATCTCTTTTTATGAATAGATACACAACCAATTTACAAAAGCATGAAAAAGCAGCCAGTGTTGGCCAACAAAGCACCAAAATTACCCCTACATTCCCTGAAACACTGGAAAAGAGCACCTTCATGTTCCCAAAAGAATCCTTAGGAAACATCTTTTCTCAACTCAACAAGTCTGTCCCAATTACTTAGGGTCAGCTAAAACAACATCTATTGCCCTCTTTTGACTGTATCCTAACAGGTGAACGTGACATTTCAGAACCAGCATATATGATGAAAAAATATTTATTTAGCAACAGCAGAGCATTTCAACACCAACAAATGCCACAAAATCTCATCCTTGTGAAATTAAGAAAAGTAGGAACAATGGGTCGGTTTTCCAACCAAAAGATGAATATGTAGAGTGACTGGTAGGAAAATTGGATGCTATGTGCAATGTCCAAGAAGGTTCAGAAAGACAGCTTGGAAGTTGAACTCTCTATACAATCTCTAAGGTTCTCACACCCAAACTAAGATGCTGGTCATGAGGCACATCATCTGTGAAAATGATATCCCAATACATGCATTATTTCTTTTTTCCATATCTTTTGTTGCATGGAACACTTTAGTTTCATGAGAGAATCCAAATATTGCTTGTGGAGCCTAATGGTGACACAAAGTATCTTCAACATAGCTAAATAATTTGACTACCTATCAGTAACATAATATGTTGTAGCCTATATTTGAAACTTGTTCATGTTGAGAAAATCTGAGAAATTTGTCCATGAAAATACCACTTAGACAAACAACAATTTTAATTTTTTTATTTATTTATTTATTTTTGGAGAGGGGGGGGGTTGTGAATACTTAGACAGACAAAAAGATTGGTGAAGGAATGAGATCCTAGACAAATCATGATATGGTGAATACCTATTTTAACTTACATTGTGGAGGCTAGTGGTGCATATTTAAACTATGATACTGTATTTCATTGGACTGGCAGACCAACTCAGGATGGATCAACTTTATAATAAGAGTGTTTTCCTTTCCATTCACTCGGATCTCTTCCGTTACATCAATTTTGTCCAGAAATCCATAAATTGGGCTTCACAAGGGGAACTGATACCCTTAGCCCCAATGAAGTCTCTTTGTGAGACAAGTGTGGTGTGTGTTACAATAGAGTATATCTTACACTACAGGGATGCGTATTCTACCTTCCACAAGCAAAGAACTTCAAGACTCCCTTGAAGGAAGCTCTTCCAAGACTAGAATTTAAGATATGAAGGCTACAATCTCCATCCATGGTTGAATTCATACTCAAGAAGTGTATAAGGATGTATAAGAATTTATTATAGCCTTAGGTGCCTTCCTCTCGTCAACAAACCCCAATCAGGAGTATTGTGGTATTTATAGTCAAGCCTCCTACGGCTATTTAATGGTCATATTTTTTAATTTTGCCCATACAAGGTTAGCCATACAATATCGTGATTGACCATCAACCACTATGATCTACCACATCCACTTAGATGGTTGACCATATTGTCGAAAGGCCTTTTTAGGCTCTCAAGACTTCCACCATAGCCAATCACATCCATTAGGATGATCGACCATATTGTGGGTCTTGATAGATTGCTCTCTGGACCATCCTTCGCAGCATGGGTGACCAAGCAAACTAATGTCGGCCTTTTTGTAACCCTATCCGTCCAAATTTGGTCTCCAACTTGTTCAAATTCTTCTTCATATCAATTAAGCTTTTCCATAGCACTCCTTTGATGACCGTGGAGATCTCCCATAGCATGTCAAGCTTCCAAGATGACGCAGTCAATCTAATGTGCTCTTCTCAAGGTAGTGGTTTGGGTTTTATCTAGTGGTGTTCAAAATTCCGAATCACCAAGCATACCCAATCACATGGTATCAGAGCGGGTTTAGCACCTAGTATTTTTCGCTTCACCGGCGGGCGGCAACCTCGCCTTAGCCGCCCGCCGGACCTCAACCTACTTCACTTGGTTTCTTTTCTTCAAACACCGGTTCCTCAGCCGGTACAGCATCCATTGCTTTAGCTGCCTCTTCAGCAGCAACTTCAGGTTCCTCAACATCTTCCTAGTAGACGCCTGTGAATTCTTCAGCTGCTTTGAATCTGTGGGCTGTTTCCATGAACTCTGTCTAGGTATCAGAAAAGCAACATTAGCCGAAATTCAGAACCCATTCTACTGGTATTGCTGCTTTAAAACCATCACCTTTAGTTGTCTTAGATGATGAGGCAACCTCAGAACTCTAACTCCCCATGGAAATGGACTTGCTGTCAGTCCATCAGCAGGAAATTTTGCGCCTATGTCCCTTGGTCTAGTCCTTCGCAATTTACTCCTCCAAGCTCCTATAGTCAGGTTACTGCTGGTTCTCCAGGACATTATGGTCCAACTTCCCCTGCAAGAGGCAGTCATGGATCACCTTTAGGAAAGGTTGCTGCAGTCAGCCAGTTCAATAGAAGAAAAAAGTTGGGGTATTCTGGAGGTTTGCAGTCTCAGGAGAGTTCATCATCTCCTCATTGGCAAGGGCAAGTAACTGATGGCACCAGCTCTGGCCAAGCTGAGGAAACTCTCCAGTACTTGGTGGTTCTCCGTTGCATCTGCAGTCTAACTCAAATGCTCCAAGTTGGAAGCAGCAACGAGGATGCAATGGAATCACTGCTGGTTACTCTGCAGCTCATAAAATTCCAGGTTCATTAACACTTCCAAATATGCAACTCTCTCAGCCTATGGAAGCTGCTTATGAACAAACCGGAGGCAAGTCTCCTCGCTGCTGATCCCGGGGGTTGGGATCCCAACTATAGTGAGAACTTCTTTTGCAAGAGGATGGTTCATATGTGAGTTGCATGGCCACTGAGTTCACCAAGGGGTTGCAACTAGGTCAAGCTTTGGTTCCCCCAGAATCATCAGTTTTTTAGAAGATCTAACCGCATCTCCAGCACAAGTTTTAGTGTATCAACACAAAGGCCAAATGGACCCATTCAAGCATTTTCAATTGGAGAAGTGGGCAGTCGTCATTCAGGTCATGATCTGCATGGTGGTGTGCCGGTCCCATGTCAAAGCCTTCACATTTCATGCCCCACTTGCCACAAAGTTCTCCAAGTCGTTTGGGGCAGCAATCTGTTCAGCGGTTCAAATCATGGGAGATCATCCACAACTGTTCGTGGCAGTGAATGGAATCCTGTTAAGGTTCAGCCACCTCCTTCCAACTTTAACTCTGGGGCTCCTCTTTCACCAGGAAATAGCTTATTCAGCAATGCCACTGGCTCACCATGGGGGCATAGGGGCAAACCATCCTGTCGCCAACATTCCCAACATCCCGTGGAAGAAAAGATGGAAGGATTGCATAATGCCTGCAAATAGCTTTGATTTCTTCTCCAAGAATTGGAATAGTCAGAAAAAGAAATCTGGGTCATCCAAAAAGAGAAAGCAATTGCAGTAATGTCACCAACCTTATTTTATTCATGCCGGGGATCAAACCCGATCACCATTTTACACAAAAAAAAAAAAAAACCGACAACAACAAAACAACCACAACCCATAACCCATAACCACCACAAACAACCGGCCTCACTTCTTCGCCTCTTCAGCTGTTCTCTTCTTCTTGCCTTTGTCTTGGGCGTCCTTTGCCGGTGCTGCCTCCGTGTTTCCCACGCCACCGAGCACGTTCACTTCCCGTTGCTCCTCAACCGTCACATATGGCGGCCCTCCAAATGAGCATCACGGTGGTCTTCCGCTTCAGTTCCTTATTTTCTGCCTTCAGCATACATATCTCTGCTCGTGGCATCCGTATACATGCTCTGGAGCAGAGCCAGTTGGGCTTTTAACCTGCTGTACCTCATTTGTTCTACTCTGAAAGCCGGTGCAACAGGTTGTGACCGCCGTCATTGTCTCAACACATGACTTCAATGTGTAATTCGCCTCAATATCTGATTGTGCAGCCATTCTTTGCTCCACAGACAGCATCGAAAAGTTCAGAGGCGCAAAAACCAGGGGGCTTGGGTTGAGGTTCAAGGGCTATATTCTGGGTTGTGGCCTCGTTGAGGTCGGGAAAGAGAGTAAGACCCCGGGACGAAGAGGCTATGTTCTGGGTAACGGGCGGAAGAAGAAGCCATTTTCAGAGCAACAGCGTGTTATAGAGTATCTCTCTCAGAAGTGTTACAAGAGAACGACGAGTTTTTCCTGGTTTGTTCTGCATCAGCGGCTGCCTCGCCTTGGTTTAAATAGGCAAGGCAGACACGCGCCTTACGCGCCAGACGACAAATCGGCGCGCCTTTTGATGGCTCGACTTTTGATGGCTGTCGGGCACGTCTTTTTGATGGCACGCCTTTTGATGGCGCGCCTTTTGATGGCTCGCCTTTTGATGTGGGCACACTTTTGATGGCACGCTTTTTGATAAGATTGGCACCCTTTTGAGGGTGCGACTTTTGAGGGTCCCGACACTCTGTAAACCATGTCCCGACTTTGATTCCGGTTAGCTTCTATATGGGTCCGACAAGACTCTGTAAACTATCCCGACATTGATTCCGGTCTCTTATATGGGTCCGACAAGACTCGGTAAACTGTCCCGACATTGATTCCGGTTAGCTCCTATATGGGTCCGACAAGACTCGGTAAACTGTCCCGACATTGATTCCGGTTAGCTCCTATGTGGTCCGACAAGACTCGGTAAACTGTTCCGACATTGATTTCGGTTCTCAGCTACAACGGTTCGACACCAGCCATATAGTGTCTTCTACAACGTCCGACATGACCCCGTAAACTGTTTTCTACAACGGTCCGACATGACCCCGTAAACTGTTTTCTACAACGTCCGACATGACCCCCGTAAACTTTTTCTCACACGGTCCGACATGACCCCATAAAACGTCTTCTACATCGGTCCTGCCATAACCATACGGTCTTCTACAACGGTCTGACACGACCATACAGTGTCTCCTATCCACTTTTATTTTATTTGTCAGATTTATTTTCCTGTTTTGTTACTCTCTCCAAACTCAAGTTGGTTAGTTCCTAACCCCCTTGAGTTTGAGGGGGGCTTTGAATGTAAATGTAAAACTCTACAACTCCACCAACTCCACCAACTTCACCCTACCACAAACTCCACCAACTCCACAAGCAAGTGCTCCATTTAGGTTAATGCTCCATTAATTTAGTTTAGTGCTCCATTTAGTTTAGTGCTCCATTAATTTGATTACTCCATTGTACCCTTCTCTCTATAAAGAGAGTTCATTCTCTCCATTGTAAACACACAAAATATATATATTGATATCAATCAAGAATCAATCAAGCAATAATATAATCAATATTACAATTCTCTATTTCTCTATGCATTAAATTTCTACATGAACCAACCAAACGATCTCACTACAAATGGTTTTGCAATTTTAAATTCATGGAATTTGTTCGAGTTTCAGTCAGACATTGGATTTGATAGAGGACAATCCGTTCAACCGAACCCATCCGAATTATTTATATACAACATGGAAAGCCACATAAATTAAACTTTTATCTTCCCAAGGTAGAGGCTTGTACACTTCCCGTCAATGTAATCATTTCATCTTTGCTTATCTTTCCAATACAAAACATTCTTCTCTTCCCAAGACAGATGTATTTGAACCATTTTCTTAATTTCTCAAATCTACCAAAACATTTGTGGCGAAGTACAGCGATCGATCAACATGACGACTGATGAAATCTCACACAAAAAGCTTTATTTTTCTCTCTCCTAAACCATTGTCCAACCCTAGAACTCGTGTATGGCGGTAGTGTACAGTGGCAATGGTGGTGATGCTATGTCATTAGTGGCAAGGGTTTGTTGTGGCAATTGGGTATTTGCAATGGTGGTGTGAATCTCTTCTTTATATTTTCATTTTTTATCCTCCACTCTATATCTGAATTTGGTGTGTATGAGAGTTGTATTTGAATTGAATCACTATATATAGTAATTGTATATTTGATTTTGAAATTTGTTTACATGCTAAGAGAAGCTGAAAGAGAGAAGATTGGCTAGGTCAAATCGCATGGTATGGCTAGGTCAATTTCGAACATTGTGGCAGTCGACAGCAGGAAATCAATATTCCAACCTGACATATTAGGTTCAGTTGACGGGCTAGGGGTGAACCTGGCCCGGACCAAGCCATGAACACCCCTAGTTCTACCTAAGGTTGCTCATACAAGTCCTGAAACTGCCAATCTAATGCTAGTACTAACACTAGCAATAAGTGGTGAATTTGTACTCAACTCATGTACCTCATACAGCTACAATTTCATGTGCTGCAAATAAAAGGGAGAAACAAAAGGAAAGAAAAGACTCCATGCTCATGTCTCATCAATTTATCTCATTTTGTACTCTTTCTTCAATTGTAGAGTGTTCCATTTAATGACACATAATAAGGACCTATTTTGTTAGTTAAGACAAAATTCAGGGAGGGTGGAACTATTTTTGTCTGCAGAGGTTGCTAAAATGATTACAAACAAAACGAAAGTAATCAAAAATTTTAGTTTGCACAGACAGATGAAACGCTACATAGTGAAGCCAAATATATGTACAAGGCTCAATTAAACATTGTATATGCTCAAGTCCCAAAACAATGTGATATCTTAGATACAAAACTTCAATTCATTCTCTTTATCTACATTTTCTATAGCAACCAACCATACAGTCATGAAAGTGAATGCATTGGTGCACATACCATGAGAGCATTCAAGTCCTGAAAAGCATCTTGCAAACTCTTATCAGTACTCTCCCACATTTCCTGTTCCTTCCTCAGTATCCCCGAAACCCCAACCACCGGCATTCTCAGTCCCCCTCCGGCACTCGACCCACCAACATCGCCCGGACCGAATTTCCCCGATTCGGCCCCACTCGGACCAGAGCTCTCCCATGCTCTGCCCCTCCAAGCCTCCCAAAACTTCGCCAAAAACGAATCCGGGTCGGACTTCCCCCTCAAGACGAGGGTGATCACAGTCAACCTCGAGCCTTTATCGTCAACTCTTCCTTGGGCGTTGGAAGAGACCTGGAATCGAACCCTGGGGCTGGCGAACATGGACTTGATCGATTTTTTGGTGGAGAAGATGTGGGAAATAGCGGAGAGAGGGATGGCGGAGGCGGAGGCGGAGGCGGAGGAGGAGGAGCCGGTGGTGTCGGGGATCCAGAGGAGGCGGTGGGTGGTGAGGATGAGGAGGCCCGATTTGAAGAGAGGGAAGCTAGGGTTTTCTTCGCAGTCGAGGTCGACGGAGGAGAGGAGGGAGCACTCGACCTCGCCCGGGTGCAGAACTGGGCGGCCGCTGCTGGTGAGCTCGGCCGTCGGTAGCCATTTCCCGCCGGCCATTGAGTCAGGTCGGAGAAATTCAAAAAATGGAGAATTTTTTAAACTACTATCAATAATATAGAGTCATTTTTGGGGGTGATGGTGATGTAAAGAAATTTCTGGGCAGGCCAGCCAGCGGTTGACAAAAGAAAACTGGGTTGTGAGAGATTAGGAGGGAAGTAAACTAGAGGCTTTTCTCAAAATAAGCATTTTTTGTATTGGATTTCTCAAACTATGTCAACTTCTAACGGAATTTCAAAACTAAGTTAAAGCGCTATTTCTAGAGGCTTTTTCCAAATTAAGCCTCTTTTACATCCTATTTCTCAAATTAGGCCTATTTTTAGAGAATTTCTCAAACTAAGCTAAAGCGCTATTACAAATAGCGCTTTTATTGTTTGGAGGCCAAAAGTTGATGAATAGTGAAATCGCTATTAGAATAGCGATTTTAATTAAGAAAACGCTGTTCCAAATCGCGTTTTTAACATAAAAAAAATTTTCTGAAGAAAACGCTATTTACAATAGCGCTTTCACTATGCATTTAATTTTTTTTTTTTTTTTTTTTTTTTTAGAAACGCGATTTCAAATCGCGTTTCTACTGTTCACCCCACCCCCACCCACAACTCTGACACACACACACAACACGTTCACACCCACAACACTCAAACAAAATAATATAATTTATATATATAATAATAATTTATAATAATCAATTATATAATTTTTATTTTTCATAAATATAAATTATTTTTAGGTTATGGATGGTTTGATTTATAATACGTATGTAAGGGTAAAAATTTTATAATCAAAAATAATTTTTACAATTTTTATAATCAAAAGTAATTTATAAATTATCAAAAATAATTTATAATACGTATGTATTATTTAAATCTTTACATTTTTTATTAAAATTTTTTACAGTAAACCCATCTTTACATTTATAATACGTATTATTATTCAAAAATAATTTATAAAAATTTATAATTAATACGTCTGTAAATAATTTAATACGTATTTTCACATTACATTTACAGTAAACCCATCTCACATTTACATACGTATGGTTTAAGAGTAAATTTTTTGATAAATAACTTAAATGATAAATCAAATCATCCATAACCTAAAATTTTTTACCCTTACATACGTATGGTTTAAATAATTTATAAAAATTATTGCCATACGTATGTAAAAATCGATTATAAAAATTACAAAAATTGATTATAAATTATTTAAAATTTATTATCAAAAATTATTTATAAATTGTAATTTTTGATAATAATTTTTAAATAATAATTTTGATAATAATTTAAATAATAATTTTTAAATAATAATTTTGATAATAATTTTTAAATAATTGCAATTTATAAATAATTTTTTATACTAATTTTTAAATAATTTATAATCAATTTTTGTAATTTTTATAATCGATTTTACATACGTATGGCAATAATTTTTATAAATTTTTATAAAATGTGAAGATGGGTTTACTGTAAAAAAATTTTACGTAAAAAATGTAAAGATTTAAATAAACATATGTATTATAAATTATTATAAAAAATTTATAATACATACGATAATTTAAATAATTTATAAATTACTTTTGATTATAAAAATTGCAAAAATTATTTTGATTATAAAAATTTTTACCCTTACATACGTATTATAAATCAAACCATCCATAACCTAAAAATAATTTATATTTATGAAAATTATAAAAATTATATAATTGATTATTATAATTATTATATATATATAAATTATATTATTTTGTTTGAGTGTTGTGGGTGTGAACTGTTTGTGTGTGTGTGTGTGTCAGAGTTGGTGAACAGTAGAAACGAGATTTGAAATCGCGTTTTTTTTAAAAAAAAAAAAAAAAATTAAATGCATAGTGAAAGCGCTATTGAAATAGCGTTTTCTTCAGAAAAATTTTTTTATGTTAAAAACGCGATTTGAACAGCGTTTTCTTAATTAAAATCGCTATTTCAAATAGCGATTTCACTATTCATCAACTTTTGGCCTCCAAACAGTAAAAGCGCTATTGTAATAGCACTTTAGCTTAGTTTGGGAAATTCTCCAAAAGTAGGCCTAGTTTGGGAAATAGGATGTAAAAGAGGCTTAGTTTGGGAAAAGCCTCCTATTTCATTCGCACTTTTACTGTTAGGAGCGTAAAATTGGATGAACAGGAAACTCGCTATTAGAAATAGCGATTTTGATTAAGAATTCGCTATTACAAATAGCGCTTATAGCGTCAAATTTTTTCGAGAAGAAAACGCTGTTGAGAACAGCGCTTTTAACACAAAACTTTTTTTGCATGAAAACGCTATTGCTAATAGCGCTTTTAACAGAAAAAAATTTTCCCAGGAAAACGCTATTGCTAATAGCGCTTTTAACAGAAGAAAACGCTATTTCTAATAGCGAGTTCATTTAAATGAAAACGCTTTTTGAATCAGCGTTTTTAGCAGGCTTATATACGAAGCCCCCCCCTCTCATTTGCATACGTTTCAGACTTAGGTTTTTCGGCTCTCGCCTCACTCTCCATCTCTCAGCCTCCATCACTCACTCTCCATCTCTCAGCCTCTCCATCACTCACTCTCCATCTCTCACTCTCCTCCATCTCAGACTCAACTCGATCAGCTCGGTCTGTGCTCTCTTGTCTCTGCTCTCGGCTCTCGGTCTCTGCTTCACTCTGTCTGTGCTCTCTCTCTCCGTGGTATGACATCAACCCTAATTTTCTGTATTGAGTTTTTGTGTTTGTGAAAATGTGACATTAACCCTAATTTTTGTGTTTTTAATGTATTTAGTATTTAGGGTTTTACATGTGAATTATTAAATGTGTTAGGGTTTTTCATTGTGGTTATGAAATTAGGGTTTGGAATTTTTTGAAATCAGAAATTTGAATTTGTGGAATTTTTTTTACTTTTGAATTTTTGGATGTTGCTTGTGAATTGAATATGGTTATGATTGTTTATGCTTTATCAGTGTGGTTTTGGTTATGAAATTAGGGTTCGATATCAGATTGTTCACATTATTAGGATTGTTCAAATTAGGATGACTTTTTAGGGTTTGATTGTTCACCTATATAAATTAGGATCACATTATCAGATTGTTCACTCTGTTAAATTAGGATATGGTTGTTGAATATGGTTTGATTGTTCACTCTGTTAAATTAGGATCACATTATCAGATTGTAACCACCTCTTCTCTTGTACATGCATCTAGTGGCCAAGCCATGATTTTGATATACCATTAAATTGAAATCTTAATAAAATTTATAAGGAAAATATCATAGATTTTAAATAATTTATTAATTTTTTTTTATCAAACCTCTCATATGATTATAGAATTCATACAAACTTATATGTTGGTCTCACACTTACGAAATGTTTATATTTTGAAATTTGAAATAAGAAATTGGAATTTTGAAATTATGCTTGTGAATCAAAATGTCTATATTTTGAATATTGAATAAACCAACGTACATTTGTTGAATTGGAAATTGTTTTTTTTTTTTTTGCTTGTTAAGAGGAATTAAAAGGAAATTAGGGTTTGAAATTAGGGTTTTAAAAGTAATTTTTTTTAATTAAGAATTGCGATTAAAAAATCCGAAATTCATATAATTGATAATTGTTAATGTCATATTATGAAATTCATGTAATTGAGAATTGTTGAAATCAAATTATGAAATGTCTATATTTTGAAATTTGAAATCAGAAAATGGAATTTTGAAATTATGCTGTGAGTTTTTTTTTTTTGCTTGTTAAGAGGAATTAAAAGGAAATTAGGGTTTGAAATTAGGGTTTTAAAAGTAATTTTTTTTAATTAAGAATTGCGATTAAAAAATCCGAAATTCATGAAATTATGAAATGTCTATATTTTGAAATTTGAAATCAGAAAATGGAATTTTGAAATGATGATGGTGAGTTTTTCTTTTTTTTTTGCTTGTTAAGAGGAATGAAAAGGAAATTAGGGTTTCAAATTATGGTTTTAAAAGTAATCTTGTTTAATTAAGAATAAAATTAGAAAAAATTGAAATTCATATAATTGATAATTGTTAATGTCATATTACGAAATTCATGTAATTGAGAATTGTTGATTTGAAATTATGAAATGTCTATATTTTGAAATTTGAAATCAGAAAATGGAATTTTGAAATGATGATGGTGAGTTTTTCTTTTTTTTTTTGCTTGCTAAGAGGAATGAAAAGGAAATTACGGTTTCAAATTATGGTTTTAAAAGTAATCTTGTTTAATTAAGAATAAAATTAGAAAAAATTGAAATTCATATAATTCGTAATTGTTAATGTCATATTTCGAAATTCATGTAATTGAGAATTGTTGATTTGAAATTATGAAATGTCTATATTTTGAAATTTGAAATCAGAAAATGGAATTTTGAAATGATGCTTGTGAGTTTTTTTTTTTTTTTTTTTTTTGCTTGTTAAGAGGAATGAAAAGGAAATTACGGTTTCAAATTATGGTTTTAAATGTAATCTTGTTTAATTAAGAATAAAATTAGAAAAAATTGAAATTCATATAATTTGTAATTGTTAATGTCATATTACGAAATTCATGTAATTGAGAATTGTTGATTTGAAATTATGAAATGTTTATATTTTGAAATTTGAAATCAGAAAATGGAATTTTGAAATGATGCTTGTGAGTTTTTTTTTTTTTTTTTGCTTGTTAAGAGGAATGAAAAGGAAATTAGGGTTTGAAATTATGGTTTTAAAAGTAATCTTGTTTAATTAAGAATAAAATTAGAAAAAAATTGAAATTCATATAATTTGTAATTGTTAATGTCATATTACGAAATTCATGTGATTGACAATTGTTGAATTCGAATTATGAAATGTCTATATTTTGAAATTGAATCAGAAATTGAAATTTTGAAATTATGCTTGTGAATGAAAATGTCTATATTTTTTGAATCAAATTATGGTTCAGAAATTGTTAATGTCTAATTTCTACAAAATATAATTATTAAACAAAAAAATATTTAATTTTGAATGTATTTGATTAAAAAAATATTTAATTTTCTCTCCCATGAAAAGATTATGTTCTCTCAAGTAAAAGATCATGTTCTCTGAAATATTTAATTTTGACTCTATTTTATTCAAAAGAAAAAATTTTATTGGTTTCTCAAAATATTTAATTTTGACTCTATTTTATTCAAAAGAAATATTTTATTGGTTTCTCAAAATATTTAAATTGGACTCTATTTGATTTAAATAAAAAAAATTTGGTTTAATTTCGTTTGGTTTATTTCACTATATTTGGGGTCAGGCACCCAAAATATGATTAAAAAATTTAATGAGCTGAATTTGTAATACATATAATAGCATTGTAGTACAAATTAAAATTTCCTCAGAAAACTGAACTAAATTTGAAAAAGTTTTTGAAATGGGTATTGAACGAACTGACTTATCGCCTTTTCCACTTTGTGATTGTCCACTACCATTGAAAAGGAAAATGTAAACATTATGTTTTAATAATTTTTATTTATATTTGTATAATTAGAAGTCATTATTAGACTAGTTACAATATATGCATGAAAAGAGTCTTAAATTATTTTAATTAATAGTCTATATCGCAATTTCGTACGTACGAAGGGGAAAAAAAAAATTGGCACTTTGATGGGTAAGCCTGTGTTTTGTAATACCAAATAATTGGTACGGATGGCCCGATAGATTCACATGAATAACTATCCAAAATGTAGTCCATACATTTAACCACCAACTTCAATTTAATTATCTCTAATTTTTTGCCATTATAAATTATGTTTGAAATTATTTTTTTGTTTTTGTATGTGTAAGGAAAAAAAGGAGTAAATAAATTAAAAAATTTTCTTACTTTTCAGAACGATAAAAAATGATCCAAAATGAGCTTTTTGTTTTAATTTTATAGGAAAGCCTGCATGACCTCTACAAAATGGACGAGGGGTTACTAGTTCACATAGGAAATAACTTTGTCATTAAGGTCGGTAATGACACATGTTTGAGCAAATCAAATTAACTTATATTTTCCATAAATCTGAACAATTACATCACCAGGTTAAACAAGTTGAGACACAAATATAGTTGACAAAATACAAATTGAATTACTGTTTCACCTCTACAGTTCCTTCAACCCTGGAAAATATAAATTGACAAAAAATTAGAGGGTTACTTTTATTTGTGACTTCTGCAAATTTTAATGTTTTTTGTAATGTTTATTTTACAAGTAGAATTCGATATATGTATATTGTTGATATTTTAATATTTATTGTTTCATTGAAGCAAGTATATGGCAACTGTTCCAATTATATTTTACTGGGGGGAAACATAATTCGGGATCCCGATGAAGGTGTGTCATATGATGCTGAGCCGAAAGGGATATATAGGGTGCAACTTGGCACCACACTTGGCAATTTGGAAGAGATGTTTATGTCCAAGGTCGCAAGTTACGGGGAAACAGTCCGATTGATCTTCAAATGTAGATATCCTTATCGCCAGTGGCAAGCAACCAGCAAATATAAAATATTACCGATAAATGACGATGAGGCGTTGAACACACGTTTTAAGTATCGGTGGAAATTTCGAACCACCAAATTGTTTGGAAGTGTACATTCAGAAAGAGGTTGTACAGAATCTTCCGAATATAACACAGATGGATTCACATCGTTCACTACATGCTGACACATGGGATTGACACGACAAGCATTTCAGTCTCCTATGTATGAGTCAAATGACTGTTATGCAGCTGGCTACACACAACAGACATTTCATGGCCATGGTGGAGAATCAAGTCACGTGGTGGATACGAGACTGAATTTCACAATAACCCAAGATGTGTCCACCTATAGCCATCATACGACTCCAGTTGAAGTTGCTGGTAATATGGCTGAAACGGTTAATTCTGTGCAGTTTGCTGACAGTGACATGTACGGTCCTGATGTCGCCCTAGACAATGATGACAATGAAATGTGTGATGAAGAAAATTTATTGGGCGGATCAGATGATGATGATGATGAAAGAAGAATGTCGACGCTCCCGTTGATATTCAGAATGCCCCCATTCCACTAGACCTGAAATCCCTTTGTATGAAAACATTCACATGGGTGGTGATTTTGACATTACTAACCGGATGTCGTCCCCGTAACCGAATCTGGAATGCTGAAAATCCAGAGTTGGACAAAGGGATGGTCTTCGTTGATAAGAAGCAACTCATACATGCTGTGAAATTGTACCATGCACAAATAATCGAGAGTATAAAGTCGTAACCTCCAAGCGAGACGTTTGGGGTGTGTGCTTGCAAGCATGACTGTAGATGGTGGTTGCATCTCTTAGTAGGAGACATGGTCTTTTTGAAATAAAGCAATATAGGGGTCCTCACCATTGTTTATACCCACGAATGAACAGGGACCACACAAATATTAGCTCCAGTTACATTGCTTCTCATCTTTTGGGACAAGTTGCGGTGAGTATACAAAATAAATGTTTACATTTATATACACATGTTTGTTTAAAGTGTTCACACCAAAATTGTTTGTTTAAAGTGTTCACACCAAAATAATGACTCATAGGTATTGTTGTATGCAGAACGAACCTGATATGCCCATTAAGAATGTCATCGAAGATATAAAAAAAGTCCATGAACTATACTATATCATACAGAAGGCGTGGCATGCAAGGGCAAAGGCAATTAGAATGGTTATTCGGGGATTGGATTGGGATGATTGGGATGAATCATATATGATGTTGCCTAAATTCATGTATGCATTACAAACATCTAACCCTGGCACCATCGTGCAATGGAAGCATAGATATACCGGAAATACAACCATTATGCCCGTCTTCCACTTTGTTTTTTGGTCTTTCAAACCCGTCATCGATGGATTCAGACATTGTAGGCCTGTTATAACCATAGATGGTACATTCTTATACGGGAAATACACTGGTGTGTTGCTTGTAGCAACGATTGTCACTGCCAATGGCAAAGTACTACCGCTTGCATTTGCTGTTGTCGACAGGGAGAGTTTGGAGTCTTGGTCGTTCTTCATTTCAAATATCAAGCAACATATTGTCATGGACCGACAGGGAGTGACTTTGATATCCGATCGAGCTGAGAGTATTTTAGCTGCTGTTAGGCGGCATTGGTTGAATCCCTCGCTCCAATTTGTTGGATATCATCGGCACTGCCTTCGACATGTTTGTAGTAACTTTAACACTACGTTCAAAAATAAGGAGCTGAAACAACTTCTATGGAAAGCAGGAAGTGCTCATCAACGACGAAAGTGTAATGGTTACTTACAACAAATACAGGCTATTGACCAAGAAGCCATCACTTGGGTTTACAAGATGAATCCTGAGGAGTGGGCCCTTTCGTATGACGGTGGACATCGGTGGGGGGTATTGACTAGCAATGATGCAGAGTGCTTCAATAGCGTCTTGAAAGGTGCAAGGAACTTACCTATCTCAGCTATGGTTGAATTTACATTTCGGCGGCTTGTAAAATATTTTGACGAGATGGGAGCCCAAGCTGAACTAGATGTACGAAATGAGTTCCAATACCCTAGAGAGATGCAAAAAACTATTGAGGATGGCATCGCAAGGGCAAATACTTTCAAGTTGATATCATATGACAGGTTAGTTTGTAATATAAATGAAATTATTGTTATTATGTTGTCAATTTAACTACACCTAAAAACATGAACTTCATTAGTTTGTATTACAATTTTTTTATAGGCCCCGCCGCGTGTTTGAGGTGCAAACATCTTTTCGCCATGGACGAGGTCGCAATACACAAATTGTGCGGATGAATCAACCCACGTGCAGTTGTGGGAAATATGAGATACGACACTATCCATGTTCTCATATGCTCGCTGTAATGTCTGAATGCGGTGACAATCCATTCGAGTACGTTGATTTAGTATATAGGCTTCATGTATACATGAGGGTTTGGGAAACTAAATTCAATCCAATACCGCATCAAGATTATTGGGCTGATCCGCAGTGGACTTTAATGCCTAATGTACTGCGTCTGCGACAAGTGAAACGGGGTCGTACATCTATGTCTCGTATTCCGAATGAGATGGACATATCAGATAGGCGTTTGACCGCTCGTTGCAGCGAGTGCCAGCAGACAGGTCATGACAGGCGAACATGTCCGGCGCGACTTGGTCGATGAAGACTATGTAATACTTACATTTTGTAATAGATCTTTTTGTAATTCTTTATTCGTAATAGATCATTTTCTTTTCTTTTGTAATTCATTATTTGTAAACGGGGTCGTACATTTAATAGAACATTTTTTATTTGTAATAGATCATTTCTATTGTTTAATTCTTTATATATTGTAATTGTTGGATTTCCTTGACAAAATTTACAACTAACATAGTAAACAAATAAATTAAACTAAATGACAATGCAAAAACATTTAACTATACCACATAGCCCTATAGTTTTTATTCTCTACTTCATTGAAAATGTTTATTACAGAATTTTATTTAAAATCACATAGTTCTTCTATCATTTTAAGATTTTAATATTTCGACTGATGCAAGCATTTTGTACATTTACAATTTATGAATTACATGTACGTAATTTACAAATTTTATACTTTATTGCAAAACAAAAATTACAATATATATTATGAAGTTTTGTCGAATATGCCATAAATGTAACGAAGTTTTGTCAAATATGTCAAAATCAGTAATGAGGTTATGTCAAATATGCCAAAATCAACAATGAAGTTTTGAAAAAAAATTATCATTATTAAATTTTGTCCATTTTTTTGTCCATTTTTTTTGTCCAAAATCAACAATCATTTTTCTGTAAATATTGACATACAAAAACTATCCACATGTTATTGGTCATTATTAAGCTTATGTAACGGAGATCGTAAAATGATTTTGTAAAAGATTTGTATATTACTCCGAAGCATAGATAACGATAGGTTATGTTGAATTGCTTATCATATTTAATGGCACATAATATGCAAAATTCAGATTTTAGTGAATTGCTTCCATGTTAATGGCACACAAATTTATACTTTTAAAATTATCGACCACATTTGTTTTCCAAGTCGTCATGTACATAATAATTTGAGCTTAATTGATATAGTTAAATTACATGCTCACCAATACAGTTTTTAAAATGTATTTGTTTTTCAACTGTACAGGCTTCATGGCACATCTACCTGATGAGGTTCCCCTTTTGAGTCTTCCACATCGGGCTGACAGTATATGGGAGGACCCGGTATGCAATAACGTTTGTTGGACTTTACGCTTACAATGAAAATACACTGCATTTTGTTTTTGATTTCCTTGATAATGCTATAATTTAAACTACTCATTCTGTTATGCAGGACCAGGCACGCACCGTGGTGGCATGCCGGCGGGGAGATTCCGGCCTGTGGGATCGTCCATTGGACCATAGAGTCTTGCAGTGTCTACTACGCGCGGGATTCTATGGTGTATATCGTATAGGCCATATCAGACTAGACCACCCACTCATTACTGCTCTCGTCGAGAGATGGCGCACAGAGACTCATACATTTCATTTCCCGATCGGTGAGGCCACCGTCACATTGCAGGACGTATCTGTCCTATACGGTCTACGGATTGATGGGCGAGCAGTTACTGGACTTGACCCATCATTGACGACGGAGCAGTGGATAGCCCTCTGTGCTGAGCTATTGGGACTAGCACCTACACCTGCAGACTTACAGGCAGGTAGAGTGAGGGTGAGGTGGCTGTCCGAGCATTTTCAGGGCGATCTTCCAGATCATGCTCCAGATGAGTTAGTACAGCAGCATGCGCGAGCATATATTCTGTGGCTTATTGGGGGGGTACTTCTCCCTGATAAGTCACAGAACCTGCTCAAGCTGATGTATTTGCCACTGTTGAGAGACATTGACGACATCGGCCAGTACAGCTGGGGCGCCGCGGCTTTGGCATGCTTGTATAGGATGTTATGTCGAGCCACTCAGGTGGGTGTGACTCAGATCGGAGGACCCCTTGTCTTGCTACAGGTTAGTAAGAATTTGATTACATGTCAATTCATATTGTATGGCATATATCAGTATTGTAATTGCGTTGAAACTATTGCAGATTTGGGCGTGGGAGAGATTGATTCGCATTGCCCCGTCTAGGCGGCAACTAGTTGCTCCTGGTGAGGTTCCCATCGGGCAGGGAGACATGCAGTTGCCGGCCGGACCTCGAGGTAGCCGGTGGAGGGTTGACATGAGCCACGAGGTCGTGTCGACCCACGTAGTCGTCGTGTATAGAGACCAGCTTGACCGGATGATCGACGGCGAGGTATCAAATTTAAATGCCTAAATTTTAACTGTCATATGGAGTGTATATGTTTATGAGCGATTTTTAATAGACTTGTCGTTATTGTAGTTTATCTGGCAGCCTTATGCTGATGTCCTCCATACGCTCCCAGACTACTGCCGACTAGGTGAGGATATATGGATGGCGAGAGTACCACTCATTTGTTTTGACGTGGTTGAGTGGCATCTCCCTGATCGTGTCCTCCGACAGTTTGGTCGGGTCCAGGCCGTGCCGGATCGGTGTGACACCGAGTGGCGGTTGCATGCGACTGATAGACGTGGCCGAGCCAGCACTGACTGGAGTGTGCATCATATGCTATACATACAGTTGTGGGATGCCCGTCGCGACACTATTGTACAGGCTGACTGGAGCGATGGGGTCCTCCCCTCTCCCGACCCTTACATGTTGTGGTATCGGCGACATACACACCTACTTGTCGGTAATCCGAGCCACCTGTCCGAGGCCGGATATCAGGGAGTTGGGCCTTCTCTCGAGGCATTGGTGAGTATCGTACTATATGTCAGATAATTGTTAATATCATAATTGATTATTTTCAGTCAACTATAGCCTAATATATCTGATTTTTTGTTCAGGTGGTTCGAGCTGGGAGGTCATATCACTTGGCTGAGGACGCCATTTTCAGACGTGATGGACAGCTTGGTCTGCAGGCCCTTGTAGAGATCAGAGAGTTATTGTACGAGGGGATCCAGCATGCCCATCGGGTAGATCGTCTGCATTTTGGGGACTACGGTGTATCCAGTGCAGCAGCTGCTCCAGACACATCAGTCCCGTCCACGTCAGTGCCTCCCACCTCAGCGCCAGCCAGCGCCAGCCACAGCAGGTCCTTCGACTTCAGTCACCCCACCTCACCCCACCCACGACCCCCATACATTTCCCAATTTTCCCCACGTTTCCCCACATCTTACCCATGCTGACCCTGACCCTGACCCTGACCCTGATTGGTCACCGCCCCGCTTCATGCATGATGTTGTACCTACCACCCCCACCCCCCCCA